>OX438827.1:17898123-18498123 GCA_949315975.1 Eudonia truncicolella | reverse complement strand
GACCTGACGTAGATGGTCCCATGTGCTTGCGTATGAACATCTGACACTACTTTTGTAACCGCTAGGTTGGTAAGGGGTGTCAGTATAAACTTTAAAGTCGTGTGTAGCGGGGTGTGAGCCTGCTGATAAATTGATATTTTCTTTCTTAATTATAAAACGTAATGAATATTAAAATGTAAAAACTAGAAGAACTATAGGTACTAAATTAAAGGAAGCACAAATATTAAAATATACCATTATATACCTTTATATGTATAAGTAGTTATTAATCTTTTATCTCCCAGCGACTCCATATGGAGCTATAGAACAGTTGAATTTCGATTGTGTCTGGTTTTATGGATAACGAGAGGTTAATTGATATAATATTATACTAATAAAAAGGAAATGAAAATACACTTTATTGTACGTACACCATACAAATTATAGCATACTAGCATTGAACTATTTTGATGTTCTGAACTATGTCAGATTCGGTTTGATTTACCCTCAAAATAGACACGCCCTAAGAACAACAGTAGTCATAACTCATACAACTTTATGTTAACACCTTCGTTAATGCTTTCGTTGCTCGTACGAACAAACTCAACTTGACATTTGGAACTTTCGCCCCGCATCCCGTATGAATAGCACTGACACGAGCCAATGCATAATAAAGTGCATTCGACATTCGCGCGCGTGGGACGACCTGCTTTCATTTTGGGAGCTCCTTTTTTGACCCTTTGATTCCTCCTTACTGTGATAAGAAAGCCCCCGAAGGGGGCCCAAGTTATGCACTGGTTCTTCCGTCCCTCTTACCTGCCTGGAGCCTAAGAACATAGCATCCAAGGGGCAAAAGGGAATGGCATACCCACAAAACACAGGGGGGTTCAAAACCAACTCCGCGACCGCGGGTGACGAGCTGTAGAAAATCAATTTGCGAATCTACTACAGCCGCCACGGTTGTCCCGGTGGACCCTACTTGAGGTACTCGTAACACAGCAGAAGGCTGCCTCCAAATCATTCTGGGTGCCTAGTGCGTTTCTTCTTCGTCATTCAACCACGTTAAAGAAAACGAGAATTTGTATGGCATTGAAGCAGCACCTCCTGGTGACAAACGAGGAGAGTTATTAATTAATTATTTTTAATTTCTTACAACTATCTTTACACCATAATGTTGCCATATAAAGTGTAATTTTCGTAAACGTTATTGAATGGCAAATGAAACTGGCACTAGGTACGGCCCTGGTGCGTGGTTACGTGTGACGACCTGCTTTCATTCTCAACTGTGCCGATTGGAAGAGAGCTTGCGACTGACATCTTACTCATTTTCTATTCAACCCTCCCCAGTTAAGATTGGCTGCATCTACCCGTCTCAAGTGTAGTTTTCGGAATGAAAGAACTTTTTTCTGTTACTGGTCATTAGTTTTTCTCTGTCTTAATGTTGCAACTCTTGGAATGGAACACTTTTTATCCTGTGACCACAGAACCTGTATAAGTTCATAATGTCAGGATTAAAGATTGTTAAAGTACTCGTAGCTGTATAGATTCGTCAAAAAGGTTTTATTTCAATGTGTAGAGTTAACTTTAGAAAACAAAACAAACCTCATTTATAAATCTTGCTTCAGATCCCCCCTTAGTGAGACCACAGACCCTGAATGAAGACTGTATCAACCATCCAGTCAATTCTAAAATAAATAAATAAAAAGTCAAATTATATTTGGTGCAGGTTGCAAGACTTCAGATGCGTGTGGTGCCGCAAGAGCGTGCACGCGGCGTGCAAGCCGAGCTGGCGCGCTGCGTGCCAGCTGGGGCCGGCGCGCGCGTCTGTCGTGCCCCCCACCCGCTTGCACTCCGTCGGGCCTGACGACGCCTGGGTGCCCGACCGACCGCCCAACGCCTCGCCGCTCATAGTCTTCGTCAACTCACGATCAGGTAATCTTTAAGCTTAGTACCGCGTCTATCGGGCCCCCAACCTGCCTGCACTACTTCGGACACGACGACGACGCCTGGGTGACCAACCGGCCATGTAACGCCTCGCCACTCATAGTCTTCGTCAACTCGCGATCAAATGGACACGCTTATTGCATTTAAAACTCATCATCATATATTACTAATCCCAATCTCCTCCTACCTCTGAATCTGGTCTGAATCCTGCCAATCAGCTGTAATCTCTTCTGTTCTTCAAACTCCCCTCAGAGTCTTTTCTTAGTCTTCCTTCCTTACAGTTAAGAGCGCTTCAACATCCATATTCCTTTTTTGAAAATACTTTTAACTAAATATTCACATTGACCACTTTTACAGGTGACAATCAGGGCATAAAGTTCCTACGGCGATTCAAGCAGCTCCTCAATCCGGCGCAAGTGTTCGAACTGAGCGGTGCGGGTCCAAGACTTGGGCTGCGTCTGTTCAGGCACTTTGCGCCTCTGCGGGTGCTCGTGTGCTCCGGTGACGGCTCAGTGGGCTGGGTGCTGCAAGAGGTCGACAAGCTTGACATGCACGTGAGTTGTTTAAAACTTCGGCCATCATTGGTCTCGATCCCGACATACCGAACGACGAAACGTACCTCCGCGAACATAAACTCAAACTAAACTCAAACCAAACTGGCTACCTTATCTCTAGTTATTAGAATACAATGATAATACTAACTCAATTGTGTCTGATGCCCTGAATCAGCAGTTTTAACAAGCATTTGTGTCTGGTCTTTCCTCTTTAGCGACAAGTTCAAACCGCTGTGCTACCGCTGGGGACAGGCAACGATCTGGCGCGGGTGCTGGGCTGGGGCGCTTCTTGTGATGATGCAGCCAATCTGCAGCAGCTTTTAGAGCGCTACGAGCGGGCTTCCACCAAAATGCTCGACAGGTAAGAAGTACTTATCGCACAGCATAGGATTACAGCCTCTTTGTTAATACATCTTTGGTAAATCGACCATGTTCTAGTTATAGTTTACTAGCGGCCGCCCGCGGTTTCACCAGCGTGGTTTCCGTTCCCGTGGGAATATCGGGATAAAAAGTATTATATGTGTTCATCCAGGTTATAAACTATCTGTATGCCAAATTTCATTCAAATCCATCCATCCGTTGCAGCGTGAAGAAGCAACAAATATACACACATACACACAAACTTTCGCATTTATAATGTTTTAGTGTGATTAATGGCGTGGAGAGAAGTTCTTCATTTAATTGATACCTTACATTACATTAGATTGATGTTTAGTGTATTATGTTCAAATGATGATAAATAAGAGGAGATAACCGATCCACTCGAGTTTCGATAAAAATGTAGAACATTACTGAAACTTACGCGAACTTCTGAGACTTTTAAAAGTGACGTTGCACTGTTTTCTTTTACTTAACAACACTCACGAACGTTCGCAAACACTAAAAGACTTTAGTAGACTAGACTTATTAGTCTTCCATTGACAAGGGTCATAACAGCACAATTTCTTTTATCATTTCTGGAACATCCCCAAGCTGTTATAATATGATTGTCAATTAAAAAAGTTTTTTCGTGGCAGATGGTCCATTATGACATTTGAAAGATCGCTGACAGCACCGCCGCCTCCCCCTGCACCGCCTGACCTTCTGGAAGAGACCTCTTTGCTCAAAAACCTTCAGGACATCATGCAGGTATTTTATTTACATTTGTTTAACGGATCACTCTAGAAAACATTCTTACGGTAATCAAGTACCACTAAAAAGATGTAATAGAAGTTGTACTAGTAAATAGTTATGCAGGAAGTTGCGCAGGACCAACCCAGATGGAGGCTATTATGGGAGGCCGAGCTTAGTTTCTTTGCTATTTAGCAATAAAATAAACTTAAACTTGTTCGTGGATTATCTAATTAAGATGTTTAAATATTTTCCATTCTTCGAAAGGCATTGGCGCCGTAGCTCATCAGGCAGAACAGAGTCATTTGCTTAAACTACAATTAAAAAAAAGATTTCAAAACATGGCAGTCGTAATAACCATTAGGTAATCCGTATTGAGCCAGCGTGGTGGGTTATCGTCTGATGTCTTCATGTTAAGTTGTAAATGTGGGAAGGCCTGAACCTGATGATGGTTTAATGGATTTTTAAAGACTGATGATGAATACACATTGTAGGCGGGCGACGTGAGCTGCGCGGCGTCGGGCGCACTGCGGTCGGGGTGCGCGCGGCTGGCGGCGGCGGGCGAGCGCACGGGCGGAGGAGCGGCGCGCGCGGCTCACCGGCTGCGGCGGGCGCTGTCGCTGCTGCTGCACGCGCGCGCGCATCTAGCGCACGACCACGCGCGATGCAGGTGCATACTCCCAGAATACATGATACTTCCCGGACAGTTATGCAATTAGCCGTACGGTTTTGCAATGAAGCTTTGCTTTGCATATGCGTACTCACAGTTAGTTCCAGAATACGTGTTGGTTCCCCGACAATTGTACCGCTTTGTGCAATAGTGGCTGTCTGTTCGAAGAAGACGTCTTGATTACTGAAGCGTTAACTAATAGCTGACATCCAATACCCAATTGTAGCACTGTTATACATGCTTATTTTACAAGGAAGACCTGATCTACCCCAACATTTTATACTATAGCAGTATGCATAATTGTACCTTCTTCTTATCTTATTGTGGCCTGATGACGTTTCTACCAATAATACTTCGATCCATCGGTATCTTTTCGAGATAACTTCAATAAATCAAACTAAAGCTACCGCAAATCAAAAGTGAAACGAAGTCTTTGGATCTTCTGTCAATTGTTTCATTCGATTATTGTTTAAGGTCTTGGGAACCGCTCGAAGGCACGAGCGACAGCGAGCCCGAGGGCCAGGCGGTCGCGGAGAAGGGCAGTATCGAGAAGACTGAGAAGGAACAGCTGAACTGGGCGGCGCGCTGCTCGTTGGCCGGCCGCGCCGACAGTGTGCGCCGCGCGCTGCACTCGCTCGTGCGCACGCTCGCGCACTCCTGCCCGCAGCTGCTGCAGGTGCGAGCGTGCATTTTACGTCTTTTATACCGCTTTATTTTCAGGCTATAATGATGAGATGTCGGAGATATGCGCGAACCTACATAAAAATATATTATACAGAAGAGTTGAGAACCTTGCTGACGACACAAGGCGTCTTACAAGTAGCAGCACATTCAGAGAGATGCCGGCTGTACTCGCTCGTGCGCACGCTCGCGCACACCTGCCCGAAGCTGCTGCATGTGCGAGCGCTATTTGTCATTTTACCCCTTTATCGCCATCACTCGCTCATATTATGTTCCCACTACTGAAGCACGAGCCTTCTATATGAACGGAAACACCACAGATAGCGCGGACCAAAAGTGGTGCGAATTTGTGGTTGGTGCCCCTTCATACACCTTTACTTATTTTAAGACTATAAAAATGATTAAAAAATGCTGCTGACTTCACAAGGCGTATCATAAACAGCAGCACATTCGGAGATGCAGGTTGATCCACTTTGGTCGCCCAATTCATGACCAAATGTCGATGAGATTGAATTAAGAATCATCATCAGTTAATGTATCTTACTGACATTACGCGCAGGTCAATTGACATTGACTTCTTAAATGAGATTATTTCTAATGGTTCCATATCACATCGGGGTTGTTAAATAAAAATAAAAATATAAAAAATAATACATGAAAATTTTGATTTTCATAGTTTCATAGTTGAATTCGTGTTAAAAAGATGTCTGTCAAATTTTATTTTGTTTTTTCTAAATTGCATGACTGTTGATGGTAAGTTTAGTTATTGGTATTTTTATTTGCAGCAAGAGTCGGAGTCGTGCGACACGTGTACAAGCGGCGCGGAAGGCGATGCAGAGGGGGAAGTGGAGGCAGTGGAGGGGGCGGGGGCGAGTGCGGGGGGCGGAGCAGCGAGCGGAGCGGGGAGCGGCGAGGCGGAGATGTCTGCGCTGCCGGTGCCGCGCGCGTTCGCGGACAGCCGCCGCTCCTCTGCCGCTTCTGCGGTGTCCGCCGCTTCTATGCATCCTGAGAAGTGAGTTGGACAGAGAAAATACTCTTCTGTAAATTGTGTGACCTGCTGCGCGTTAATAAACACACAACTGTCTACAACGAAACGCATGCTGGTAACGTATTAGTTTACGTTAACAATAACATCGAACTGTGTGAGAGAGCAGAAGTTACAAATTCACCACACGTCACAATATAGTAAAATACGCTAGCTAGATCTAAGACTATTTAAAAAATTCTGTGATTGAGCTTACTTACATAGATTATTTTTTTATTGTCACTACTTTTCTTAATTCATGCAGTTTCCTATTTAGTTTGAAACTTAAATTGCTCTTTTTTTATTTCAGCATTCCAGACGTCGACGAAGACATAGCAAAATTAATTAGTTCAAACCCACCGGAGCCAATGCTCAATTTGGAGGTCGACCGGGCCGAGCGCAGCAAGACCAACTCCGCGTCGCCGCAGGACCGCCTCTCGCTCTCCAACCTCTCCTCCTGTGATACCAGCTCCTGCCGGAACCTGTTCCGGCCTGATGCGGAGCGCACCTATAATAGTAGTAGCCTTACGATACCTAACCTAGTTGTGTCAGACGATAGCGATAAGCGAGATTCGATATTACAGGGAGAAACTTATGAATCGGACCAATTGACTATAATAGACATCGATAAACCTTACACGGACGACGCTCACTTCGAGCTCAGCGCCCGAGCGACGCCCGTCAGCGGCGAGTGCACGCCCGAGAGGAAGCTTTCTAGTGTAGACTTGGAGATAGATGAGAGTAGTTCAGGAGGGTCCAACATTAGCGATGACTTTAGTTTAATGTCGGAGATTATCGACTCGAAACCGGACGACGCGGAGGAGACGAGCTGCATGGCTCACATAGACTCCCCCGAAGTGTCAGATACGACGTACGTCAATTCGGAGACGCTTCATGGTGAGTCCATTATGGATGATATCAGCTCTATGCTCGGACAAGAAGTCCTCATGGCCATGATGGGGAAAAATGGAGAAAACGAAACGTACACGGACGACACGACGCTGTTCACGTCTGACACGGTATCAGATATAGCGATGGACAGCAGAAACCCCAGCTTGGAGAAGAACAATGAGACCAAAATTAAGTACATATCGAAAATTAAAAAATCCAAAGAAGGGGAAGTGGAGAAATTCGGTTACGAAAACAAAGTGTTCTACATCGAAAATGCAACGAAAGTAGAGGAGCAAATAAAATACTGCAGTTTAGCTCAATTCGAAGAAGGCAGCGGCAGCGATATCGCCAGAAAATCTTTCAAAAGGCCTAATCTATCTTTGAAAAAGAATATAAAGAAGAAGGTTCCTGACGATAACAGCCTAAATCATTTATTACCTACAACACAAGAAACTTACAAATCAGACGACAGTCCCAGAAACAGACTCGCCGCCCCAAAAGTAGAACCTGATCATAAAGACGACCGTAAGACTGATGATAATACACTAGCGTTTCCACAAGTGAGCGTTGTCGTCGAACCACCGTCTCCCTCGCACAGCGAAGATAAAAAGAGTTTGAAAAACGGCAGTCGAATGGCGTCAGTTCTCAGCGATCTATTCGACCAGGGCACGGACACGTTGAGCGTACACACCCCAGAACCCAGCATCGGGACGACCAGAGAAAGGCGATGTTCAGATAACCCCAAGTTGTTGGGTTCAGATCCGGAATATGGAAGGTTTTTGAGCTGTTCCCCTGCTGCCACGAGGAGGATCTCATGTGGGAGTCTCTTCAAGCCTGGTGAACCTGATAAGTAAGTAAAGACTAGCAAACTAAACTAACCAAATAAATATATTGAAAATCTAATAGTATCATCATCATCATCAGCTCATTTTATGTCCCCACTATTGGGGCACGAGCCCTCCCTATGGATGGATAGGGAGAACGGGCCATAAAACCTTTCCAAAAGTTGCTTAACCTCAGCACTCGCAGACCGGGCGCGCACTGCGCCATCGAGCTCCTCAATAAAGTATAAATATTATTATCAAAGCGGAACTCGTTAGCAGCGGTAATCGTGCTCGGGTGCAACTTTACAAGTTAGGCAACTTTCACTGCTAAGTGAAGCTCTATAAGTTTTTATAGCCCGATTTGTGCTATTGTTTATGTAGCAAAGATTAAGCGTAGCAGTGGAACGTTTATATAGGTTAATGATAATGATGATTTTAAAACTTACGACTTACTCATTTACTTATATCAGGTTCAGCTTAAAAACATTTCATTCAAGCAGGTTATCGACATCGGTCTCATCAATTTGGGGCGAGGGTGGCGCCATGAGCGGGATGGGGTCATCCAAGAGTGAAGTCAACGAGAAGACCAAGAAGCTGCCCATCATAAACCCGCTGGTCCAGTTACCCGCGTGGCCGCACGTCACCCAGGGGTTCATAAGCCAGTGTCTGCTCGCCAACGCAGACGCACTCTGCGCAGCTGTCAGTCCGCTGATGGACCCGGATGAAACCTTACTAGAAGGCTTCTATGAGAGGGCAGTGATGAACAACTACTTTGGCATCGGAATCGACGCAAAAATCACCCTGGACTTTCATAACAAGAGGGAGGAACACCCGGAGAAGTGTCGGTCGAGAGCCAGAAACTACATGTGGTACGGCGTGCTCGGGTCCAAGGAGTGGGTGAACAGAACATACAGGTATTCACTATTGTTGTTTTGTGGTCTAATTATTTACTTTCTTAACTTTAAGATTGGTAAACGATGGCGCTAAATAGTGAGGAATGGTGGGAATGGAGGGGGAGCCTTTGCCCAACAACAGGATGACACAAGCTAAGGCCGGCCGCGTTGGACTTTGGATACGTTTTCGTACGAATTTGATACTTACAACTAAAGCACGACTATAGTGTACAAAGTACCATAGTAGTTGGAGGATCGGGATGTGTCGTGCGTATTCATACGTGACCGTACGATTCAAATTCGTGGTCAAAAGTGTGGCCTAACTAATTCTTGCGTAACTGTAACTGTAATGTTTCTAATAAACGTGCACTTAGGATTAATTTTTTTTTCGTACGGGTCCGTGCTTCGAAATGCACGTTAAGCCGTTGAGCCCGGTTGCTGTCGAAAGATGTCAGTCATTTTAACCTACCAACACGTTGGCGTGGTGGGTAATGTTAAATAATTTATACTACTTTTAAATATACCCAATTATTTAGGTCCTTCTTTACCAAGTAATAGCTGCAAGGCACCACCTAAAGTCAGAGGTTTCCTACAGGCATTTAGGACAACGCGTCCAACTAGAGTGCGATGGACAAAGGATCCCCCTGCCCGAGCTACAGGGCATCGTGGTGCTCAACATCCCGTCCTTTATGGGCGGCACCAACTTCTGGGGCGGCACCAGGGGCGACGACCTGTTCCTGGCGCCCTCCTTCGACGACAGGATACTCGAGGTGCGTTCATCTTCACAGTTTACTTGGTAGACAAACGAATGCTAGAGTCGCTCAAACAAATGAATAAAGCGATAGGGTATGAAAAACTTTTAAACAATGACGGCAGGCGTAGCGCCTAGTGTTCGTCTTACCAAGTAGTCAAAAGTTAAAAGTGCATTTCATCTGAAATCCTTAACTACTGAGGAACTGATGACTCATAAACCGTCAGAACACAACATTACAGTTGTTAGGGCGACAAATTTAAATTAGGTAAATGGTGATAGATAGCCAGGTGAACTAAAGCTTTCACCAACCCAACCTAGTTCAATAACAGGAACGCCTTGCTAGGATTCGGCTCCAGTGGATTTCTGTTTCTGAGACCAGTTGTTTAACCACTTAGACCGCATTCTAATTACGATAAAGAAATATCAGTCCTGACCATAAGTAAAGGAATGTCCCGCCACCAACAGGTGGTAGCCGTGTTCGGGTCCGCCCAAATGGCGGCGTCCCGCCTAATCAACCTGCAGAAGCACCGCATCGCACAGTGCCGCGCGGTCCAGATCAACATCCTGGGCGAGGAGTGCGTGCCCGTGCAAGTGGACGGCGAGGCGTGGCTGCAGCCGCCGGGCTGCGTGCGCATCATACACAAGAACCGCGCGCAGATGCTGTGCCGCTCGCGCGCGCTCGAGACCAGCCTCAGGTTTGCAACGTAATACAGTGACGGCGGCATACAATTCAGTAGTGTCGATAGATGGTAGAGGTAGCTTTTTTGTTTTTAGTTGAACATAGATTCAATTTGAGTATAGTTGAAGACAGAACACTTTATAGCTCACACTGTAATATAATTAAGGTTTAGGTTAGAGCGCATCATACACAAGAACCGCGCGCAGATGCTGTGCCGCTCGCGCGCGCTCGAGACCAGCCTCACTCAGGTTTGCAACGTAACACAGTAATGTCGGCATACAATTCAGTAGTCACGATAGATAGTAGAGGTAGCTTTTTGTGTTTAGTGTTTTTCACATTAGATATTCTAGATCAAATCTAGATTTAAAATTTAGATTTGTGTTCATCGAGTTCAGCCTCCTGAGTATTGACGGAGTTGTACGGACTAAGGCCTATACAATTCGGTATCTCATACTAACAGAGTTTTATATTTTTTGAACCGACATGTCAATTTTTACCAAGATTTTTTTCTGTGCTTAAGGAAAACACTTAGATCAAGTGAATCACACATCAAAATAAAGGTTATGACGCTGGTAGTTCTTAAGTGGTATGTAGATATCAATAAAAGTGGACTGTATAACATAGACTGATTTATAAATTATATAACATTCTACAAGAATTAGCCCGACAATGAATAGTTCGTGCGTGCGCGGCTGTGGTTGTGATGTGTCAGTTCCCGCGCGCTCCCGCAGATCCCGGCGCCCCCGGGCGTATTTTTGTAGCGTAGTATAGTGACAGTGATTAGAGGACGAGTATTTTTGCGTACACACCTGTAGCAAGAATATAGAGATTAGAGATGTTTTTTTTCCTTTTACTATTATTCAACATCGAATGACGTTACTTATGTAGTTAGTATACTTTTGACTTCACAAAGACTTTACTATAATAGCGGCCGGCATAGTTAATAATGAACTAGCGGCCCGTCCCTGCTTCGCACGGGTGGATTTTTTTTATATTTTTTTTTAATATAGCGTATGTTACTCAGCGCTAATATAGCATTCTAATGGTGAAAGAATTTTTTAAATCTGTCCAGTAGATTTTGAGTTTATTCGTCACAAACATACATACATACAAAAATACAAAGGTTTCCTCTTTATAATATTAGTATGGATATAAGCGTAGAGGTCTTTTAGTGACATGGAAACTTTTAGCTTTCATCTTACCCCGTGGTAAATGGATGAAGAGACATTATTGTTGCTTGTTGTTCTATAGGATCGCTGCTTATTATTTACTGAATTTTTTTCAAGTCCACAAAGTTTAGTTTAGACAGTTATAAGTTAATTTATATGTTATGATTGGAAATCGCACGGTAAACTGATTCTGATGGCGTTCAAAGAGTTAACTATATCAATGCACTTTATAATTTGCACAAATACGTTTTTACTACTGGACAAATATGCACATAGACTTACACACAAGGTCAAAGCTATTTTATGTCAAAACAATCTTTTGCACTGTTTTAAGTAAACGTTTAGAGCTATATAGAGCCGCTGTATATCCAGTAGTGTCGTAGCTACTTGCTTGTAATGCCATACAAATTCTCAGGTTCGTTAACGTTATCGAATTGTGAATAAAACGCACTCAGTGGTTGCTTAGCTTCAAGATGAGCTTATGTATTTTAAGATGACAGACATATTTTGTTGGTGCCATTATTCGTGAAGACTTTAGACAAAAATAAAACTTAACCTCTTTATTAGTATATAATTTAAATTATTGAATAAATAAAAATATAATAAAGGTCCACTCTACTCTTCAAACTAAGCTAATACGTGAAACTACCAACGTAGGTAAACTCCTTCAACTGAAAAATTTCATCTAATCTGTTGCCTAGGTTAAAAACATATAAAAGAGCGTCTTGAAAATTTCACCGTTCGTTATGGGATGTAAATAGTACCGCAGTCAGGCAGGATTTCTCTTTTTATGTACATAAACAGATGTGATAAACTTCATAATGACTATACAGGACGTGGGACGAGAAGCAGCAGATGAAAGCGCACGCGCTGGCGGGCGGCGGCGCGTGCGCCAAAGCAGCCGCGCTGTCACACGCCGAGAGCGCGCAGCTGCTGGCGCTGCTCGATGACGTCAACACGCTCGTCAAACAGGTGGGGCCACAACTGCACCAAGGATTCACGCTAATAGTGTTTTTTTTTAACTTTAGTATTCTTCAAGTGAGAGAGACCTAATTATTGGTAAAGATAAGGGTCGAAGATGGAACCGTATGTTACACGGCGCACTTTTTACTTTTTTTTATTGCGGATAAGCACTTGCCCTTCATCTCATAAAGCCGCAGGTGGAAGCGCACTTCACCCGGAATCCTCAACAACTGAGGCTATTTTTCATTTACTACCGACCCCCTGCTAATCGAACCTAGAACTTATGGTTCTGGAGACATGATTGGCCTCATGGAACAAGAGCCCAAGTTTATTTCGCTCTCCCGGCGACTGCTCTTTGCTACTGAGCTAAAGAGACTTTGGTTTTCTTGGAGAATTTTTCAAGTGTCTAAATAATTGTATGTCCACGTCAGGTGAAGTTGTCGTGCATAAGCGAGAGCGGCGTGAGCGGCGGCATATCGAGCGGCGTGGCGGCGGCGCGGCGCGTGGCGGCGCTGGCGGACGCGCTGCAGGACGCTGACGGCAAGCTGCTGCCCGCGCCGCAGCTGCGCCGGCATCTGGCCGCACTGGTCAGTACTCCCGTTTGTTTTATATGTGCAAGAGCGGCGTGAACCTGCTGCAAGGCGCTTAAGAAAGGCTGCTGCCCGCGCTACAACTCACCGGGCTGCGCTGGTTCGTTCCCCATCTACTAGGGTTACCAACTTGCGGGAAAAGAAGACAGAGCTTGCCGTTCACGTGCTGGAGCCATCCTCGTAGCAAGGAAAAAATGGTAGTTCACCATTTTTGGTAGGTTTTCTCTCGCGCTCAATCCGGGGTCACCCATAGCCCGCAATACGCGCGTGAACCCGTATCACATTTTAAATAAAATACAAATCATTATTTCTTTTACATAGTGCAGGTTGGTTTAGTAATCGGTGACACTTTAAAACGCATACTGTTTATTGTCATAATTTCGATTGCCATACATCATAATAATATGGTATAAAAATCAAAAAGCATAATATTTTTTGGTATAATATTTTATTATGCATAAACATAATAACGCAGAATTGTTGAAAGGCATAAAAATCATAATCGTTAAAATCTATATTTTTGTTTGACTTAATTTTATTAAGCATACTTTAAAACGCATAATTTTACTATGCATAACTGTTAACATTCATAATTTTGTTTTGACGTAATCTTAAGTTGTTTTAAGGGGTGTATTTCATTTCATACAAATGAACTAATTTCAAAGGATGTAACGTTAATTGGATATAATTTTTACTTGGTCTAAATACACTTCTTATAACAACATTACGTATATTATTCACTTGCTATAATTTTACTTAGTTAAATTATGTATTTTTTTATATAAATAGCATTTTAATCTTGTTTGGATTTAAAATATAGTCTTAAAAAGTTAATACGTTGTGTTTTTAGTAATGTTGTGCTACAAAAGTCAGTGACAGAAACGAATCGCTGCAAATCCGACTCCACGTAGTCTTGTCTGTCCTACCCCTAATAAAGTGTAATTTAGAAGCGCGTAGGCGCGGAGGGGCGAGCCGAAGCCGAAGCTGCGGTGGAGAGCGAAAACCATCTGCGACGATAAGCTCGCGTGGGACCACCGGAGTCCTTCAGCGCCGAAGCCGTGACAGAAACCATGCCTGCTGCATGTTGCATGCTTGCTTGCATGGTTCATGCTTGCTTGCATGCTGCTAGCTTGCTTGCCTGCTGCTTGCTTGCTTGCATGCTTCATGCTTGCTTGCATGCTGCTATGCTGCTTGCATGCCGCATTTATGGATTTTGTCAGTTTATGCTTATCAAATGTATGCCTTTTGAATATTATGCCTTTTAAATGTTATGGCAAATTTAAATTATGCCTTTTGTTAATTATGATTATTGCAATTATGCCTTACAGATTCCGGCCATATGATGATATGCGTTATGAAGTTATGCTATAAAGACTTATGGCAAGTGACGATTATGGCCATGAACATTATGCATTTTCAGTTTATGCCTAAAAACGTCATGTGTTTTTCAATAGGTAACCTTAGTAATCACGTGCATCCTCAGGTGGAGAGCTGCCACGAGCTGCTGGAGGGCGGGGCGGGGGGCGGCGCGGCGGGCGCGCTGCGGGCGCACATCGCGCGCGTCGAGCTGCGCGACGGACAGGCCTTCCTGCACCCGGACGAGGTAGCACACCACACAGCACCGAGGACACCCACGACACGCCCCCCGAAACCCATAACAATAACCGTAACGATATCGATGCTTAGTTGTCGAAACCATTGTCATATTAACATCCGATTTTAAAGTCGTTCGAACGAAGTTCCAACTAACCGTATACGTGATCATGGTATTATTTTACGCAAATTTTGTTGCAAACAAATTACAATTTGAAAAGACATAGTTTTGAAAATATTCGACGAGTGGGATTTGAACCCGCACTCTATAACATGCCGGGTCAGGTGCACTACTTACTATGAGCTACGACAGCATATTTGGTAGTGCACCTGACCCATGTCATGGGGTGTGGCTTCGAATCCCGCTCGTGGATTTTTTTACCGTATACGGTAGGTTGGAACTTCGTTCGAACGAGTTTAAAATCGGCTCGGATGGGAATACAAAAATGGTTTTAACGACTAAGTCGCTATGATATCGTTACGGTTTTTGTTTCGAGAAACAGGGCACCGGTCATCTCGAGCCGAAATCCCTAGCCTTTAAAGGCGTACATCGGGTCGTTCGGCTTTTGTTGTGATCGGACCGCCTCAGAGTATCTAGTAGGGGATGAGGACACACTAGAACTAGAGCGTGATGCCATGCCTGCTAAAAATCCTCTGAGGATATTTCGATCACACGGGATAAGGAACCTTTTAAGTTTCTTGCCTCCCACCAAAGTCCGGGTACGCTAACTAAGGCTAAAAACAATGTCTTTCAATTGGAAGAGCACCTGACCCGGTATGTCAGAAAGGTGCAGGTTCAAATCCTGCTCGTGGAAATTTTTTCAACATTTGTGTTTTTACTTCTTAACTGATCTTTAGTATTTGTAAAAATATTATGATCAGATGTTAATGACGGTAGTTGTTGACATTGAATTGGCGCCTTTGGCTTTCAAAGTAAAAAAGTAAATAGTGTTGAATAATTTCGGCGGGCTGGTTAGAACCACGACAGCGCAATAGGAAGAGCACCTGACCCAGTATGTCAGAAGGGTGCAGGTTCAAATCCTGCTCGTGGAAATTTTTTCAACATTTGTGTTTTTGTAATTTGTTTCGCAACAAAATTTGCGTTAAAATTATATAAACAAAACAAAAAAATTAACAATCTCTTTCCAAAAACAAACTATGGGTTGTCTGCTTTTAAGATTCTGCTCAGAATCAGATTGAATGGTGACCACCCATTGAGCCCCTTCACACTTGGCGTTATCTTATCTTTGGTGTTGCGAGCTTTCATGGGATGTGATTTCCGTTTTCCATCAGTTCGTTTTCCGGTGCAGTAATGTCAATAAAAAAAGTAAGCCTGCCCGCAGATTTCAGCAATTACACTAATAAAAAAATGTTTATATACCTACACATAAAATAACAACTATTTAGAAGACTTCAGCTGTGTTATTGATATAATTAACCTCTGCTTTGTTGTTTCCCCTACTCGCCCCAGACTCTTCTGAGGTCCCGTAGATATTGCCGAAGACTATCTCTAGACGGCATTAGGCTCTATTTCTAACGTTGTCTCTTATGTGAACGTCGCTTGTAGAGGAGGGAGATGACTCTAGAAAAGTCTTACTGAGATACATTTTTTAAGATAATTTATGTTACGGGCAAAAGCAACGTTGCTTAATAGAAAGTAAACATAGTATGCAAATAAATAAAAATTAAATTCCAACAGTGTAGCCGTGCCTTCTACAAAACAAGCGATATTGGTGAACTCTGTTCAAAGTCGGCACTACCCAGGTGATGCTAGCTAAGCCCAGTCTGCGGACTTTTCCCATAACATAAACATACCTACCTACTGACGAAAATATATGTTAAATATGTGTACTGGATGACCGGCTGCAGGAATGGCACAAAATACGTTTGCAAAGTCAGGCGTGAAGTCGCAAATATTTTTGGCACTAAAGTTGTGCATAATTTAATGTCTTTCACAAAATTTTGGTGCCAGGGTAGAAATTAATTGTAATATTAAAGCCTACTCATTATAATCTAACAATAAAAAACGTTAGTATCATCTCGTAGTTTGCTTAAATTAACTCATATGTGTAGTTCCCCTTAAAATCCCACAAGGAATACCCCAAGTTAAGCGTAGGCTCCTTTTACGCAAACTTACCTTATCTATGAACCTGAACCTCTATCACCCTCACCGGTCTACCCTAACCCAGGTCCAGAAGAAGGGAGGCGCCGGCCGCTGGCTGCGCAGCCGCCGGAGCGTCTCCGAGGGGGGGTCTACCACCACACACACCGCCGCACAAGTACGTGCGTGGGGAGTCAACGAGGTCCAAGCGTGGTTGGATACTCTTCAGCTCGGCGAGTACGCGGACTCCTTCGCCAAACATGACGTCACGGGGCGCGAGCTGCTGTCACTAGCGAGGCGGGACCTGAGAGACTTGGGCATCACGAAGGTGGGCCACGTCAAGAGGATATTGCAGGCGGTGAAGGAGCTGCAGTGACGACGGCGAGGCCGCTCCGAGGGAGATGGCCATTTGTAGACGTACAGTCGATCGCGAAACTTGCACCTGCATACAATGAAAGCACGGGCGAATGTAATAGTTTTGAATGTTTATGAATGACAAATCGGGCCCACTACCACTAGTCATTTGTGAAAGTGGACGTTATTCAAGTATAAAGTTGCATGCGCACCACGTCCGCGCTTTCATTGTGGGAGAGCCGTAAATGAGCATTGGACACATTTCAAACCTTACGACTGTTGTACTTCCAAGTAGACGTTGATGTTAACATCATAAGACTGTCCTAAAGCAATTAAAATTATTTAAATATTTCTTGACTTATAATTACCTGTGTGATTTCTGCTTCACAAACAAATGAGTTTTGAAGCGAGTTCGATCTTCATTTACTTTTGATGTTGACTGTACTTGTCAATGGTCGCGGCTGACATTAATTATTTTAATTCTAATTTAACTTCTTCGTCTAAAAAAGATTTATAAGAAGGACAGATATGTAAGTCTTTGTCAATCAAAGGATAGATGGAAATGTAAAAGCATGTTCAAAATCTACATTTGTTCAGTTAATAAAAAAATACGTAGTTATAATGCCAAGTCGCGACCGATAATTACGCGAATGAGCATGTCGATACACTGCGGTGAATATTTTAAATCTTATACTTACTATTTTAGTAAAGATGAGCATGAACACATCTTAAAATCAACGAAGTGGGTACAATACAATTGGAGGGGTCAGTAAAGCTGACCCACGATACGAAAATTATGAGAAAAAAAAATAGATTGGTGAATACCAAAATGATATTGTAGATATTTCTTCTACCAGTTTTGGTAAATAAAAGACTGAGAAATGAAAGTTATAGTAAAGCAGGCAGATTTTAAATTTAACTTCGTGTTAAATGAATCGCAGTGCTGATTGCAACACTGTGTTAGGTACTCTTGAACGTTAGACAACTTACCATGTTTTTGAACGTGTTATATTTGTAGCTTAAGATTATATTGTTGTGTCTACTAAATTTTCTTTCGTACATCGAAGGCTCTCTACCTCTTTCATACTGTGTTCCTGTATACTATACACTTTAAACTGTTTTTGTTAAGATACTATCGTATATTCTTCTACCATTGTAACACTTTGTGTCAAGAGACATTCATTATCTCCAAACAATGATTCATAATATTAATATGTTTATAAAAGTGAAACAACTATTTTACATTTCTTGTCATAAAATAAAATAATAATGTTGACTATTCTTCAATAAATTATAAGTGTAATACCAAAAACGACATAATATTAATACTATATTTTACATGCCAAAAAAGTTTGTCACTGGAGGCACCGAAACGCATTGTAACTTTCGTAGCTTTACTGGCGTTACGACCGCGTCGTAGCTTCAAACTACCAAATACTACGATACTCGTAGCACAGTAAATCATAGCCAGAATGCTACGAAGCCACTTTATATGAATACTACTATAGTACGACTACTACACAGCTGGGTAGGAAAAAATTGTAATAATACCTACTGTTTATACAGCGTGTGTATTCCATACGATCTTATATTTTAAGGGCAGTTAGATAAGACCCTAATTAACGTAAATTGGTACATTAAGTTAACAAAAGAAAACATTTTCTTTTTCATACAAATTAATTCGGCACGCAATGTATTCAAATAACCAAGTCGTCTACGTAAGCACTTTAATAAAAGTGTCATTGCTGGCCGGAAAAACTTAAAAACAATCATTATGCTTAATTATTGAAAGTATTTTTAAAATTTAATACTGCTTAAATCTATCGTATGTTAAAATTTAGGATCGTATGGAATACACACGCTGTATATAGATATTTATCCATACCTAGTGTCTTTAGTAGATGTTTTTTTCATTATGTTTGGGCTAATTGAAAAGTGGTACCTCTGGTTTCACACTGTAACGCATTGTGAATTTCAATTGGGAACAGACTGGACGAATTTAATAGAGATTGTCAATATACTGACCTAAAAAAAACCTTTTTACTTGAATTTTACATTGCTGCCCCCTTCTATTTTTACAATCGTCGTTGGAGGTTGAAATCGGTAAATAAATTATGTAAGCTAAGCTTGTTTAAAATTTGAAATGAATGTGTTTTATATATATATTTTAAAATCCACTCTTAATGGTCCGTTGGGCACTTGCCTCGACGCAAGCTGCGCAAGCGCACTTAATATTAAACATTATCGTTTAAACACAACGAACGAAAAGGGTGAACTACCGTAATTTTCCCAAATGTTATAATTATGTATACAGAGAGTTTGCTGTGTGTGTGCGCGTGTGTGCGTAAGATGTTGAAGCAACCCATTACGGCAGGCACGAATAATCTTTTTTTTTTAAGTTTTTTTTACTTTTAGCTCATCATAATAGCATTGACTTTTGCTAGGCTTCAAAATAACAATATGTCACCCAGGAAAAAAATGCTGTTTGTTAGATTTAATCTTGTAGGCGTTTTATTTATTTTCAGTAAAACAGTCTTTTTATATGCAATCCCATAGCAGTTCCGGTGACAGATTGGATAACATGGGATAAGTAAAATGTGTCTTGTTACTTGAAATAATGAAATTTTATTTTATTATAGCAAAAACTTTAATTGATGGGTTGTTTCATCCCCCTTTTTGACGTGATATAAGTTTTTCCTTACACCCTGTATCCATTTTACATAAATATTTAAAAAACCTTATCGTTGGTATCACTCTATTGGTATTAGTAATAATAAACATCATTAAATCGCAAATTTACTGCGACTGGCGGGCGTCATAAACGAATCTTTGTTTCAGTAGCCTGGACTACATTATTGTCATTGTAAGACTATAATACATACATACATATAATCACGCCTCTTTCCCGTAGGGGTAGGCAATAATAGAAGTGTTTAATAAAATTATTAAAAATAGATCCGTTTATATTAAGTGTTTCATACGCAAACATGGCATATTGAAGTTTACGGCTTAACTTTAGAAAACATTTTATAAATGTTTTTGATTATCAGTTCGTGTAATAGGTATTCTTTATTTTGGGTAAATACAATTACATACGTGCACGTCAGTATAAGCATACTGTGTACCTATTTTTTTTCTAGTCCATTCAAAGTATCTCACAATATCTGTGATAATTCAAGATATGAGAATACAGAAAATATAACAATTCTTTCACTAGTCTTAGAGAATAGTATAAGGAAAGTACTGAGCCGATTTTGTTTCAAAACAGTCATTAATTATAATTTGAATGTTTATATTATTTACTAAACTAAATATAGTACCTACCTACCTATTAAAATAAACTCTAAATGTGTACCTATTGTTACAAATCGAAACTAGAAGTTAGTAGGTACAGTACGTAGCAATAAAGTGTGGCAACAGTTACTTAATATGATTATTATTGAATAATAGAAATAAAAACATTTTAAATATATTCTCATTGCATCCTAAAGGCAATTTATGAACATAAATATCGTATACAAATAACCATTTTTATAGTGAAAAGTGTTGATTCCAATATTTACCTTAATAATTAACTATTTCCGCCTTTAATAAAAATATAGAATATCCAATATTATATTAGCCAATAGAACAACCATTGCATTTGATGGTTCATATTGCAAATGTTTAGACATTAAAAAAACCCTAAGTACTCAATATTAAATCGTTCACGTATAGGCAGAGCCATTATTATGTAGGTGTATTATTCTCAATTCCATATTCTAAATAATTACAAGCAATTTCATCATCATCTATTCCTATATTGTGCGTGTGTGAGATGTATATCGATGTATAGTGATTAGAAAATGTGATCTCTCGTGTTTTTGTTATAATTTAATCTTTAGGTAACGTAACGACTGCGTTGGCGGTGGTTGTATGATATAAACCAATGTTAGTGCTTAACAGTTATGATGATTGATGAGCATTACTGTTAAAGCAGTACCTACCAAAGCGTGAAGTAGAATTAAAGCAAGAAGCCAGGCTTGGACTTAATTTATGACAGTAACCGGCAAAACGCCAGAGCCAAACATTACCAATCATCAAACTATTCATAAACGCCAGAGCCAAACATTACCAATCATCAAACTATTAATAAATTGCCTAGTTAAAACTTGTTGTAACTAAATTGGGATCTGTGAAGTGTATAAAGTGATCTAAACGTGTTCATGTGGCAACTCTTCTCAGATATTAGTCATTTAAGTATATATCGGTATCGGACATAGAACGCGTGTCAATGTTCTAATCTGGCGACATGAACTGCCAGAGTAGACCATGGATCTTTAGCGCAAGTAACTGTGCTTGCGCGGGGTTATCTGGCACTTAATGTTTGGTAAAGAGAACAGGCACACAAATAAAATTTGTGAATTGAGAAGTTACTGTATTCTCCCTCAAATATATAAGACTTGTTCTTGCTTTTGATTCTTTAAAATTGTCATTTGAGAATATATTGCAGATATATATTATTCTATTGAACCGTAGCCAACGCAGTCGATCCTTCACGGATCTGCCTTATAGATGTTTTTTATATCTCTACCGTGCTACAGACTATTCGTGTGAACATATGATTGCATGTATCTATACTTAAATTTATATGAACATTTATAATATAGTCGACTAATATGTGAACGATCGATCTAATAATAAAATTAATGAATACAAATAAAAAAATATTTTCGCCGTTCGGTAAGAGCGGCAAGTTAACGCCTTAGATGATTTAGGACTATTTTATTATAAATAAAATTTTAAAAAGTACTTTATATTGGACATTGTAATCTGTATTCGAAATGTAGATATTCTTGTATAACTAATTTTCTGTGTTATTGGAGTTCTTCGATGAAATCCGAATAGATATTATGGTCGGCCATATTCTGGCGCTATTAATTAACGAGACTTTTAAAAGTACTTAGTCGTTTCAATTTAATATTTAAATATTACCTACTTATATTATTGTTTTTTCAAAGTCTGTATTTGTCTGGAGTTTGACAACTGGTGTGATTCTAAGTAGCTCTAAGCATTGTTTCTGGCGATATCATTTTGTGATTGATAGATAAAGTTTGTTCACGTTATTGCTTAATAAAAGTTTCAGCTTTAAAAGATATAGCCAAATTATACACCTATGCATTCCAATGTGCGGGTTTTTTTTTAGATATTAATAAATTATCTTTTCTGTACCAAAATCTATTTGATGGAAGTGTAACATAATGAACCACCATGAAAAAATATTACAAAACATTAAAAAATTCAGCTATTATAATATAATGTATTATATTTTGCTCTCGACCCCTGCAATTGCGGAGGATATAGCGTCACTCAGCGTCTTCTACCGCTTATACCACGGCGAGTGCTCTGAAGAGCTTCCTCCATAGGAGTACGCGTGCTGATCTCCGGAGTCACCCCTGTACTGTCTCGCACATTCCATCGCGCGCAAAGAAATTTGGTGACTCGTTTCTTTGTCGCACTTCCAAAAGATGGAATAGTCCTTGTGGGCCGGCAGGGTGAGGGGGACTGATGCTGCGTTGTTTTCACGCTGCACCAGTTGTCCTTGCGTCTGGACTCCATTTCCACTTAACATCAGGTGGAGTGGAGTCATTTGTCGTGCTACGTTTTAAAAAAAAATGTGATATTCATGTTAATTCGGTTCATCGCGCAATGTTCACGTTGTTAATTGGTTATATCTTTCAAACTGAGTGGAAACGGAACAATCATCGTTGTATTTTGAATCATATATTTTCTTCTAAGTGTAATCATATCAATAAGTTTAAGACGATTCAATGAAGCTCTCGGTATTCTTTAAATTTACGATTTAAGCAATAAGCATCGACATTGGCTTCAATTTTCTAATTAGTAATTATCTTGTGATGCGCTATTGTTTTAAACTAACGGCGGTTTTAGCCTAGTTATGGTTTTGTTTTTATTTTTTATTTTAAAATATTAACCGTGATGTTTAATTTTGTATGTCGCCATCATATAGTTTTTGATGATAGAGAGAGATAGAGTAGAGTATCGATAACCATTACCACTCAAGTAGGTACACTTATCAATTTTATCTGACAATAATACTGTTATTTAAAATAATGACGACAGCTTCAACATTAACCGGAAGGTCGTAATAATATATTATATTATATCTATATATAATTAATAATTTAAGCACACTTAAGCTTGGCTTATTTTTACTACTTTTATAGTACATTACGATATTAGTGCGTTAAGATGGTTATAACATGCGAGGCGGAATTTCAGCCCGAGCCGAAGGCGAGGGCGTAATTGAGCCGAGCATGTTATAACCAATACGCACGTATATCGTACGACGTTTTTTAACACATTTGCGAGGAAACAGAAAAAAATACGCCAAAACTACATTTTCGGAAAATGACTTGGCATTTTTCATGTTTTTCCACTTCAAGAAATTTTCATACGTGGTTATGTATCTGTCCTTGGATATTGACGGCAGCAAGCTGTCGCATGCGGTTCGCGCTTCTGCTAGTATATCCGGTGGAGTTGAAGTAATATATTGCTTATCTTCATTATTGAAAGTTGTCATTTTTAGATATTCTCAATACAAGTACAAAGAAAAGAAAATTTGAGAAAAATGGCGCGAGGATTATTTTATGCCGTGGCTGCGTGAAAATGTTGGCAAAGACGCTAGAGCATGCAGCCAAGTTTTTAAATTACCGAATAAACTGTTTTTTTTTATTTTTAAATAAACTTAATCTGTGAATGCACACTGTTGCTTTCCCGCCATTTTAACAGCGCGCTAGCGCTGCCTACTGACTGGCGCCGCGCGGCGATCAGTTCGAAATTTGAAAAGCAACAGCGCGCTGCTCACTAGCTGGAGTCGTGCGGCGGCGATCAGTTCCATATTTGAAATGGCAAATAATACTGTTATGGAATTTGTATGGACTATAACTTAACTATTTGCTTTGGTAACACACGCGTTTTTTATGACCCGCTTTACATATTTAAAACCGGTGGAATTACATCAGCTTTACGAGCAAGTGTGTTGAAAAGCATTTTTACTTAACTTTATAATACTTTTCCAAATTGTAACTTTACTTAAGTTAGATAAAGAGACCTAAAATTTGCTTAAAAAATCCAATAAGTACTTCTGAAGCACTTAGGTACTTTATTATAACATCGTCAAAAAACCGCCGCCGAGTTAAAAACAATCAGCAATTTAT
The DNA here is from genome assembly GCA_949315975.1 of Eudonia truncicolella. Taxonomy (NCBI): domain Eukaryota; kingdom Metazoa; phylum Arthropoda; class Insecta; order Lepidoptera; family Crambidae; genus Eudonia; species Eudonia truncicolella. The sequence continues at coordinate 18,474,130 of OX438827.1, read as the reverse complement.
TCGTTTGATTTGTTCTAGTCATTAATAGTTATCGTAATGTTCCTGGCACAAGTTGTGAGATTCTAATAATAATTTTGTTGTTTCTAGAATTAGTTCCGGTAGATATAAATTGATATTAATTATTCAATGTTTGTAGGTATATTATTTGTAGTGGTTTTTTATAAAGATGGTTTGTGAATTATCATTGAAGTACACACTTGTTTTGGTAGCACCGGTCACTCCGATTTGAAAGAGATGACGATTGTTAGTGTTTTGCCATCAACTGCACATTTGAGTTTCTTTTTACGCACCCAGTTCCCAGCGAGACGGTTACCAACATCATTTGAATTTGTTGATTACTTATCAATATTGAATATACCTACTATAAGTCTTATAACTATAATGTCAGTATTTTATAACAACCATCACATCTATCGCCATAATAACAATGTAATGAAAGATTGTCGTTTATTACAGCTGTTACTAAATCATTATTATTTTAATTGAAATTAAAAGTTGGCAACCTTTTCTAACACGTTTCAATCTTGGCAGAACCTTTATCGAACCTGCGTCATGTTTTGGCAGTGGAGTGACTTGCGCTATCTATAAATAGATAAGTAATTTAGTTCATGTGTGTGCGTTTTGCTCAATTTTTATTTTAAGTTACTTTTGTATACAAAACTCTCTTATTTAAGAATAATTGTGATCTAATTTCTCTTCACTGTGTCTCGGTGTGAAATATTTGTAAGTACCTGGTTGTACATCAATAAATCGTACGCCAATATAATTATGCATTCCATTATTGTTGAAGAGTCCATAAGAATCAATAAACCTCCTTTTAACTTAAAGTTAAAGGTCATTTGTTTTTAAAGACCCTTTAAGTATGATTACAGTACCTATGTTTACAATTATTATCAAAAAATATTATGGGCCATCCGAAGATTGGAAAAATCGGCCTTATTAATAGGGCCACCCTTCCTTTGTGTTACTTTGAAATTTATTTTTATTATAACGGGTCTATAAATTGTTTATAAACAGCGTTAAATTTAACGTATAATAATGATTGACCATAAATATCTTGTCATTTAATAAAACCAAACTTTCTGTGGTTTGGTTAGTGTATGTTTTTGATAATCGCTGTCAACATTTTTTATTCAAGCAAATATAGACTTAAAAGCTTACAGATTAAAACTTATTTTACTTAAATTTGGACATTTTTTTTTACTGTTTAGTATGCTCCATTCAATTTGATAGTAGATGCAATAAAAAATATTCTAACAAACACCAGCATGATACCATTTGTGATGTTGAACGAAGTTATTGAATTGATCTAGTCAAACGCTATAAAAAAATATAAAAAAACTAGTTTTGTTTTATGGTGAAGAATTAATTAATACGATTATTTCAATGTAAAGGTGGGCATCCATTATGTTCGCGTAAACGTAGTACGCTCCATGTTCGTGAACGTGTCCATTACCAGGAGCAGTTGCAGGAGCGCGGGGCGCGGAGCGTAATAGGTGCACGAACATAATGTTATTATATGGTTATTATATTATTATGTTATTGATATTTGACTGTAACTCCCAGAAAAGTACCTGTTTTAATAAGTCGAGTGTACAACTGACTGTAGCGGGTGGCCCCCGTCGGTATTACAATATATTTATTATTATTATTCTGAATAATTCCTGTAGGTATTTATATTTGAGAATTCAATAAATTATACTGTTACTCATAAAGTTGGTTTTTATTTTAAAACACATTGTCTTTTATATTTTAATGGACATAACAATAGACGTATTTACTCGCCCAATATCCTATCACCCGGGGCGAATGGTAATGCAAGGCTTTTTAATTAATATTTTTAAATTATTTCGTACTATTTTCTTTCTCCAGGGCAAACACTGGTTCCTTCTTCTATAGGACTGCATATTTTAGGCTATTACGGGCATTGACCCCTTGGGTGTCGTACCAAGGAACTGTTAATTTTTTTCTAGAATTGGCAAAGTTACTGTAAATTAGGTAGAGAGGACTTACGACTTTGCTCCTTCTAGACAAGGTTCATCTAATAATGTCCAAATTTGGATCACACAAGAATAGATCATGTAGCTGTAGCTTGCTTTTTCGTGCCACTATACAGCGCAAGCAATTATTAAATTTGTTCTTACAATGGTGTTAAAGATCATATTCGCATAAAGTAAAAGTCATGAAATCACCGCACAACGGCTTTTATTCGCTCTAACGACTGATTTTTCCCCAGCAACTGCATCATTTCGGCTACACCTGGGCCCTCGCCGAGCCCGCTGAGCACAGACCTCAGCATCTTCATTAGCGCAGGAAACTTCATGCCATTGTTGAAAGAAAACTCTCTGAGGCGACTTTTCAATGTCCCGTCTTCGAAATTTTCCACACCTTCCAAATAGTGAACCAGCTTCTCTAATAAATCTTTATTTATGTCCTCTTGCTTACAAGATGGTAGGATCCATAGAAAGCTGAACATGGGAGTCGCCAGATCCTCAATCCTCATTATCCTTGCCACAGCCCAGTTGAGCACACTTCTAACATATTCTTCGGCTACATGAAGGTTCTGATCAGGGTACTTCTGTTTGATAAGCTCCTGTAACTTCGCCACAAGTGTTTTCGTTAGATTCTCGTCTTGCAATTGACGTTTTAACTCTAGCCTGTTGCATTCGTTGAGCAGGTCCGGATTCAAACGGCTGGGGTGTGAAGAGATTTTGTCGATTTGAAACTGAAATGAAAAATTTGGCAACACTGACTTCTTGACGGTATACTATATTACGTAGTTCTTTGGTTTTGGGCCTAGCACGTATAACTATATAGTTCGTGTCGTCAAACTCGTCAGCGCAGAACAGGAATACTGGAAACTGATACAACGCCACAATGTCAGTAAATTGAACTAACAATTGACAGAGTCAATTTCATTTAAAAAAAAGGTTTACGTTACGATTTTGGAGTTCTTGCTTTGCTTACTATAGTTAGACCGCTTAACTGAGTCCTCGCCTGCGGTAGGTACGCGGGCGGGAGGTAGGTAAGGCCTCTGCCATGAACACGAGCGACTTGCGACGCGGCAAACGGATTACTAGTTCATTGCGCGTTATACTACGGCAGTCATAGTCAGCAGTGATAGAAAAAACGCAACTAACTACAAATCCTTTCGCCGCGTCGCAAAACGCTCGTACTCGTGGCAGAGGGCTTACCTACCTCCCGCCCCGTACCTACCGCAGGCGAGGACTCAGTTAAGCGGTCTAGCTATACAAATGTTCATACTAACGTCCGCAGCATACTCGTAAGTACCCTGAAGGTAAGACTTACCAACTTGATTGATTTCCCGTCAAATCTAACGGATTGGTATGAGGTAAAACGGATAAATTATTCGTCTAACGGCTAACGGATTTTCTAACGGAATGACAAAATGTTAATAATTAATGTATCGGGTACTATTTTTTAGGTATAGATAGCGCCATCTAGTTACTTACTATGAAAAGTGGCACTTTGTATAATTTTCGACCTAAAAATGGGTAAAGATGGCGCTTTTTTCAATATTTTTTAATGTTACCTCTTTATTTTTAGTCTGACAGAATTCTGATGGAACTTATGACTATGTACATCGGAATTTTAAAACTATAGTTCGCAGCACTGCCTACCTCTTGTGCCAGCTCCTCCATCGCCTTGAGCCGCACGCCCGCGCCCGGCGTGTGCTCGAAGCCGCCGCCCGACAGGGTGATGTAGTTCACCAGCGCGCCGGGGAATATGCCTGTGGTAGACCATCATCATCACCATCACTATTATCATCACCATCACCATCATTACAGCATCAGCCTATACTAGTCCACTGCTGGACACTATAGAATAATGTTGAATAATTTCGGCGGGCTGGTTAGAACCACGAAAGCTCAATTGGAAGAGCACCTGACCCGGTATGTCAGAAGAGTGCACAGGTTCAAATCCTGCTTGTGGTTTTCAACAATTGTGTTTTTATAATTTGTTTCGCAACAAAATTTCCGTTAAAATTATATAAACAAAACAAAAACATTTTATAAATAGCTTGCCTACTTCTTAACTGATCTTTAGTATTTGTAAAAATATTATTATCAGATGTTAATGATGGTAGTTGTTGATATTGAATAGGCGCCTTTGGCTTTCAAAGTAAAAAAGTAAATGACCCCGGTATGTCAGAAGGGTGCAGGTTCAAATCCTGCTCGTGGAAATTTTTTCAACATTTGTGTTTTTGTAATTTGTTTCGCAACAAAATTTGCGTTAAAATTATATAAACAAAACAAAAACATTTTAATAAAAGTAAATATATGATTTTTTTAATGTCTAGGTCATGGATGCACAGACTTATTAAGACTAGGGGCCACTCGGGCAAATTATGAACTGATGGTGGGCCACCAGAAGTATAGGTAATTAAAGACAATGAAAAATTTATAATAATGTATTCAAATTGAAAAAGAATTTATTAATTTGAAGCGTGGCACTGCATAGTGCTTACAATCTTTTTTATATTTGGCTCAAATTTACTTGTAGCAACACGTAAAACTGCTTCCAAACTTTCATTTGCAAGGCGGTTTCGATTTTTTGTTTTATTATTATTTAGGATTGAAAAGGTTTGTTCACATATATAGGTAGAACCAAATAAGCTTGCACATTTCAGAGCGTTTATGCGCAACTCTTTGTACGTATTTTTATCAATGCAGCGGTATAAGTTCAGCAAGTCTCCTTCGTTGAATTTGTTGCGTAAATCTTGGTCGTTCTGAATGTCGATAATTTCTAACTGCATTAACTCTGGCGCATTTTCAACTGAAATCGTGAAAGGATTGCTAAATATGTCCAACAGAGGTTTCACTGTTTTAAACTCCGAAAATCTGTCTTGAAAAGATTGAATCAAAATATCTAGCTTTTTTACATAACTGAAATTAATAGCAGTTTTTTTGAATTTTTCAGCCATTTTCTTATAATTCGGAAAATGATTGTAATTTCCAGAATTCAATTGCGATCTGAAAAGTGTCAGCTTGCATTGAAAGGATGATACATGTGCGTAGAGCTGGGATATCAGTTGATTTTTGCCTTGAAACCGTGTGTTCAAGACATTCAAATGATTTGTAATGTCAACTAAAAAAGCCAAATCACACAACCAATCAGGACTTTTAAGTTCCGGGACGTCCCTTTGCTTTTCCGCCAGAAAAATATCAATTTCTTCTATTAAATTTAAAAATCGTTCCAGTGTCAATCCACGACTTAGTCACCTTACTTCTGTATAATACAGTAAATCTCCATGTTCGCATTCAATGTCATCAAGGAATTGTTTGAATTGCCTGTGATTGAGTCCTCGTGATTTTATGAAATTCACAGTCGAAACTACCACTTTCATGACATTTTCAAATTCAATTTTTTTAGAACAGAGGGCTTCTTGGTGTATAATGCAGTGAAACTGCATGAGATCTTCAGCGTTTAAGTTTTTTTCTTGCAAATGCTTTTTCAACAAAGTAACTAGCCCAGAATTGACACCAATCATCGAAGGAGCACCGTCAGTCGAAACTCCCGATAATTTCGATAAGTCCAAATCAGTTTTTGAACACTCGTCCAAAAGTACATTGAGTATATCAACTCCTCTGGTTTGACCTTTCAATGAACACATTCCTAATAACTCTTCGAAGACTTCAAAATCTTGAGTAACACCTCGTATGAATATAAGAAGTTGAGCTGTGGAACTAATATCAGTGGATTCGTCGAGTGCTAATGAAAAAAAATCAATTATCTTAGTTTTTTCATTTAATTGTTCCGCAATATTATCTGACAAAGACATAATTCGTCTTTGGATGGTCATACGATTCAGTTGAATTTTCACAAACTTTTTTGCTGCTTCTGGACACATTTTCTTAGCGGCAATTTCTATGCATTCTTTTACAAAATCCCCATCATTGAAGGGGCGACTCCGCTTTGCTATCATTCGAGAAATTTCATAACTAACTTCTGTAGCTGTTTCTGTATCTTGAATGGGTTTTGTAAACATAGCTTGTTGACCAATAAGCTCCCGTTTTAAAGACAAAACTTTTTGCTTTCTTAATTCGCCTGTAAACTTCGTAAAAGTAGGATGCTGCGTTTCATAGTGCCTTTTTACATTATATTCCTTTGCAATCGCAACAGAATTCTTGCAAATTAAACAAACGACTTTGTTATGCGACCATACAAAAAAGTATTTCTCAGTCCAAATTTCTTGAAACTGCCGATTTTCATCTTTAACCTTACGTTTTTTACTAGTTCCTGGCATGTCCATGTTGCGTTTTAATCCTGACTAGGATTACCACAGCACCTAAAACCAATTACAGTTCCTAATTAATTACCAAAAATAATTGATAAAATATGTAGATAAAATTAATAACAGTTTTACTTACGATTTCACAACACAATTATACACGGCACTTGACGGGAAATCTACGTTGAATGTGGATCAAAATATATTATAATTATGACACCGGCTAGTCGAGTTAAAATCTACACTAGAACTAACGACACTTTACTCAAATTAAAACCGAACTGTCGGTCGCTGCGGTTAGCGTGGCTTTTATACCACGCGCATAGAGTCGAAAACTGTCTGGAGAAATCTCGAAACCGACTCTGGAAGCTTCGTGTATCTACCTACGCGAGCTATCGGGAATTTGGGACTATTGCTATCTCGCTCGCTCGAACAGTATAACGCGGCGCGCTTCCTCAAGAAAACGAATTTAACCGAGATCAGCACGAACATTACCGACCGCTGTTACCGACGCATGCACGGCGCACCGATAAGATTGATAGAGCGCGCGCGCGAGATTCAAATTACTTTTCGAACATTTGTTATTGATTTTATTCTGGAATAGAACTCAATATTTTCGAATGTACGAGAGTATTATTTTTGCTGTCGGCGGGCCACCAGTATTCGACCGGCGGGCCGCATGCGGCCCGCGGGCCGTAGTCTGTGCATCCCTGGTCTAGGTATTCCATTGACTTATTATCTAAAAACTCCAACTGAATTTTGTATTTGTTCAAGCTTTGTCAATGAGTAGGTACCATTATTCCTGTAGTCTTCTACGTTCACGTCACTTTGCCTTTTGCTGAGCTTCGTGCCGTCAGCGTTGACGATCAGTGGCAAGTGGCCGAACTGCGGCGGCGTCCATCCGAATGCCCTGAGGATATGATTTGCTTGTTTGCTCGTTGTATACCAAGTACCAACAAACTCGAGTCACTGCAATGCATATGCGTCGATATGTTGCAGCACAGAGTAAAGGCGTACCCAGGATTTACAGAGAGGTGGGGCGAAAATAAGTAAGTTCGATAATAGCAGGTATTTACTAAAGATGCTTTTTTAGGGTTCCGTAGTCAACAAGGAACCCTTATAGTTTCGCCATGTCCGTCTGTCTGTCTGTCCCCTGCCTAGCTCATAGACTATTAGTACTAGAAAGCTGTAATTTGGCATGGATATACATATTAATCACGCCGACAAAGTGGTGAAGTAAAATTTTGAAAATATTTTTTTTTAGGTTACCTCCCCTACACGTGTAGTGGGGATGTAATTTTTTTTCTTGTCTACTCCATAGTGTGGGGTATCGTTGGATAGCAATTTAAAAAATATTGCGGATTTGTGAAAACAGTTTTTTGAATGAGGCATCCGTTTGTGAACTATTAAGCTTTAAAGTGAAAAATTTTGTTAGTGTCTAACACAGTTATGTAGGCGGCTTTATAAGTTTACGAGTAACAGTCGACCAACGTATAAAATGTACTTGGCGCAGTACAAATTCCTCATTGGGAACTACTTAAATAACGTTGCCAGGTGTGTAAAAACCGGTAGAAACTACATTTAAGTACATAAGCCATCGTTAAATAATGTTCATTGAAGCCCACTTCTCAGAGTCCTCATTATTGAGATGGGCTACGGAACCATACACTGCGCGTGCGCCTGTTTTACAACTGCGTAAAACTTAAACTTACTTAAGTTTAATCAACTTTTCTCTCAGCTATAAACCAGGGTGGGGCATGTGCCACCGTCTTTACCAAGGCAAATTTTATATGAAGAACAACCCTTTATCTCTCTTTCTAACTTTTTCACCATAGGACCTGTGCTGGGTGCGTGGTGCCATATAATCACGTTAACAATAACAAAGTTATTACTAGTCACTAGAAGACGCTGCTTCAATGCCATACAGTTTTTCGTTTTTATTAACGTGATCGAATGGCTAATAGCAATATTACTCGAAAGAGTTAGAAATATTATAGCCAGAGTGAATTTACATAAATAAATAGGTATTACATTCTTACTTGTAAATAAGAAGGTGTTTTGTGGTGGAAATCTGCCACTCCACGCCTCTCAGCACATGCGTCACGGACATGAGGTGGTCGTCTACCACGTTGGCGAAGTGGTAGGTCGGGTAGCCGTCGCTCTTCACCAGCACTGGGTCGCCCTCGTTCAGGGAGACGTCGTATGCGATCCCACCAAATATCAGGTCCTCGAACGAACAGCAGGATGATGAGAGCTGGTGAAATTGATGAGTATTCGTATTTGAGGAATTTACAACGTTAGGGTCAATTCTAAGCTTTATCTCTATTCGATAACTCATAGTATCGCTTGAGAGCAGTCGCCCGCCATTGCTTTGATATTGAAAGGCCGCTTGTCTTTTGGCATCACCGCGAGCGGCCAACTGACTCGTCAAGCGATACTACCTATGCGTTATATAATAGAGATAAAGCTTAGAATTGACCCTAATGTAATAACCGTTCTGGCTCACAATGTCTAGTATCCTAAATAGTTCAGTGTGTCAAAATGTCCACGTCCAGTCCCGTCATGTCTAGTGTCTCAGAATGACAAGTGTTCAAAAATGACCAGTGTTTTAATTCGTCCAGTCCCATAATGTCTAGTGTCTCAGAGACGTGGAAGCACTTAGCCTGCATCTGAGCTAATGGTAAGTGACGAGGCCGAAGGTGGAAGCACGCTTCACCTGGGATCCTCAACCACTGAGGAACTGGCTACCTTATCACTAAACTGTCGGAATTAAACATCCTTGTTATGGCGACAGACTCAGATAAGATGGTGGTAGCTAGCCAGGCGAACTTAACAGCCCTACCGCCAACCAAACCAAGTACACAAAGATGTACCCCCCACTGGGAATTGAACCCGGAACCTCTGGGTCTGAGACCGGTGGCTTAGCCACTAGACCACAGAGGCGGTAAAAAAATCGCGGTTGTTTATAAAAAAATGAACGAGCCTTACAGTAGTCCCATATGATGTGTAACATTTGACGTCTCACCTTTTGAAATCAATATTACAATAGAAAATAGAATTTTACTTTTTTTTTATTTTTTATTTCGCTAGCAAACTCGCAAACTAACTACTGACTGAGATATATTTCATGCACTGGCTCGCTTCAAAAACAAGGAGGCTGTTGAAGGTAAGCTTCAGTGTTACTGTTACTTTTTATTGTTATTATTGTACAAGTATATAGAAGGCGAGCCGATCACACTGTTACGGATCACTCAGTCAATGCAACACCTACTGTGTGACTGCGACTCTCTGGCTAGGAAAAGAATGGGACTCTTGGGGTCGGCTTATCTGAAACCAGAGGACTTCAGGCTCTTCGATCTAAAGAATGTTGCTAAACTTATGGCATCTATCTTTACAGAGGAGGAAGAGTGAAAGGATGGGGTTGCACAAAAGATCCCGATGGGTCGGAGTGTTACTGGGAGAGGGAAACCTCAGCAGGCCCCACTAAGATAAGATAAGATAAGATAAGATGTTCTTGTTTAAGCTTGATTTCAATTTCCATAGTTTAATAACAGAATTTGAGTAAACATACTTTAAACCTTATGCAGTAAGCTGTGCCTGACTGAGTTTTCTCTCTAATATCATCTTCAGATAAGCTTCGACACCTGTTATCATATTTGGGTATACGTTGAAATCTTACAGCATCCCTTCGGAGCAAGTTCAGACGTCTCTCTGTACAAAAACACTTGTAAGCTGACCCATTTTCCAACAGTTTCATAATGTGCTCTCTGAAATAATTTTATATTTATATAGTATTTTTATGCAATTGTGTGATTTTAAACACATAACACAATTAAATAAGATAAGATTTTATATTAAATTATTGCACAAGAAAGTTAAACTTTCCCAATTGAAGCTTGACTCTTATATGAGAATATAAAGTGCAAGATGGTAAAAAATCACCCAGTATAATTAAGCAATAAATCTATTGATACAAACCAAATTTTACAAAACTTTAGGAAAAAAATCTACTTTAATAGTCTATAAATTAGTCTTGAGATTTTACAACATTTGATGCAACATTGTTATTTTTGAATGAATAACACTGATTCTAATCAGATGGCTGACAAAGTATTTACCTACTCAAATTTTTGTGGACAGTTATCATCATATCACATCACGCCTCAGTCAAAATACCAAAGCTTTAAAGTAATATCATTTATATGAAAATGGTGGAATTAATATAGGTCCGGCATAAAATAATTACGTACTGGTATATGGGGAGCCTCTCACTCTGTATGTAGGGGCCATGAAGTCCACCGTGCTTAGGCCCTTCGTCGCACTCAATGCCCGCCCACTGCAGATCATTGATCAACGTCTCAACAGATCCTTCGACCTTTCTCGTCTGATCTGTGTCTTCTATCCGCAATATGAACGTACCACCACGGGATTTGGCAAATAAGTAATTGTAAAGCGCCGTTCTCAATCCACCCAGATGTAAATATCCAGTTGGGCTGGGTGCAAAGCGTACTCGAGGTACCTGCGTACTCAACGCCTTGAATAGAACATGACTGCGAGCGAAAAATAACCGCTGCAATAAAGTTGAGTTCATTTTAAATTGTTTTGTAACTTAACATAATAAACTCATTCATAAAAGAGATATTCTACTTTGTTTTTTTTTAGGTTACAAGAAAAATGATCAACAACAGTAATCAGCTGTTTCTTGACATTGACATTTTAAGGAGAGCCAGGCCAAGTTACGGACTTCTTGGCGGGAAAGTGAAATCATGTCTGCGGTTTTGTTTTATTTTCTAAAATTTGTGTTATGTCGAATATTAATGTGAAATAATGGTGGATTAACAGTGCAACATTTAAACAGTGCAACGTCACTTTTCAAATTCTCTCAAGAAGTCTGCGTGAGGACTTAGTAAAGCCCCACATCTTTACTGATATACTCGAGGGGTTGGGGGGGTCGGGGGTATATTATTTCTCACTTCCCATTTCCATTATCATTCATCATCATCCATATTCTTTATTTATGTATTACCTAAGAAGATAGAACGAACGAATAGAATTAAGAAACTAATGACATGGCAGCATCGTCTATGACCTTAGCCGGTTCCTAAAGGAACGATCTACACTTAAAAAAAAAAGGCCAAGTTACGTTCTACAACAATAATGTGACCGCATTACATTTATTTGATCTAAATAATATTTTCTTAAACTCATTGATTTATTAGGACTTTCATTTGGTATAAGGGAAACTAGAAGGTTAAGCATTACTGTATAATTTAGCTTGTATTTTAAAATGGCGTAGATTTTATTTTTAGTCGAAACGAAATGCTTCTACTAAGTTTTTGGGCGGCAATACAATTTTCTATGGTATATTTAATTGCCAGAATAGTAAAATTCCAATAAATCGTGGAATAAAATCATAATAAGATGTTTAACGCAATAAACTTTTATTTATATGAAAATTATATTAAAAATATACTTTAGTGGAAACTCATTATGAGATAACTTACTTATTCTGTATTGGGTAGTTGACTAGTTACTCAAATGATAAACTTTTTGTAATAGTCAAAACGATTTTTTAATAGAAATTATATTACACACAATTAAATTATATCGCGTACCTTAGCGTTATTTTTTTGACAATTTTGTTTTTATTTAAAACTTTTTAGGTTACAACAATTCATACGTAGTAGGTCAAATAAAAAGAGGTTAATGTTTAAAAGAGGATAAAAATATTGTTGTTGTCAACATCCTTAATAAAAGTAATATTATAATATTTTTTATTGCAAGACGAAAGTATTAACTTTTTACATATAATATAAAAATGGTAACATTTAATAAGTGCGCACTCGTGCAATAAGATAATGTTGTTATCATTCAGTTGCTGATATTGTAGACCAGACATCACTAATTTATACCCGACGACATCCTTCTATAATATTTTAAGCTTATTTTCAAAACATGGAAATGTCATAACCATTTAAATAATGTTAAAAAATAATGAATATTATTATTGTATTGAATTAATGTAATTAATTGAATCATAAAGTAAGCGTCTTGAATGTAAATCTGTAAACTACAAGAAATTTAACCTGTATCAATCAACTAACAAAAACAAAAGGTGATATTTTATTTGGGGTGGCAATGAAAGTTTGTCTATGATTGTTATTTCACTTCGGTTCCGATGTCGAAATAACAGTGAAAGTCATTAAAATTAGCAAAAATCTATCGAAAATGGTGAGTAAACGTGATAAATCATGAATTAAATTAATTATACTTGACTTGTGTAAATAAGTGATAGTTTTAATTAAAAGAAAATTACGCTGTACAAGTGACAGCTAAGCAGTGTGGAGGTTATGACGTTCCTGCGTTTTCTTTCAGAATAAATTAAAATCATCACAGAGAGACAAAGTGAAGAAATTCGTCGCATTCACGCAGACAAGCGAAACCACGGCCATATATTGTCTCTCCCAAAATGATTGGAAGTTGGATCTCGCGAGTGATAATTACTTTCAGAACCCTGAAGCATACTACAAAGATCCCGTGAAGGCTTCTGTTGATCGTAAAAAACTTGAACAACTATTTAACAAGTATAGAGACCAGCAGGAGGTAGATAAAATCACTGTTGACGGTGTTATGAAGTTCCTAGAAGATATGAATCTTAGCCCTGAATCTATTTTAGTTTTGATTATTGCATGGAAGTGCAAAGCTGCAGTTCAATGTGAATTTAGCAAGGACGAGTTTACAACTGGCCTATTAGAACTAGGAGCGGACAGCATAGACAAATTGAGAGCAAAACTGCCAACACTAGAGTCAGAAATAAAAGATACAAATAAATTCAAAGATTTTTATCACTTCACATTTAACTATGCAAAAAACCCAGGCCAGAAGGGTCTAGAGCTGGATATGGCAATAGCATATTGGAATATAGTGCTCCGTGGGAGGTTCAAGTTCTTAGACGCTTGGTGTAAATTTCTCACGGTATGTGTTTATGTTATCTTTACCTATGTGAAATCTATTTATGTACCCTACATTCAAAATGAAAAATTCCACTTTTCCAGTGTAATTCTAGCTTTGCAAAGGTTCATACGTATACTGCATATATTTTTTTAAAGCAGCGAAAAGTAGAACTATCAGTAATATACCACTTCGTAAGACCAAGTTATTAACGGGTTTCTTGATCAGAATTTAAAAATAATTTGTAAATTTCTTAATTATATAAGTAACAAAAATTTAGGTATCCTTTCCTTTTTATTTTGGCACAAATAGTAATTACAAAAATAATAAATAGTTTTAAACCACATTAATCAAAACATATTTTGATATTGCAGGAGCACCACAAAAGATCTATACCAAAGGACACTTGGAATCTACTTCTCGATTTTGCAACACAAATTGACGATGGCATGAGCAACTACGATGCGGAAGGAGCATGGCCAGTCCTTATTGATGATTTCGTTGAGTGGTGTCAGAAGCAAGGACTCACCGCAGAAGGAGTAAAAGCATTGGAGCCAGCATCCGGCTAGCTGACACTCAACGGCTACCCCCAGCATGAAGTGAACACTTGTGACATGTATGTTGAGGCAGAACAACGGGACTGTAGCCATGCCGTTAAACTAAAGACATACATATTTATTTTAATTGCTCGCTTTTTGCTGTACAGTCTTGAGCTATGTACAGTTGAGTGGGTCGCAATCTTAATTGTTTTTGAATTGTGTAGCTGACTAAATCCTGACATGCAACCATCCTATAACTAAAGTGTCAGTTAGAAAGTTGAACTGCCGTGAAAGCCTCGTTAGATTGTATTTAGGTGGATAAGTAACTTTGGTCTTGGTTTCACTCTTCTGTATAGGGCCCCTGCACTATTCGTCTGTTAGATCAAATTTTTCATGTAGATTCTTGTTGATCCAGTTTCCTCATTACCTACTCTAGGGTATGTCATAAACTTATAGGAAAACATTTTTTCCTGTGATGACAAATCTAAGAGCTATTTTTAATGGTTTTCAAATTTTTAAGAAAGTTCTTATTTTATAGTATAGAAGGTCGTAAAATTTAAATTAAGATGTAAATATGTATATACACTTAATGATATTACTTTTTTAGTATTAAAACTTAGAATTTTTTTCAGTTAATTTTTTATGAGCAACTGCAACACTGAAGTAATTTTTTATTGTAATACCTACCAATGATTTCTTGTTTTACAAATGATTATAATGCCTTACTTTTTTGTTCCTATCACAACTAAAATGACAATGTGTATTAATTACTACTTGTAAATAATTTTCTCCAACCTTCATTGGTACAAGCAGAATTTTTAATAATCATCAAATGTTGACATCTCAGTGCAATTTCAATCATATTAAATGTGGTTAAATGATGATGATGTTTTAATCTAAAGTCCTGAAATATTGATATAACTATAATTATTAAAGCCTTTACATAACTTACCTTTTAATCTGTGTAAAAACATAAAAGTCACAATAATTATTATGGCAAACTATTTAAATATTGTCATTGTAAAAGCGCTCTGTCGGTTTATACGCATTGGTTTTAACGTTGAATAATAGTAGCGTGTGACGCAATGCGTTTGTATGAATTCTTACGAGCCAATCGGAATGCGTCAAGCGCTGCGAATACCGCGCAAACTGACTGAGCGCTTGCTACATTGTGTGACTGTACAATACAAAGGTTTAAAAGCACTAATAACATTATTATTGAAGGATTTTGTTCTCAAAGAAGAACATAATCTTTGTATATTTTTATGTACGTAAATTACTATAATTATTGGAGCTTTTAAATTTTACTAAGTTATTTACAGAATCCATTAATTGAGGTCATTCATTTTCATTGTTTGTAGATAATTCTAGAGGAATTAATATTTGCGCTTCACTGATAACCTTGAATTAAAATCATAATTGAAAGTGTTTGGTACTTAGTTTTAATGTACAAAAGATGAAATTGATGTATTGAGTATTAAATTACATTAAATTGTTAAATAAATTATTTTTATTTCGTGTTTACAAATATAGATAAGGTACCGAATGCAACTAAAACTGGATCATATCATTAGATAAAGTTTGTTTGTAGTGTAATTATTTGAAGAAAAGATTCTAATAATTTCCCTAAGTAAAAGGTAAAACAGTAAACCTAGTAGTATTCTAAAATAAGTAGGTATTAGAATGTACCTTTAAAGCACATGAATCAATACCAACAGAGTCCAAGCTTCCATAAACCGCGTAAAATTTATACACACTCCGGTAGGGTTGTCACATGAGGATAAGATAAATAAAACAAAATATTTTATTTTTTTACTTAGCTCAAAGAGATTTAATATAGTAGTGTAATAGAGTGGCTATTAGAGACTGTTTCATACAAAAACTTTGAACTGGGGCGCTAGTAACGCCATCTAGCGTTGAAAATCAAAACCGCGTATTAAATCAATTAGAATAAGTTTCAGCTACCACACGATAGGTGTCGCTCTGCAGTAGAGATGTTCCGTTATGATTTCGACGTATCGATAATTTTGATAAAGGTTAACCAAAATCAGTATAAAAAATATTGGGTCTTTACCTATGAAATTATTTTTTTTCTCACATTAATAAGTGTATTACTTCCAAAACTCAATACCATTTGTAAATATTTTATATCCATTTAATTAAGACTATAATTATCTAAGCTTTAGTAATAACAATTATTTTTAATTTTGTATCTTTATGGTCCAATTTTTTTTTAAATTGGCATTGTTTTTTCGCGCGTATTTTGTTTGTACGTTATATTCTTTATTACCTCCTATCTCCAGAACCGCTGAACGGATTTACATAATTAGTTAGCTGAATTGACCTTTCGTTTCGTTGTACCTTTGAAGGTACTTGTTTTTTTCTACTTATGGTCTGCTATATTTAGCTAGTGAAACAAACATGCTGGTCTTTAATTTTTTGAATGTTAACATTAATAGATGCTAAGAAAATTTAAAAAATGTTACTTAAAAAAAATAATTTAAAAAACCTCATTCAAAACGTCAATTTCATAAGTAAGGACCTAATACGCCTGCCCTGCTTTTCATGCAAGTGGGTTTACTTCAAAGCAAAATCTAACATGGTTGTGTGATTGGATTTACGAATCAATTCGTGGGAATGATAAGGTAAAATGGTCGACTTTAACAGTCGAGGATTAAAAAAAAAAATTTAAATCTGTATTGGCTCTTTAAGTTTAATATGAGTGGGACCGCTGAGGTATCAGTTAGTTTTACTGTTACAATGCATAACAGTCCACCAACGCAATGATCATTGTATCAGAATATTACTACTTATATTAAACTTAAACTTACGATATAAAATTTTTATTTATAACATTAGTCGATAAATAAAACGACATCACTTAAATATCACAAATCATCTACAAAGTCTACATCTACCCTTAAAGTAGTGCTTTTGCTTTTTACCACTAGACGCCGGTATAGGGCATACATAGACAAATGTTCTAGAATAATTTATTGGATATTATTATATAGGCTGATTATTGGGTAAAACACTTACGAAAATAAACTGTTATCACGTACAGCCGTTTTACCATATCGGGATTTGCAATATCGCAATACGCAATTTGGCATATTTTCTGTAGATTTTGTCAAACTTCGCGAACAAACACGACTGCCTTAAAGGACGTATCACGTCAAACTGAGCGACTTGTTACCACTTGGTAATAAGTTGTAGATTACAGTTTCGATCTCTAATGACCGCTTAACTGAGTCCTCGCCTGCGGTAGGTACGCGGGGCGGGAGGTGTACGTCCCTCCTCTTCTACGGGTACGAGCGTTTTGCGACGCGGCGAACGGTTTCTAGTTTATTGCGCGTTATACTAAGGCAGTCATAGTCAGCAGTGATAGAAAAAACGCAATTAACTAGAAATCCGTTTGCCGAGTCGCAAGACGTCAGTAGTACATAAGTACATCGTAAATGCGCAGGATATCTTTTGTTCATGCGTGTATTCGAACGCTTCTTTGACTGGCCTGACGTTTCGTTTCGGGGCTTCCCCCGAATTTTTTGCGCGGCGCATGATAAGTAAGTTTTTCTCGTTAGGTTGCGTTATGTTATGTTTTTTAAACAAAAATTTAAAGTAATGGTTATAAATGTTATGTTGATTTATCGGTAATTTGTTTTATTTATTACTAAAAACAAA
This sequence comes from Eudonia truncicolella, assembly GCA_949315975.1. NCBI lineage: Eukaryota > Metazoa > Arthropoda > Insecta > Lepidoptera > Crambidae > Eudonia > Eudonia truncicolella. Next base: position 18,456,706 of record OX438827.1, on the reverse strand, counting down.
TAATCGTAATCGTCGATTATTAGGTGCAATAATCGTGATCGTGATCGTAATCGCTAAGTGATAATCGTTCCATCACTACTCTAAAGTATAAATTCTTACGATTGACATTTAGTTGCAAATACAAGTCATAAAAAGATAAGGTCTATTTTAGACTGAAACAAAATGTCACCCGTCGTACGTATCTAAGGTTCTCCCAACACTACATTCGTACCTACCCTACCAGGTTCAAGAGACCGTACTCATTGCCGAAGAGGACTAAAATCCGGTTGAAGCGCACTTTACTAGGTACAGAAATAGTGAAGTTGTTTTAGTGGGTAATGGAGCTATAGGACCGATTATCCTTTATCTTTGAAGTAAATATATATCTCAAATTACGCAAAAAATCATAACATTGTGTATAAAAAACATCATATTTGTGCTCCTCATCATTCCCGAGATACTGCTAGCCCCTAAACGTTACCCCAGCGGAACTTTGAATAACTTCGGAATTATAAGACGCACAAATTGTAAACTAACACGCACATTCACAGCGTCTTAAGATCTATCTTCCTGGATACTTTTTTTGCGATAAGACCATAGAAAAAAAATTCTATCTGTTTTTCACGAATACCTATCTCAAAAACTACTGAACGCACAAATTTAAGATTTTGGGTACAATTACACGAGATGAGGCACTAATTATTATATATCAAGAATTCGAGAAATTCGACAAAATTCCGCTGGAGTAAAGTAACGTGCACTAAACTAATGTAGGCTGATGATGTTACTAAGATAGGTACTACCTAATTATAATTAAATAGGTAACAGCCATGCTTGGTACGGCAAAAACGGGACATTACTGACTGAGAGGAGGACGTAGTAGGTAGGTGTTTACTGTGTTACGACCTATTAATTATCCTTATCGTCCAAAGTGCTGGGTGCGAGTTTGATTCACCATTCGATCATGTAAGCGAAAATGAGAATTATTACAAAATATTAACTCTCTTCATTGAATCTTCATGTTTCCATATGAATTCTCGTTTTCGTTAACGTGATATTATGATGAAAATAAAAGTCGCAATAGGCACTCAGTACATAAAACGACGTCTTCCGCCATTCATTAGGAGAGGTTACCAGAGGCCGGCGATTATTATAAGCAGAGCAGAAGGTTATGAATGTGTATGAATGGTATTAAATAGAATTTTTTAATTTTAAAGAACTAAATTATAACACTTGTTGCGAGTAGTTCAGCCGGTACATTGGGCCACACATAAAGTAATACCAATTATAAGTTTTCTCTCGCATTTTCACGCAAATTCACAAGTCCGCGTGAGATCTGAGTAAAGCCTCACATCTTGCAAGGGTTTTGGGAGGGTATATCCCTTATAATTACATACTCATTTCTTTTTCATCTAGTGCGTGTCCCCGTGCCCTACTAGATTCTCCAAGGGATTCGGATCGGATTGGACAATAATTTGCTCTAAAACTGATCATATTATTTTCGTAAGTCTACGCAGGGCGAGAGACTTACTAAGAAGAATCGGCTAGAAACTTAGCAAGGGCATTTCTTTTGCATTGGAAATTGCGTCTTATTCCTTTTGTTGTTAAGTATGAAATGTGAAAGGCCTGTCATGTCTGTGGGCTTAGCTCTTCTGATGTTTCAGCCAAAATGTCTTTGAATAATTAAAATGTTTCGCTCGATACCAGTGTGTAGTTAGATCTCGGTATTATGCGGTGTGGTTCTATTAACAAACTTTAACTACTTTAACACTGGCTAAATGTGCCGATAGCACGAAGCCACTATATAAAAAAAATATATTAAAAAGACATTGGTTGACAGTTGACAACAGTCAGTCTGAAATTGTTTTCATTTCACATTTCTGATTGAAAATAAATCGTAGCAAGAGCCATTTTACAAGAAATTGAATTGAATTGATTGAAAATAATATTTTAGATTACCAGTAATTTTAGGTAATAAAATGTCTAACGTAAAATTAGGCGGTCTCCTAAAAGAGTTGAGAATACACTTGTGTCAGACAAGTAAGCAATCAGCAGGAGTGCGGTAAATAAAGAAGACATTTGGTTACATAATTTAAATACTTTCCTAACCCAACCTTTTTCTTATATTAAAAACGATTCAATTTCAGGGAATTCATTCAAAAAAACTATGTAGCTATCAAAAAAGACAACCCAAATTTCCCAATACTTATCCGCGAATGCAGTGGTGTGCAGCCTCGCGTCTGGGCTCGTTATGGTAAACACATTACTTTTTAGTCATAGTCATAATTATTTATTGCATCATGTTGGTATACAGATCTTACAATATTATAAATAGTCCTTTAACATGACCCTGTAAGGGTATTGCAACAGTTTGGGGTTTTTTAAATGTTATTTTATGCAACAAAAGTAATAATTCTAAGGTATTACTAAGTTAACAAAGGCAAAAACAACAAATTAATAAACAATCAATTTTTCCATTCGTCATCATCTAATATAATTTATTTCGTTCACTGCTAGACATGAACCTCCGAGTGCACGCCACTGATCATTATTCGCGGCTACATCTACTTATCAGCAATATAGCGTGGTGCTATAGTTTATTTAATAAAGCATATATATGTAGGTATGATGTACAAATATTTTTTTGCAGAAAAAGGTCGTGAAGTTTGTACTAGTCTCGAAAACTTGCAGCCAGATCAAGTGAAGGCTGTGATTTTATCTACAGTCAAACTTAGTTAGACAAGATGTTAGTGTTTAAACAGATTATAAAACTTTTAATCATCATCAACATCATCATCATCATTATCATCATCATCTCAGCCAAAAGAAACAAAATAAAACTTTATCTTTTAATATTTATCAAATTAAAATAGAGTTTGAATAACTTCATTTTAGTTTGAATATAGTAATATAGTACTGTTGTTGTTGTTGTCTCTCTTGCCATATTGTTAGTTTTTTAAATTGATAAGTAGGTAGCATTATTATAAGTTCAGATATAGCGAGCATATAATTCAGTAGTAATATTATAATCAACTAAATCTGCCAATTTCCAAAATATATAAAGTTGACTAGGTACATATTTTAGAAAAAATAATTTTTGTGTCTACTCTAGTTCATTTCAACTTGCTTGTAACAATGTTTAATCAAACACCTGTTCCCATAACGTGACCGACCGACAAACCTTTGTCCTCTAACAGCTTTAAAGAATGAACTTGAGTAAATTCATAGCATCTTATAAATAACCAAAGAATAAGCTTCAAACATTCCATGTTTTGTCTTATTTGAATGGCACATATTGTTTAACTTTCTAAACTTTAGAAAAATTGTCGTAGTTCAGATGACATCAAATAAGTCAATCCATTACATAATTACATATACACAATAGTTAAATTTCTATAAATTATCTTTTTATTGTAGCAAAAGGAGTAGAGCGCAGCGCCCCCCTTACCAACCTGTCGGCCGGCGATGTCTTCTCAACAATCAAGCAGTTAGCGAAATAAATTAATTTTATTTATTTACTTTAAATTTTATAGTTATTAATAGAAGACAATTATCTGTTTTAAATAAAACATCTGTTACATTAATATAATATTTTATTATGCTTATAATCAATTGTAACCTACCAGACTGTAAAAAATAACAACATATAAAACTACAGGCACAATCTAAAAATAATTTACCTTTAATATTTATTAACAATACACATCAGTCACTAGCATTATAAATATTGTCCAAGAATATAAATCTATTATTTATGACCAGCTCATAGTGTCCCCTCTGCTAGGCACGAGTATTCCCTATGGATGGATAGGGATAACGGGCAATAAACAACCACGCAGGCCCAGTGCGGGTTGGTGGTTGACCAACGGCTTTACGTGCCTACCGAAGCAAGGAGGAGCTTGAGATGATAAATATTTGGTCACCCATCCAAAGACCAGCCTTTACAATCATACATCAGCAATCGCAGGCAGGACGTGTTAACCACTGAGCCAGTAATCAACAATATCTAAAAGAAGGACCGTTATTGTCAATAGTTCAAAATCCTCCTCCTATCCACATCTTCCACAACCCAAGCTGCACAATGTCCAGCGAGCAGACCCCACCAACCCCCCAAGGCCGGAAAGGACACCATATCAAAGGTCCTAAAGTTGACGCCATCAAAAAACCATACCCAGCAACTTGGTGATGTCATACGATCAGACGGTGATTAATACGGCGGCGAAAGAGGCCATAGTAACTTGGCCTGAGGTCAAAGCCGAGTCATCAGGAAAGGGTCACAAATCAACACCCAGGGCCAAAGTCATCAAATTCAGGGCATTGTGGAGAAATATTAAGTTTCGGTAGCAGAAATCATAGGGGGCAAATGCTTGTCAACTTCCTCAAAGTTGGGTCTTTTCTTGATGAAACAGCTTTAAAGGAAGTGAACGTAATGGAGCCCCGGCACTGTGTCAAAAATGAGGTCGACTTCATAATGACGAATAAAAAACATATATTCAGAGATGTCTCAGTGATCAACAGGTTTATACCGGCAGCCATCACAGACTTGTCTAAAGCTCTCTGAATATCAATTTTAAGCTAGAACGTGTCGGTTTAATGACGTTTAGGCTCCGTCCTAACCCTGCTCCAAACTATCGTAGGATCTGAAACGTTCCAGTCAAACCTGGAGAACCGATTCGTTGCCGTGGAAACCACAAATTCTGATGGCGTCAACCAGGCCCTCGAAAATGTGGTCGGAATCCTCAGGGAGGAAGGTATGAGGTTTTGCGAAGCTCGGCGTACAGGAAAGTTTTCAAACCCTTAGAATCATGAAGAAAAGACGTGAAGACATACCTGTACACTGTCCTGTACCTGTCACTTCGTCCGAACAACTGGCTATCAACCAGAAGATTGGCAAACTGGTAGCTAGCATATGGGAAATTACGAGTCTACGTCGCCTATTCCACAGAGTCTAAAGACGAAAATCTTCAATCAGTGCGTTCTACCCGTCATGACATACGGAGCCGAAACGTGGACACACAGTTAGGCCTGGGCCACAAATTTAAAGTCGCTCAGCGAGCTATGGAAAGGGCTATGCTTGGAGTTTCTCCGAGGGATCGGATCCGGAACGAAGTGATCCGACACAGAACCAAAGTCGCCCACATAGCCCTCAGAATTAGCAAGGCAGTGGGCCGGCCATATTAGCCGCAGAGCCGATAGCCGATGAGGTATACGAGTTTTGGAGTGGAGACCGCGTTGATTAATGATTGAGCTATTGATTTAGCCAATCAATTTAAATCTATAACAAAATTGGTATTTGCTTGTAAGATGTTTATTTACAAACTGCATGTGGTAATAATGTTATATCAGTTTTATGTAGATACTAGATACCTACTCAAACTTTTGCTTTGCAGACTTAACATTATTTGTTATTTTCCCAAGATATGTCTAAGATTTTATCTTAGACTATAATTAGCACATTTCGGGAAATAAATACACCTGATAACAATAATGCACTGAATCTACCTTGACTATGAGTCAAAACAAAGTATTATATTTTATACATTAGAACTACAATAATTAAATAAATTTGATAATGGAAATCTGTGGGAATTAAAACATAACTTTTATGTAAGGTTTACTTTCTACTATCTGTATAAAAAATATTGAACATGACATATTTTCCAAACATCTAAATAATCCAATTTATGTTTTAACTGATCTACATTAAGTAGGGTACGAGATAATTCGGTCCACACACGCGATAAACATTTTTTTGATAAATATTTGACATTTAAATTTTTACAATTTTATTTTAATTGACACTACAATCACAATAATGTTTAACAAATGAAGTTTACCAAACATTGGTTTGCATATTTGTTATGTTGTTTAGTTGCAAATGATTGAAGAAATCTCTGGAATTAAATTTCTTATATATTTTGCAACTGCTTCATTCAATCTAGGTAATAATATGTGTGCATACTATTAATATACAAAAAAGTAAAAAGTGTAAAAAAGTAATTGAAACATCACATTATCATTAAACGAAAATGATTGTTACATACAATTAATAATAACTGGCAATTTTTTATGGAACAAGTGTATACTTACTTGTTTCAATAAATCTAGAAAACATCTAATTAAATTTCTTTGTTACCAATCACCATACACTTACATACTTTCATGTAGGTATATCAGTTTTCTTTTTATGTCAGAAACAATAAATTTGTATACGCCTGTAAGGTTTAACCCCACATTTTTTTGAAACGGTATCGTAAACTTAAAACCACGATAACGATTCATAAATCCTACGAAAAATTAAGTGCTATTTACTGACTTCGTGACGCGCCTGCGGCCATCAATACACCTCATAGCAATATATTTAACACCAGTAATATTTATGACACTAACTCATTAGTTATTTGCGCTACGGCGGGCGCCCACGTTCCAGTCGCGAGTTCTCGTTTCTGAATGGGCATTATGTCAACAACAAATAATCCCAAATCATTATAAGTACCTACAAATGAAATCACGCTACAGTATTCTTAACATTAACCATTTTTTGATTTGATATAAACACTATGTGTAAACCTTAAAAGTAGTAAATAAATACTCAATTAACGGAATATCATAGTGACTTCATAGTTTGCTTACAAATTCTAAGAAGGACTATGTATATAATTATAGTTTTGACTGGTACTAAAGTTACACTACTATACTTTACTATCTTTTACCTAACTCATCGTTACTTATAGGCAGGAAGATCGAATAGCTCGGGCCTAAACTTGGCTAACGTAGGTAATACTATAGTGGCGTGGGTGGTGAGCTTCTTGTCCAGATGCGGGTCTGGCACCATGACAACCTGCATGCCCGCCGACACGCCTGCAGTCACGCCGTGCGGAGAGTCTTCAAACACAAGGCACTGAAAAATTAAATAGATTTGACTATAGTTGCGAGTTGTTGGGATATATGCTTAGGGGCTCTATGTACCTTCAAGAAAACAAAATGTAAACATCATCACCATAATTATCATCATCTACAATGAGCAGCACCAATGTCCTGACCATGTTTGCCAGCAGGCTACACAGGTGATATATGGTAAAGAAAGGTTTTACCTTTGAAGGGTCTGGTTTATCTGGAAATCTAGATGCAGCCACCAAAAATATGTCTGGATGTGGCTTCCCATATTTGACTTCCTTATCGGTACTACCCATCACCATATGGTGAAAGTAGGTGAACAGTTCTTTGTGAGAGGCTACTTTTGTGTGCACTGATCTTTCACTTGACGATGTGGCAAGTGCGAATGGCACCTTAGTTTTGTGCAAATGGCGAATTAGTCTTTCGGCACCTAAAAATTTGTTAAAAATAATAAAATATTAATTTCTTTAGTTAATGTGAATACTAAACCTAGATAAAAAACACAAACAGAATGATTCTAAGGTATGATCAGCTACAAAATGATTGAAACTCCATGGTTTAAAATATATTATAAAGTATGGAGCATTAGATAAATTAACCTGTAACCGACCGCAAACTTCAATTGATGCGTCATTTACTTACATAATAGAATTGATATTGTGGCCAAAATAGGTGTGCGGGAAATAACGCATCAATTGATGTCACGGTAAATCAGAGGTTAAGAGACATCAACTGCTGATTCTTTAAGTCTACAAATAAACATGGTACCAACCAGCAAAGAGTTAGTACCATGCAGCAGTATGTCATTGACAAAGATTAATATTTTATTTGCATATTCCTTAGGACATTGTAATTTAAACTAGATAAAATTATTATTTTATTTTGATCTATGATGATGATGGTGAAGCATTTTTATCTATATGTATATCACATTGAAATGCATTATTAAAATTTGCATAGTTTTGCAAATCAATTTATATTTACCGTCTAGAAGAGGTGCATCTGCCAACATGGTATCCCCGAGAACTAGAAATTGATCCCTAAACTCAGTGGGACTAACGGGAAGATTCAGTTCTTTACACAGAATCTCAGACATGCGCTGCTCAGTGCCACCCAGCACTTTCATCATCAGCTCATTGGTATACTCATGACCATATTTATTACAAAGTTGTGTTATCATTTTCTTGTACACTAACTCTGTATCTGTAAGAAATGAAGAATTATTAAGCAATTATTATATAAGTCACCATACAAAACCCTCATAAACTTCCCACTGTTGGGCTCAGAGTTGGACATGCGCATGAAGATGTTAAGCCAAAACTCAACACACACTAGCCCAAAACTGTAGTTGAAAGTAGTTGAATATTCTAAAGGAATTTTAAACAAATATTTTATAAGTAAAATTGACAAATTTATTTTTGTAAACAGGAAGTTCAGTTTCTACATTAGCAATTGGCCGTGATGTTTCTATTATGTAAGTTGGTATGCAATTGTAACCTTGCCTCCGATTAACATTGACAACAATGCAAAAGGTCGGGAACCGTTTCTTACCTAAAAGTAGTCCATCCATATCAAATATGCAGTGCGTCACTTTCCTATAGTTCGTCGTCGACAAAAATCGCCTACCAATCGCGCTTGAAACAGTGTTTAACAAACAAATTCTCATGATTGTGCCGGTGTTATGTAAATTCTACTAAATGAAATTCCAGTCAGAATTCATCCGTTATCAATAGATTTAGCCTTACAATTTGCAGTAAATGTGCTAATGATCACTTTTTAGAATGTTCCTTATGTTACCCAGCGATACGTAAAAGTACAATACAAAAATATTGAACACGAAAAACGGTACCTAACCAATATCACAGCTGCTTGCCGCCGCTTTTAAAAGGTTGTTTGATTTGACATTGACACTTTGATTTGAGAGTGCCACTAAGTTTTTTTTTATAGTTTCTTTTACAGTTAGAACACGGTTGCAATTCATACAGCTTTATCTTTATTTATTTGTTTATGTATTAGTACACAAAACAAATAGAAATTAAAAAATAACATAAAAGCATGATAAATTGTATAAGAGCTAAATTCCTATATAAAACATGTGTACACAGCACGATTTATATTAAGCGTCCATGTTAAAGTTTACCTAATCTAAAACTTTATACAATTAAAAACTAATGTATACATAAATAGAATGGTGAATAATAAGAATATAACAAATTGAAAACTTTTTATAGGTTAATGTTGACAACTTTATGAGGTTTATTTTTATAATAATAATATTATTTATTTATAAGTGCGAAATGCCGAGCCGCTAATTTTACGGTAATTTTTTTAAAATTTATGTATTTTCATGAAATAGTTTTGTTTTTTTTGATAAATATTGATGTAAGTTACTCTAGGAGTATATGATAAGCGATACTTCATAATATTGTATCACTCTGCCACCAAGAAGCCTATGACTACAGACAAACACATCTTTAAAATTAGGTTGAAGACACGCTCGCTCGAATAAATTGTCAGTAGCAAATATAAAAGAACTACTGATTGCTGATGATGACATTAAAAGTTAGAGATGGTCTGTCTAAGCGTGCTGACGTACACACCAGGGCACCGCGGGCAGTAGTAATGTGTGAGTTAATAATGTGTGTTCATGGTACAGTTCACACGTTTAAGTCAAGCGTGTCTCGGACTGCACGATTAAATTAACGGCTCTGGAATTCTGGATGCTAGTCCTTTTGAGTGTTTTGAGCCGACTTAACAGGAGAGAATAACAAAAACTATAATCATTATGTAAAATCTTCATAAATATATATTCTTTTTAATTATAGGCACGCACTCAGTATATATTTTTCGTAGGCGGAAGTCGCGGACTCGCGGTAGGTACCTACCTACATATTAGCGCCACATCGCGCCGCGGTAAGTTTATGCAACTATTTTTCCAGCATTTGTTTGTGAAAAAATGAGTCATAGAAGTGCAATTTATTTTGTTTATAAAAGTAATTGTAGTTAATAAACGAAAGCGTAAGTAAGCTTACCAATACCGGAACCTAAACAAACATGCATGACCCATGGTGTTATTATTCTATCATAAAGCGCACGCGAACATTAAAAGACAACTTTTCAAAAATTTTGAAGTTTGTTCTACTGTAGTTCATTCAAAGATAAACAGCTTGTACAAGAAGGTAAGTAGCTAGCTAAGCATGATGTTATAAATGCATGCTAAAATAAAGGTAAATGAAAACCTATTCTTTATTTAATTTTATTAAAACTAATATTTCCAAGAAGCGCCCGGCAGCGGGCACTTTGCTCACGTCACGGGGGGCAGGCAGTCGACGACTCGGCGGCGGCGCGGGCGGCGCGCAGACAGATGCATGCAGTCGGGCTGCGACCATCATGGATCGTAGTTGAGTCGCGAGCCGGCGTGTGGCGTGTGTACTACCGCACAATAAGTTCATTCTAAATTTATTGTTTCCACAATCTTTATTTATGAAACGTTTAGTTAAGTGATATTATTTGTTTTTGTTACATCAAACTTCCCGTGAACATGGCTGTGAAAGAGTGTTGTGGTGAACTGTCGCCTAACAAAAAATCGATTTTCGGATTGAGAATGAGGAGCCAAATATTGTATTTATTGTTCATCGTTAGTTTTCTACATGTGACTGCTGCGGAGTACGAGCTGACATGTTCGAAAGCCAAAAATATTTTCGAAAAAAATAGAATGTTGTCTGCGGTGAACATACAGGAGCAGCCTAACTCAGGTGAGCGCCGCCGTGCTATTTTCACAGCTGAGTGTGATAATCACGATAATTAATGATAGGTGATTGTGTGTATGAGAAGTGTGTGTGACTGTGTGTGTCCTAAAGTTTTCGGTCAGAGTGTTCTGTTCTGTTGATATTGGATTAACAATGATAAACACACGTGAGTCGTGGAGTGGTTTATTTATATTAGGTACCTACCTGAACCAAACTATTAGGTGTTAGGTACAACTAGGAAAACCTTTAATATACCTATTTCTAATTAGGTAGGTACCTAGGTACCTACTAACATTGTTATTTGGAAACGCTCTATCTGGTTTCGGCAATTCCTGCCGAACCTATCCCATTTTACCGACTGTGGTAATTATAACAAAGTTGCAATGCACGTACACCTAGCACCGAAGACTAGGTGCTAGTAGAGACCACCCTAAGTAATTTATCGCCTAATCTAATTGCTAAGGTTTGCTCACCCAAAGTTCTATGATGCTATCAACAAGATTGCAGACTTAACGAAAAATGCTAAGGACAACTTTTTTTGCGGATAATAGGTAGGTAGGTAGGTACTTAGTTCGTAATTATAACACAAGTCAACATAGACAAGTACCTACGGTACCTACCTAGTGTTTAACGGAAACAGTTTAGTATTTGTTCTAGCTTTAGGTAGTTGTTGGTGGTCACGGTTGACTACTAGTAGATAGGCAGAAGTACTAGGTACTTACCTACTTAAAAGGCATGGGAAATCTATACTAAACAGTTTGATTTCAACCTCTAAACATTTAACAATCCAATAAATATTATATTATCTACCTACTTACCTATAGATAACTACCACATCAATATTACTTATGATTTACATAAGCTAATAGGTACCTACATATGAATTTAATGTCATGCACTTTTTGCTAGTTATGTATTATCGCTAAATGTCTTTAAGAATAATGTTGGACAATATTTTTGATAACCATCTCTTAAAAGATCCGTAGGTGTAGTTGAATACAGTAGGCGGGGTTTTGAAATGCAAACTTTAGTTGCGTTGCGACACAACCAGATAGTGGTGTACCTACCTACATACAAGCAAACTTTTGCTGTATTTCACGAAACGAATCTTTTAAAATAGCTTCTATCATCGAATAACAAAGTCCAATTTCAAACAACCTCATTATCAATGTCAGGAGATGTGTACAAGTAAAAATCATGGCTACAGGCAGTTAATAGCATTACAAGAAAGCGTGGGTGCGATTTCCAACGCACAGATGGCTTTAACATAACATGACATAAATCCGGACATTTATAAAACTGTGTAAAACATAATGCGATAACGGCGAGATTGCGGTGTGAGAATCGGGGACAGCTTTGGAAAATTTACCTGTTAAAGGCTACGAAAATCGTACTTACCTAGGTACTTCAAATCAACATGATCTACAGTAGCGTGGTTATTTAGACTTAATCTTAAAGTCTCTCAGACAGATGTGATGTGATATTGTTCAAGTAGGAAGGCCTGAGGCCAACATCAGTGGCACGTTTATGGCTGATGATGATAATGATGAGTATATTTCATGAATCGAAGCCAATTACATGTAGGTATTGAAAACGGAAATAACAAAAACTTTTCTCACTATTTGTTTTAACAGTGAACGATAGATTTCGTCTTTGTCATGTCACACATAGTATCCTTTATTTGGCAAGCCGAAGCGCCTCCGATCAATAAAATTTCCGAATACTGACCGAATTATTCTCCGAACAGTCGCGAACTCTTGACCGAATGAATTCCGGTTAGAACCGAACATAATTTCGTGCCTCTTGAAAAATGCTTTACAATGACATTTCGATTATATAAGAATTGTCGGTAATTCTTTTCTGGGAATCATCTCCGCAATCAAGCTTTTGACAGCTTGCGAGAAGCTTTAATTTATTCGCACATTGCGTAATATACAAAACAGCGGCTGCGGCTGCCAAGCGAAGCAACCACGTCCCAAAGGACCATTGTTTGAATTAATGAGATCCTCGTTCAATTTGTGAAGGTAGGTATTTTGTGACAGACTTTAGTAGCGGAACCTATTCCGCAGTAAACTGATACATTATTAATGAGGCGCGCACCACTCCCTGTTGCTCGTGCCTTCGACGCTACTAAGCCACCTATCGAACTAATGGCACTAATTACTCCATGCTCCGCTACAAAGTATACCTTTACATCTTTAAGATGCGAGATCTGAACAAACTTATTAATATTTAATCATACCCAGCCGCCACTTACGTTGGTAATTTATATGCAAACATGCTCTTATTTTATTCGACGCGTCGCCGCCCGTCGCCAACGGTAATTAAGTGGACTTGACGAGTTCAGGTTGGCTTGATAGTAGCCGATGCCAGTACGCTACTGAGATAAAGCCATCGATTGGAAGCATACCTAGTCGACGCCACGTTTCCCAATAAGGGTAAGAAGAGTCTGAGAGACACTGCTTGTAATGGCGCTGGCGTCTTGTCGCACCGAGTACGAATTATTCGCGGAGACAACGCTACTTAGCATTCGATACTCGTTCGCCGGTACCTCTAACGGGCGGCTTGTCGCGACGACTACCGGCTCTTGCACATTCGCAGACTTCTAAAGTAGTAGTAATGGAGAATCGCCTAATGAACAGCGAAAAGGTACATTACAAAGTACAGATAACGTAAATTTTTGAATTCAATTAATTTGTGATGCTAATTAACAGACACAATTTCCTAATGCTTCAGTTACCTACTATTTAACTATAGACAACTGGTATAAATTGTATGTTTTGTCGTAAGCCGACTGAATTAAGGTCAATCGCCTCTAATTTCTTTACACAAGCCTCCCTAGAGAATGTCGGGAATGGATATCGTTATCAATGGTTGAAGTATCCTGTTTGGATATTTTCTAAACCAACCTATCTATCATTACTGTCACTGGGGTTAGATAAAGGTTTCGGCATTACGATGTTAGTTGGATCGCTCCTGTCATAGAGCATAATAAAATTGGTCGGTTTTAGACCTAATTGCAATTTGTAGTTGCATTCTGTATGTTACTACAAATTATGGTCCCACAAAGGAATTTCACCATGCACAGTCTTGCTTACTTTTAGCTGGGTTAGGTCAAAGTTACCAACGTTTCCTACCAATGTTAACGATCGGGTTGACATACATAATGTGACGGTGCGGTGGGTGGACTGGTTAAATGCATACGGTGCAGGTCGTCAACCTGACTACTTTCTTGATTAGAGTCAACTTCACGTAAGTACGCAACCGTCGATACTCGATATTAATCTATTATAGCCACATACCTAATGTAATTATCTTGATTCGCTAAGTTATTCGTTAAGTAGGTACTTTTATTTGTTTTGTTATTATTTCAAAATTAAAAATCCCAAATCCTTCCCTATACCGAATTAGCATATACCTGGAGCACAAAATACCATTACGGCGGGCTTTATGCGAGCTTTCACAGTGAACCCTTTCAATCAACTTAACTGAATGGCGCTCCATCAGTCACAAGCTACGGACCCTTTATGTCGCGTCCATTCCATAACCTCTGAGTCTGTAATTAGGCTCGAGATCCAAAGGAGACAGGATGTCGTTTTGTAAAAAAAGAAAATGCAAAAAATCCTTTCCCGCACATCTGTTTGATTGCGATATTTGCGATTTGACATATCAATTACTTGTGTATATGTAATAACAATGTTTTAAGATTACAAAGGATCAATAGGCGAGTCGTAAACATTGTGTATTGTGTATGAATTATTGATCGTTAAATTCGGCTTAGGAACACACAGAGTATCGAGGTCGTATATGACGTAAACGCTCAAATGCGGTTTATAGTTGTATTTATGACTGTCATGTCCGGAGTCCCGCACAGCACAAAAATGTAACACAATATCTTACGTGGATCGATCCTTGCTGCCGGGAAGTGAACTCGAAAGGACGGGATAAAGAATTTCTTGAGGGGAATTTGGAATCCTACAATTAGTTTCAGCGATGGTGAAACTTACCCCATTCGAACTCGATTAAATTCCGTCAGATTAAGTGTGAAAATTCTTGAACTCTTGCTTAGAACTTCCATTGGCCTGATTATCTTTGAATAAGAAAATGTTGAAATACCAACTTACCTGCTAACTTGGTGCGTCAGTTAAATATTCAAGTGCAAACAATAATATGATTAAAAAAATAAAGGTGTCCTTGCTGTTATATATAGTGTATATGCTGTAGCTGTTGCAAATCGATTTTGGTATGTGCAAAAGCTGGTGCAGGCTTACATTCCACCGGCGGAGCAGGTGGCAACAAGTCGCAGCTCCACCGGACCGGTCCTCTGACTCGTCCGCTACTCGCAAAAAACGCATTCGCCCATTACCAACGTTTAACCGCTAACCGTTCCGGCCGTGTAAACTGCATTCAGTACTCTTAAGCTGGAGGAATTTGCCTATGAGGTCATCTTTTATCTTAATCGGGCTATCAAAATCCAATAAAAGAAGAGTAATGTTTATTTCTCCGGCGATACCACTTTTTTTAAAGATGCTAGCTTGTTTTTTTCATACTTGTTTCTTTATTATTTTTTATTTATATTTAGAGCCGTCGCATTGGATTCTTTACGAGTCAAAAGTTATCTCTTCACTGGCTGTCATTTGCGCTGTATCCGCAGCGGCACATTAGCAGAAAACATCGTGGCTGTTATCTTAGAAGTCAATGCCCATTTATGTGCAAATGAACGCGTATTTAATTACAATAACTTGTGTGTGTTATTATTAGCTATAATAGTTGATCTTGCTGTTAATGTAATATTATTTATAATATGAACAGTCATAAATTTTGTCGCTGTACTGATTACGACGCTATTAAAACACGTTTTAAAGTCTAGTTGTAAACTATAGTTTTACCGTGACGTCATGTTTCAGCGTTAACTTTAATGCATAGTTGACAGATGCATTGTGGTTTAAGGTACCGGCATACGCCAATACACTTTCTATGAGTGATGCTCACACCGGAGTCAGGTTCGAGGGGTCGAGATCGAGTTATGACGTGGCGAAAACAAAACTAGTTTGAATCGATTCCGTGCATTCCGACGCTTCACGGATTCCACTCGGAGAATGCGAGCCCGCGACTCTTATAATGATTATAATCTCGATTTAGAGGTCGATTCGTCATCGTCTGATTTAGTTAATGGAATAGGCAATAAGCGTGTGAATCGGGTGTGATGACTTTTGATTGTGCTCATAGAAGCCTACAGCAGCGGTAATAGACACTGCCACGGTTTCAACAGCGGACATTATTAAAATGTTTGTGCCTTCGACAAGAACTACTTCAAAATGGTTTTCACTCTACCGACGACGCTCTCGACACGACACGACTTGTAAAATATTAAAAAAGAGAAAAACACCAAAATTGTTAACAGCCAACAATTTTGAAATTTAATTGTATTGTAGTGAGAAGCGCTTTTGTTTTCTACAAGAACGGGTTTTTTTTTCTTCTGACGTTTCAAATCAGCCACTTCTTCGATCCGCTCTTAAGGAGCTACCTGAAAAATGATATCATTTACAATCTTGCAAAATAGCAAAGGAGCTGGTCTGGCTTTATCTCCTGCTACAATATTTGAGATACAACTTCGTAGATAGTAAAAACATGACATTTTGGAGAGATCCTGGAAGCTGGTGGATGCAGGACGCGGTCGCATGGGAGCGGAATGCGGTCCGGCGGGCGGGGTGGGGCGCGGGGGCACGGCGGGGGCGCAGCGCGGGCCTGCGCTCGCGCAGAGCCGGCCTATAAACTGCGACGGAGTGGTTAGCGCGCCCCGTAAAGCCCGTAATTATTATGCCGTGAGAGTGCACGGCCGATCACCCCGCGCCCATAACGCCACTGAGCATTGTTTTAATGACTGTTGCGAACTGCACTCATTAAAAGCGTTATAAGTGCGTTAGTAATCTGTAGTTACTGCCCGTTCTCCTTGCGTGGTTAACCGTAAAGGTCGAAATTAAACGTTGCGGTTTGATCATCGGGGTGGACGGCTCTTGATCGTTCGGTCGTCGTCGCTGGCTTTGTTAAATATGTCGTCAATAATAAAACAACATAAATTAAATAAAACGCATCTTAAATTACATCTGGCGTGCCTTACGAGTTTATCTTACTATACTCGTTTTTCTCGGTGTAAAAACATTTAATGATTTTTATAAAATGGCTGGCTGGATGATTTACATACAATTTCCATTAGTTAAGCGAGTTCTTTCAATAAGTAGGCGAGTGTAAGTATAGTAAGGGATTATCATTATCAGCACTTATGAGCCATCCTCGCAGCTGATAGTGTTCATTATTCATTGCATCAACAATTCACTTTTGTATTACCGAGTGCCACTTATAGAGTTGATGCTTAGCCCTTAGTCATTATTGTTATAATTATTAATTTTAGGTCCCTATGAAGGTTGAGTTGCGTTATACCAACGTTTTCGTCTTTCATTGATTGACCGCCAAAGACTAGTGAAACATTCCTTCTTGTTTTTAGCATAGATGGTTAAAGTTTGCCGTTTTAAGGGGATAGTACGACACGAATAATTATAGATACCAATTGGTTGAATTATTATGTTTTAAATTACAATCATCTCTTATTGAAAATTCGATTCTAAAAATATTTTAGAACCGGAAAAAAAACTTGACTGATAGTATCTTCACATTCGCAAATTAACTTGAAACAATTCTTTGCCAAGTTATTCCTCTAGTTATTCTAAAACGTTCCTTATTAATACAATATTGTAGTGCGGTATCAATATGATATTTATACCTATTGATATGATATTTCGGAGAGATTATATTCAAATGATAGATAGGAAAATATTAAAAATATATCCGTAGTAGTAGTCTTTTTGAATTGTTGGCTTGCTATTCTCGTATGTAGTACATACATTGGATATTATGGTGATGCAAGATTTTTTAACGATTCAAATATTCTGTTAAAACCTTAATAACTTGTATCTTATCTGAGATGATGGTGCAATGCTAGCCACTCATCCACCCAAGGTCTTTGAAAGGTTTGGGCGCTTTTAGATCCCATATTATCAATTAGGCATAAGCTCTATACGTATACAAAAACATATCACTGAATATTAACAAGCTTTTCATTATTTCTTCTTCTGCGTGTATGCAGCTTGTACATCTGTCTTGCTATAATTTTCTAAGATATTTTCTTAACCAAACTCATCACTTGACGATTGGGGTTGGGGCTCATTATATCTTTATCTTATCTGAGAGTATGGTGCAATGCAAGCACGCTCAACAAGTTCTTTGAGTGTTGTAGCAGTTTTTTTAGTTCGATTTCATCGCTTTGAAATTAAAACTAACAGGTTTTTCATGTATACTTCTACATTTGAATACGACTAGTATTTAAAAACAATAATTATGGATCTCTTTTAAACTTCAATACTTTACCAAATACCAACCTACATTTTACAAAAAAAAACATACAGCTTTAGTTATTGCTTTGTCCTGTTTTGAATAACTTGAATAAGTTAGTGGTATATAAACATTTATATTGATGAAGACAGTGTATGTATTAAGATGACTTTTTATAGCAACAAATTAATTAATGTAATGTGCTGATATCCTGTTTCGCCAAGTTTTTGTTGTACTAAATGTTGGAGGTTGTTCACCATCTGATAAGCGGCGCTGAAATCTCGTGGCTATACTTTTTGCCAACCAGAATTCGAGTTTGCACCACCGAGCATAAAGCCATCGACGTAGGTGGTGCAGTCAAAGAAAAAATGTAACATAAATACTGTACAGCTGGAAACAAAAACAATTGGCCGCTAGTTTTGTTTTCGTATAGGTTTCCGGTTT
The DNA here is from genome assembly GCA_949315975.1 of Eudonia truncicolella. NCBI lineage: Eukaryota > Metazoa > Arthropoda > Insecta > Lepidoptera > Crambidae > Eudonia > Eudonia truncicolella. The sequence goes on along the minus strand of OX438827.1, from coordinate 18,438,248 downwards.
GCGGCAGACAAACGGACGAACGCACGTGTGATACGAACTATATGTAATAGAATCGAATGCTAGACGCGGGGCGTCAAAGGAGGGGGCATTGGTATCACGCCGAGTTATGAATGAACGTGGACCTCCGGGACGGCGCTAGGGCGCGGGGGGTGGGGGCCGGGCGGCCGCTCTCGGAATTCCAAAAACTCGAGTGGGCGATGTCGATGCGCTAACGCATAAAAAACGAGCCGACACAATAGCGCCTCGGGCGAACGTCGCGCCGAGGTGCGACCGTCCCTTTACCAACACAAATATCGTCTAATCGCCTGAAACGCTATGACGATATACGGTTGCGTTATGGTTTGTTAAAATAACAGAATAATGAGCCTCCTGTTTGGTTAACATGACAAAGACAACTCGTGGAATGCCGTTCATCTCGCCGGCGCCTGCGCGGCCGGCTTGTTGATTGAAAACTCTAGTTTCCCATTCGATCTGGTGCCAGGTCACGTACATTGAACCTCAGCTTTCTACGTAGCGACTGCCGTTTAAGGCATTACTAATACACTTACCGCTTAAAGTGGACTCAGCGGTGTAGCGGACAGCGTCGTCGCATTTCTCGCTAAAAGCATCGAGCGATTGGAGATAAGAAATGGTCGATTAAGAAATCAAACCGTACATTTTAGTTCCCGTAAAATGCGAAACTTTGTCGACAGATTTCTCTGTAGTTTCTCGTGTGAAAAATAACACGAAACAAAAATTCGTGGAGCCTGAACGGAGGGGAGCGCGGGGCGGCCGGCCGCTGCAGCGGGAATAAAGCCTACCTGCCCGATGTAGATGTTATCTCCCTCGGTCAAAGACGCACGCCGCCTCCGTGCCTTACTCTTGCCAACTCGAAATAACAACTCTACTTCACAAATATAGAGCTCAAATTCGCTATAGATGCGTATATGCTAACAAACACGTAACGGTGTGGAATTACAACACTTTTGTTAGATTGTAAGCTTTTGTCATACTTACAAATATACTTTAGTCATAAACACCGCACATTACCGCGATAAGTTCCTAGGTGGGCGATTCACGATTGCAACCATTCTACAGTTGATTTCTCTATTCTCCCCATTAAGTTTATGGGCGTACCGATTTACTCGAGGAGTTTGAACTTTTTAATTTTGTCGTGGTCTTGTAAGTTATAAAAATTCTTCTGGAATAGCGTTGCATCCAGTGAGTCCAATAAAGATTTAGGAATGTGAGCATTGTATCAATTAACATAGACATTAAAGTTGGTAGGTAGATAAACGGGCGAGCAGGTTCGGGCGGCCAATATAAATAAATACGAGATGCAGCTGCATTGAGGAGTTATTGGAATCAAAAAGAATGCTTGGAAATAACTATATTCGACAGAGCGCGCGATGAAAGGCGCGGGCGCACGCGTAAACAACGCTCTTGAAAGTGTTTTTCTTTGTCGTGCATAAATAACGGGTGCCTGCCTATAAAATAATTAGCAATTAACACGCTCGATATTTAAATAGTAATTTAGTTAAGTATAGGAAATAAAATAGTGATATCGGTATTTATTTTCTATGCTCCTATATACCGCAGAAGGGTAAGAGTTTCCAATTCTGCTGGTTTAATCTTATTAATAGAAAGTCTTATCATTTTCGACCAATAAAACATGAATACTAATTTATTAAAATGTATTTTTGCCTGTATCAAATCATGAAAAATTTGTAAAATAATCAGAGTAGCAGCCCTATTTCCCCTTCTGCGGTTTTATCCATAGAACATTCTAGTTATTTCTATTAATAATTAAGCCTAACAATAAGTTAATATTTATTTAATTTTGTTCTATTTGCGCAAATTTATGGTGGTAAGAATGACGCTTAAGAGGATACCAAATTAGTAAAATAATAAAAGGTTGAAATAAGAAACGATAAATATACCGCGTTAATTGATAAACCAATACTGCATTAAAAGACCGAATGACCGAAAAAGTACATCATTGGTATTTCAACGAAATAGGTCACACAACAGACACACGCGCATTTGATCAAACGACAATTTAATTGATTTTATAGTGGCGTATCGACTTTCGTTAATGAAATAATTGGTGTGAAAGGCTAATCCATCCAAAACTTAGTTGGAATTGAAGGGCTCTCGATTCTGCTATTTTAAAAAGCCACAATCGTGTCTCAGACTCAGTGTGGCCTAATTCTGACATATTCCCATTAATAAGTGCAGTGAAAACTTCGTGCTCGTTTTTAAGCACACTGCGCGCACATTCAGTGTGATATTTGAGGTAAGTATTCTAGTTATTGGTATGGTGAAAGTTTAATGGAGAAAGAGTTAAAATATTACTTTGTGTATAAATATTGTACATCTGCGAGTAACAAAAAAAAACAAATTGAGCACGTTTTAAAGCAGCAGAATAAAGACACAAATTTTCTGTTATTACCTACGCAATGAAGATTAAAGTTATATTTCGCAAACACTCTAGTTTGTTAGTTTTTCTTAAAACCAACTTAAGCCACCTAATTGATGTTCATGAACGTGGTCTAAGAAATTCTTAAATGCACATGGAGTTTTAAGTTATTAGGTTTTTTAATCAATCATAATTTTTTAGAACCAGATGGGTACATTTTTTACTTCCTTACGAGAAAAAGTATGTGTATTAATATTACCGCATTTTCTACCAATCATTGACAATAAATATTAGTCAAATTTTAATGCTTCTGATAGGTATACCGGAATGGAAAGAATGAATCATTAAAAATCTGACAAATGATCTGCCACGATTATAAATATAACGATGATGTATTAAATTGTAATATCATCGTAATTAATGACAATCAATAAAATCAAAATCTGCGCTCAACACGGATCGAAGAAGTATCTTATCTTGTTTCCGGACAAGTCTTGATTAGTCAAATAAATTTTGTTATAAGCCATAACTATAGCCATAGCATACAGGAAGGTTTCCTAACTACTTATTTGTAAGATAAATACATTTTAACACTAACGAAAGTACCTACTATTTAAATAGTTACCCATTTAAATCTTATTTGTGCACGGGCTATAATAGTCTGTGAGTACAGGTAAAGAGGTAGAATACTTTTTAGCATTAGCCCAAACTAAAAACTCTTTTGTTTTCTTTCCTTTGACGATGCCGGATGCAGCCCTTACATTTTTAAAATGTATTAGAAACTTTTTAAATTGCATTGCAGTGCCGCAAGATCAAAGCTCAAGGATTCTTTGTATTTGTATGATGTCAGTAATTCATAACGGCTTGCCTAGCCGACCTACTTGGCCGGACTATTTTGGTACGCGCACAAGCCATTGCGTCTCACGTGAAACTAAACAGTGATACCTCGTTATATGTACTCCCCTTGTGTTTCTACTAATAAAATGGATAGTTTAATCATTTATAAAAAGAAAAATGTGGACTATTACAGGTGTTCAAATAATGGTGTAAGTAGACCAGGTATTTATTGTGCTTATTTAATAAGCTTGCTGGTATAGTACCTTCCGTCTGCGATCATGCAAGTCAAGCTACTTTCACAATGCTTGGTTCCCAAATAGGTAACCAAATTAAAATATCCACAACACCTCCCATGCTTCGGAAGATTGCTTAAGACAGGTTAAGCTCGATCGTGGTTTTTCGTAAGAAGGTAATGGTTAAACTTAACATCAACCAACCAAAACGTTTGGCCTGGTGCTCACATACGGCGCCGAGACTTGGGTGTTCACAGAGAGGATTCTCCAAAAACTCCCTAGTAGCTCAAAGAGCCGTAGAGAGGAAGCTGGTAGGCGAGAGATCGTAAAAGAAACCAGTGGCTCAGACAGCAGAGTAAAGTCACTGACGTCACAAAGCGTATTGCGAAACTTAAGTGGCAGTGGGCGGGTCACGTTGCACGCAAACAGGGATCGTGGTGCAAGGCCGTGATAGAGCGGAGACCGTGGGGCGAGAAACGCCCACAAGGAAGACCCCAGATGCGTTGGTGCGATGATATCAAACGAACAGCTGGCACGAAGTGGATGGAAACTGCCCAAGACCGAAAAATATGGCAGAAACTGAAGGAGACCTACACACTAGCGGTTGGAGATGGCTTAGATGACGATGATGATGATGGAGCACCACCGTGCTCCTACAGGGGTTCATCATGGGATACGGGTAGGGTTGCCACCTTTTTTTTAGGACGAATTAAGTATTTTTCATTTTATTAGAACAAAAATAAAGTACATAGCATAAAAAAGAGTATTTTTTTTTTGTTCTAAATAACGTATTTGTTGTTGCTCTTTGCGACATTTAACAAATGTTTTGTGGCTGTGGATACCAGTTTATTTAGACTCATAAGTACTCATAACCAGTAACGAGCCAGTAACAATCAGTTATACGTAAATAGAGTATTTTAGCGTACTTTATTGGTGTCGTAGATTATAAAGTACGCCTACATGAAAAAGAGGACAATCCTCTTTTTTAGAGTACGAGTGGCAACCCTAAATACGGGTGTTCTTAAACGGACGAATGATTTGTTTGTTTTGTTGTCATGGAAACTGTCAAAGCGGTACGAAATCCGCCGGTCAGCTAGTATACTGTAAATATACTCGTAGGTTAAAAAATATTGTGGTTTACTGAACTTGACTAATGACTATTATCTCTTCTGTGCTTATTATTAATGAATGATGATTATTACCTATTGTTTGTGTGATTCACGCTACAAAGTACAGAAACATTGACCACAATATTTTTTGCATTCCTTTAGTTATCTATGCCAATTTTGTGACAGTTGTGACATTTGTGGCGTTGTAATCCCGTATTTGTCCCACTATATGTCAGGCAAAGTAAAAAGAAATAGCAATAGTTTTACGAGCAAAATTCAAAAATTCATAAATTTTGGAGGGAAAATCAGCGACCTGCTACAGACGGGTATGAAAATGACAAGCTTCCAGGAGGTCCGCGAGAGACAAGGGGTAAGAATCTTATTAGCTAGCTTTCTTTTTTTTTGCAATATCAACCAGTTTGATTAACTGCTAATAGATAAAAAGATGCATCTAGTTTCATTAAATCCTTTATTAAAACTTCTTTGAGCATTCGTCTCTACTTTATCTCTTCTGTGGCTTAGCCCAATTCACCTGTATATTTATGTCTTTATCAGGTGCGTAAATTGGCTTGGTAAAGTGGCTTGAAGAACCCTTTAAATTTCTCGCCCCCAAAAATCCGGTGACGCTGAAAATGACGTCTGAAACTATCAGCAAACTAAAAAAAATCTTACTATACCGATGTAAGTAGGTACCGTAACATTTAAAACCAAAAGTAACGTTGATCTAAGCTCCCTTTTCTATGAAGTCTTCTGTGAGTGTAAGTGATTAAAGTGGAGGGCGAGAGGTTTCAAGAGCCGGACTCGTATATAGAGACCAGAACACAGTAAGGAACTTTGGGCACCTCAAAGTTCCTTACTGAGTTCTGGTGTATGGTTTTCTGAAAGCTAGTAGTAGTAGTAGCAACTTCTAGCAGCAGCATTACGCAGTGGCAGCGTGTTTTCAAACAATAAAAATTATGCAGTTACATTGTAATATGGCAGTTATACGGATCTCACTTGCGTATATTTTTACATTCCCGTGCGTGATGTTAGGACCGTCAGAGGTCTAGGTTGCGTGCCCCAGGATCATTGTACTTGACCGGAATAAAAAACAGCTTACGGAGTTTCCGACTCGCTTTTTTCCGTGCAAAAACTTACGTTCATAATGTTGTTTCGTTTCGGCTCGAAGGACGAATCAACACACTTTCGTTTCTCTATTGAAATATTAGTTAAAACCTTTGCGGTGTCCGCCGAAATCTGAGTCATGTCCGTGTCGTGTAGTGTAATCTCTCAGAATAATAACTAATGCTATAGAAACCGGACTAAAATAGCAACACAAATACATCGGTTCGTACTATTTTTACTAATGAACCTAGGTGATGTATTGGAAAAACATAGATTGTCCCTTTTCTTTCGTAATTTCGAAGGCTGTCATCAGAAATTATGATGTCATATTTGGGTAATGTTGTAACTTTATCGACTGTATTATCGGTAAAAATAATGGAAAACAACAATATAGTACTTTTTTGTCACTATATTAATTAAAAATACATTTTAAATTGTCAATAAATAGACAATAATGGAACCCAAACATCTAACAGCGAACTCATTGAAAAGAAACAATATTAATGAATCTCGTATTTAGTTTTTAAATTTAATTTTGCTCAAAACAAATTAACTTAATTTAATTAAACTTTACATATATATATATACAGAAGAAAGGTTAAATCATCATTAAAAACAATAAGATATAAAATTAAAGCAATTAATCTAACAGAATTTGTTAATAAAAAATATAAATTTGTAAATAATAACAATAATCTCAAAATTAATTGATTTCTATAGTCAAGTTCTGAATATGTTCTACTTGTCATGTTAATTCTTGGCACAGACCAAGGATTTCTGCAAAAAAAATATTTCACATTATGACAAATATTTTATAGGTTCAAAATATAAATCAAAAACTTTTTTAATAAATAAATAACTTACAGGACTTCGGTGCGAGATAATTGAGCAAGATGTCAAGGAATTTTCCAATTCATTAACTTATTTGGAAAGATGTACGGCCGTGTCTCATAAATATCCGTCGGTATGATATCCAAATATTACATTATTTTTTATTACAAATAAAAATAATGTGATCACAACTCATACCCAACAACAACCCACTCTACTGAGATAGCAAGGAACAGGCAATATCATCTAATTGTCATTGTGTTAAATATCTAAAGAATTTCTTAAATCTGCTGACCTGTGCTATATTTTCCTTCACAGAAACTTTTTATACATAAGTACATAATACATATCATACCATTTCATCAGATCCATCCATAATAAATAATGTCGTAACCGCATGTTCTCTAAGTCGCCTTCATTTCATATTTCCCTTATTTACAAATGAATCTGGTGTAAAATGCTTAGAGCAAATGTGATTATGCCTTTTTGAAGTCCAATACGATTTAGCCACTATTATTTTTACACTTCGCCTTTTTCGATCAATCAGTTACTTACATTAGTGCATGGTCTTTAAGAAATCTGTAAAATAAAAGTGTCGATAGTATAAAAATATGCACATTGTTTGCGTCACTATACATGATAAACCTATCCAGATGCAGTTTCAGAATTATTGCTAAATCTGCTATTAAAATTGAATTCACGGCTGCTTTTCGGTACAAAATGGTTCTACCAAATTTTATTTGTATTTTTATTCGCTAATCAGATCACATTCGACAAATAATATAACAAAAACATACCGAATGAAAGTCAATAGTCTTTTCTCCACACATCCAAAAGTCCACACATAGACATAGACATAGACCACACATTCACTATTTCTAGTAATCCAAACCATTCGTGCAATCTAGACAGAAATACTATTCTAATCTGAAATAATTAAGAGATAATGTTATTGTCCGAAGTTATTGACACTTGACAGTCGATACTATTAATACGCGAACAAGTCAAAAATATCAAAAACGAACTGTCAGCTTTTAAATTAAAGTACTTCTGAATTTGGCCGGGCAGAGGGCCTCAGAGATCTAATTTTTGAGAGTTCAAATGATGACTGATGAAGTGATGAGTGATGACATAACAATACAAAAAATAAAAACTAAGTGTCAACCATTTGTCGCACTCCAACCTCCTTTTCTAGTCATAAGATAGAACGGAACTAAACATAGTTGCATGTTTTTTATTTTAACCTTCCTTCTATAGCTTTAGTTATTGTTCTGAGAGTGTACTGTTGTAGTGTTGGCTTAAACATGAAAAACATAGATTATGCAGTAAAAGTTATCACGGCACAGTAAAACACGTCAGACGTCAACATATTACAAGCTGGCCGTGGATTTTACTATGAAGTTACCGTCGTCGTCGCAGAGCTCTATTTATACTCCAATTGTGAAGTATGGTTGATTTTACCCGCTGCAAAATAACAAAATGTCAAGATTCCGTGGTGTCTCTAATAGAGTAACTTATCGTAAGATCATGCATGTCACATCAACCCACAACGTAATAGGGTTACGGCCTAAATATGTGCAGCGATTGTGGAACTAAGTTTGGACATGACCTTTGACTTCACTTGACAGATCAACATAGTACTGCGCGCCATCTATCTAACGAAACATTGGTATTTTTAATGACTACACACACATTGTATCATGTACCGACGGACGTCTGCCTGCACATCAGATTATTGAAAACTGTCTACTATCCAATCCAATTTTTTTAACAAATGACCTTATATTACCTTATGCCATATTCATAAAGCTCAATGTTTATGAGGAAATCTGACAGTTTGTGCTAGTCTGATGAGCTGGCGTATGTACGTACACCATGTAGAACCAATTTGTTAACGTTCATGTAAATATCAAGAAGTACTGACATGATTTGAACTTATACATCGAGTTCATTGATGTTTTTCATTGACAATACAATGTATGTTCATCACATAATATGTGGGTGGGTGGAGGTCTATACCAAACCAACTAGATGAGGACGCGGCTACGTTAAGTTTGAAGTTACTAACAAACCAAAAGAGATACCATCACTTTACCATAAATGTTAATGCACGTAGGTATGCCTCCGTCATTTGTTTTGCAATCATCATACTTCGTAAGTACTGGATGGTCTATATCAAATCTACACAAGCATCGCATCGCACCATATAAAGTCAAATATATTTCGCGATGAGTAACATGATTATTAAAGAACGCATAACACATTTAGCAGCTTTATATGTTGAGAAGCCATTTTGTTCTTTGTTATTAAAGTTTAAAGGTTTATTTTCTCGATTCTGTGTTACCATATCAATGCAGATGCGGTCAGCATTTTTTGTTTGTTTAGCTCGCAAACTCTGATACCGGCCGGCCCGATTGTCAAATAATTCTTAGAAGTGTATTGTAATTACAAAACTATCTAGTATTTTCTAGGTATTAATTTAGTCCTTTAATAATGATAGCCACGACATTGTTAACTCCAGTTAGGGTTCTAGAGATAGCTATTAGCTTAATATACAAATATACTTTTTTTTTTAGAGAGATTGCTGATTGCCTCTACGGCATTTTCAGCTTCACCGGGCTTTTTTGGGGGCGGGGAGGAAAGTAAAGGGTCCCTCAAGCCATGTGAAACGAATCACCTTCGGAGGTTTTCTAGAGGGAACGGCATCGCGCACTAGTGCGCGTCCCCGTGCCCTACTAGATTCTCCGAAGGGTTCGGATCGGATCGGGGAGCGGAGCAACCCGAGAACGCCTCTAAAGGCACGGACTTCGGCTCGGGTTGACCGGGCCGTGGAGGAGGAGAGAAGCGTCCAGGTGCATGTCTGTACCTGGTGTAGAGCGCGTGTGAACCGGTTCTTCGTACCCTTGTTCTAAGAGTACGGTGTCTTGGGCCTAAATTAGTGTGCATGTTTAGTGTATTCTGTGAATGTGTGGTGTCATTTAGAGGATCAGGCGGGGGGAGGATCGGGCGGGGGGTAGATATATACAAACAAGATAACATCTTTATTATATATTTTATAAGTACAAATACATTTTGTAGTTTCGAAGCTAAAGATGTTATTGTTTGATTTAATATTCATACAAAGACGTTAAGAGATTGTCAAAAAACCGTTTTGAACGTTTCCGTAGAAAAGGTGTGTGGCGGGGCTTTGTCTGTGCGAGGGTTGCTCGCGCGCAGGTAGGGGTTGAATCACCCTCCGCCATTCATTACTCATCCGTCTCTGACACCGGCCGGACAGCTTCCACTGCTGCTTACGTCTCCTTAGTTTATTTATCGTCCAGCCCGGCCCGCAATGGCTGTCGCAATAATCGGATTTGTCTGATTTAGAGCGCGCGCGCAGACGACAGTCAGTTGATTTATTTCGCGGTTAGTGGCGCCGGACGCCCGTTTGAGCTCCAACCTTAGAATTAACGTCTTTTTAGATTTCACTTTGTGTTAATCGCTATTTTGTTAGCAACTTTTTTTGTGTTAACTGCCGTTTGTATTGCCAATATCGAACTACAAACTTTCTTGGTGTTAGTTCTGCCGCCAAGCAGAAACAAAATATTGACGCATTTATTAGAGGTGTAACATAGTATCGATCCTAAAACAATCGGTATGTCAATAAAGTCTTGACATACCGATTGGTACCGATTAATGTTGTAGAATCTAGTTACAAAAACTTGACACCCCGCTTTATAGGCACGACGACCGCAAGGTGTTGCTCTCAGAAGTGTTATTTAACAGTAGCTTGTGGTTTGGGCAAGTGGAATGACAAATTGATAAGAAAATATCGTAGGTATTAATAATTTATAAATAATGTAACTCGTGTGGCAATAACTTTGTTAATGAACAGAACTCACCATAAGGAACGCAGATGGACTTACCGAGCAAGCCTCAACCATATAAGGAAAGAAGAAAACACGATTTCATGGACTTCCTTATTTAAAAGCGTTGTTGTGTTCGTTCAGACACAAAATGAATAAGTACAGAAGGCCTAATTTTGTCATTTCTGCCATTTTAATTAACTAAGCGTAGGTATTTAAGTTGGTTTTTAGACCCATTTCTTACGAGCTTTCTATAAATTATACAATATACTAGGTATTTAAAAAAATGTAGACAATTTCAAATGACATAATAATTAGGTATTGCCAGATTTACCAGTAATTTATTAACTTTATCGTGACCGCCTTTGGTGGCGAGAATCACCTATTATACCTACACTGGATGCCTAGGATTTCTTTAAAAATCCTTTCGAATCGGATGCCTAGTGTCTACACTCTAGATTTATTTCAAGTTTTTAAGTAAGCCTTCATCATCAGCTCATTTTTTGTCTCCACTGCTGGGACACGAGCCTTCCCTATGGATGGATAGGGAGAACGGGCCATAAACCACCACACGGGCCCAGTGCGGGTTGGTGGTAGTTAACGACTGCTAAATCAGCCTGGACCAACGGATTTACGTGCCTTCCGAAACACGGAGGAGTCGAGTTGATAAATGTTTGGTCACCCATCCGATGACTGGCCTTTGTTGCTTAACCTCAGCACTCACAGACCGTGCGCGTTAACCGCTGCGCCATTCAAACTCCTCAGTAAGCCTTATGTAGTCTGGTTAGCTGTCTGCCGCTGTAAGAACAACCTAATTTCAGTCCTGTAATGCCAAGGCAAGGGAAACGCGACAGTCCAAGTGTGAAAAACACGGCGCGTTTTATGTGTAAGTTGTTTGAGTTCAAAGCAGTGAGACTAAGTAGGGTTGTTAGTCTGTACTTTAAAATAACGTAGATTAAGTTATTTTGGTTCATTTAGTTAACTTAAATACTTTACAAAGGTACAGAAATTCTTGTCTACAGACTTCCTATCCTATGTGACACATCAGTTTTTACCGAAAGTTTGGTTGGTGATGATGAAGGAAAGACAAAGAGGCAGGAGAGAAACAGAGTTTAATTTATTTTAATTTCAAAAGTGATAAAACCTTTTTACATTCTAAGAAGATATACAGATCTATTTATATTCTAAGTAGTAAGTACATTATTACAACTTCAATATCCCATATTGCCAGAAGTTTTACAAAGAAATGAAACAACCACCACCACCAGAGACCACGTCTCCCTCCCTGTCTCCCTGTGAACACGGACCCTGCAAAGGGTTCGAAACGTCAGGATAAACATTAATTAAAACTAATGTGTAAAATAAACGCGAGTAGATCCGTAAAAGTTGTTTCATTTCAATGTGTAGTGTTTTACAAAGAACTTTTTATAACACTAATTTCTTTAAATAATGTTGACAACCCTAAACAAGACAATGTTGTTGGCTATATCTACATCTATGTAGGTAGATAAGAAGCCTCTGTCGCTTCGTTGATAATACAAACTATACAAACCGACTGGGCTCCGTTGAAACGGCCCGCCCCAAATCCGTGTTATTACTAACAAAGCTATTGTAATCACGTAACACTGGTAAAATGTTTAGGACCCCGGGATAAGCGTTTCCTAATCAAGCTTCAGCCTTAACGCATTGGTTTGAAGGTTCAATTTTCTGTATTTAAATATATGCAGACGGGTACAAATAATTATGTACACATACATATTCATGTACTGTGCCGTGAATAGAATTGGAGCTAATAATGTTGTGCAGTTTATTGTTGTGAAATGTCATTTGGGTGGCGGTGGACACGCATTGGCTTTAAAACTAGAAGTAACCACTTATTTGGTCACTCGTCCGATCACCACCGTAGGCGTTTTGATGTCCAGCAACCTAATTGAAAGCAACGAGTCAATAATGAACGAAACGAAGACACACCGTCAAAAACATGATGTTGGAATACTTTAAAACCTTTTTAGACGAGTTTCATAAATTGGTATCGTTATAAGTTTTTAAAAAGGCAAAGAGATCCCCCGTGTTATTTTGCCCCAGTGTGTGGTAGTACTTTGTCCAATAGTTGCAAAGTAACTCAACGAGTCTTTATATGTATATAAAGACATATAAAGACCTTATCACCTTATCGACATCAGGTGAAATGAAGGCTAAGCGCTTGTTTCATAAAAGAAAATCCAAAAACTTAATTGGTATGTACTTACCTAAATAGAGAGTGTATTTTAAAATCAGTGTTACCAAAAAAATAACAGATCCGAATAGTTTACGTATCAGAGAATTCAAAAAGGTACGGAGAGTCGGACGACTCGCTTGCCTTGGCTCAGCCCCGAGACCATGTATGAGGACGCTGCCTAGCCTTACGGTGCTTAGCTTTAGTAAATCTCCAGGGACAGTTTGACCACCTCGAAATGACTTGAGCACCCACCTCGCCGCCCATAAACCCTGTAAAAACTAAACAACAATAACGGCAAATGGTTTCCTAAAAAACAGAATAAAAGAGTGATAGGAAGTAATTACGTTCTATTTATATGGCTCTCCTCAAAGAATACCCTGATTAAAAAGTTGTGCGACCTGAACCACAATGGTGTCCGTTTTGTTTGAGCTCGGAGCTGAAGTATAATTTGGAATGTGTTACGGCAACTGTGCTAGCACACTTGTGCAAACAATCCTTATTCAGATCACCGCCTTCAAACTTAGTATATTCACTCAAGAATAATATGTGTGTGAGACAATTATTGTTACAAGTTTTTGTGGATGCGCTTACTACTTACTAAGCTCACTCTCTTACCATAACTACTTCAATTTCTGGAAATGCAGAAGAATTTAAATTGAGTCATTCATCCGAGGGCGCGGCATTGCGAAAGTATCTTAACGTACACGATCGCAATATCGTAAATAATCGTCTGGCGGCTAGTGCATCTTAACCTCAAACTTGTTTAGTACCACATTGAATTGATAATTCAGTATTAGCATATTTTTTAATGCATTCACTCGTTTGATTACCGGTAAAAAAGTTTACTATCTGAAAGAAAGTATAAAACACAGTTTTTCTTTACAGTTCTCACGCATGCTATTCATAGATTCAGCGCTAAAATCGTTTACAATGTGGCCTGTCACTGTCAGAATAGTATAGTTTTGTTTCTTTGTTTGCTGCTTTTGCAGACACTTCGCGTGATCGATATCGTTCCTCAGTCATCGATTATTCAACGGAGCGGTGAACCTAATTGTTTTATCAAGTTTATTATACGGAACGTCTACACCGTTTACGTTTTACCATTGGCTTCCTTTACGGTATTAATAATACGAGGCGGTGAAGCCGTAATAAAAATACCTACTAGTAATTAGGCGTTCAGTTTTTTGTTTTTTAATAAAAAAATTGCTGGAAGAAATTTTATTCTCAAATAAGCAGCGCCCTCGTACTTGTCTATTCTTACCTATATTCGTATATGTTATTCTTATATTCTTATATGTCCTTTTTGTCTTTTCTATTTGTTGGTGTGTAGGCACATGGTGTAGGTATACGTAAATCTAGACATCTCGGTCTTTGGCGGTCTCTTTACCAACCTCATTTATAATGATAAAGTCCTTGCAGCGCACTTTCAGCCGACGCCAACTACGCTTTTGTCACATACAACTAATAACTATATTATTTTATAGTAACTATTATCGATAGCTAAATAGGCAGGAATGAAGGGGACACATTATAAACGCCGCCAGGTTTAGGGACGGTAGCAACAATGACAATTAAAGTTTTACTTATTTTATTCACAACATCATAATTGCAGAAACATGACGATAATATACCTAGACAAAGTGACATATCAGAAGAGTTCAAAGGAACAGCATATGAGCATAGTAACATTTTGGTAACATCTTTTCTCTAATACTACAGAAAAAAAAAACTTTTACTACCAATTAAAATAGATAAATAGAGACAGGTGTTTTGAGCAACTTAGTTCTGAAACCTAGCGGCAGGGAACGGGAAACGATCACAGGGCTGTTGTGTAAATGTGATGTTTGACGGCGCGGCGCGCCGCCGCCGCCGGCGCAATGAAGATTTTTTTAATGATAAGTAAAACGAACGTCCGCTGCACGCGCGCTTCGTTCACATTTCGCACTGACTTTATTAAATGAGTAACGGGTACGTTCATCATCATCTCATTTTATATCCACACTACTGGGGCATGAGCCTTCCCTATGATGGATGGATGGATGGATGAAAAATGGGCTATAAACCACCACGCGGGCCCAGTGCGGATTGGTGGTTGTTAACGGCTGCTAATACAGCCGGGACCAACGGCTTTACGTGCCTTCCGAAGCACGGAGGAGCTCTAGATGATCCCTTTTTGGTCACCCATCCGATGACCGGCCTTTGCGAACGCAGACCAGGCGCGTTAACCACTACGCCATCGAACTCGGGTAATAAAGTTACTGCCATTATATGGCAACAGGCATACACAGAGTAGCTGCAGCAGTCGGATTAGAAGAGCCGGTAATTGGGCTCAGAAACATACGTTAGAAGCCCATGTCTAGCAGTGAACTGACAAAGACTGATTAGAATATTAGGCATATATAGGAACTAAAAATTACATTATTTAGCGGCCCGCCCCAACCTGCATAAATACCCGTACGGGAAATAGGACTTTAAAGCCTTATCGATGCTTGAGGATCTAGTTTTTCATCTATCTAACACAATTTCATAACAGATTTGGGTTAATGTTACTTGAATGAAGTTTGTTCGCAGATATTTTTGGCATCATTATCGATTTTAATGTAGTCTAAGGTGCTCTTATCGTATAAACCTAATACAAATGACTATCAATCGTTGTTACCACAGGTAGTCGATTGAGTATCTGTGATAAGGATAACAATCCGGGCATATGGCAGGCGTAGTGCGTACCTGATAAAGGACACGCACTATTTACACATGTTATTATGATGGATGTGGTCTAGCTGTTAAGTTTTGATCAAAATTAACGTCTCAAAGCTGGGTTTAGGCTACCCATATGAGCAATCACAGGGGGGTGAGGTCAGTCAGACCATAATCCACCAAGCTGCCCCAATGCATTTCTTCTTCTTAATTTGTGTCTTCGTGCGGTCAAGACTCATAACACATAATGATAAATAATATTCCCCCCAACCCGTTGAGTATCACTATCAGTAAATATGTGGGGGCCTTACTAATCTTACGCGGACTTCTGGAGAGAATTTGAAAAAGTGACGTTGCACTGTTTTGTTTCATTTGCTAACACTCATGCACGTTCAGGTACACTTAACGGTTAATAAACCCACCATTATTTCACATTAATATTTGATGCAATACAAATTTTAGAAAACAAAACAAAACTGCAGACATGACTCTTCACTTTCCCGCCAAAAAGTCCGATTGGCGGGGTTTTACGTCAGCTTTCTCACGATGACAATCGCGCTTTTGGATTAACGTGCTTTCCGAAGCATGGAGGGGCTCAAGACATTTTTATTTGTACACCGACCCGTCGATGAAGCATTGCGAAAATTATAAACATTAAAGAAAACTACCCGAACGCACAATCCTCTTCAGCATTGAGCAACTCTAGTTGTAAAATAACAAAGTAGCAATGTAATATGTAGTCTTTTGTTTTTCATACAATCAATCAATGGATCAGTTGATACTTTCGAAAGACTAGGTGTTAGAGACGTACGTAAATACATACCTATAAAGTATTATTTTTATATTTTTAATTGGAATTGTGTCTACATATTCACAAGTGTTACCAAACCTAAACAACGAGTTCTATTCTCACCTTAGGTACTCTGCATTTCCATCGTCGTCATCGTCGTCACTAGGATTGAGGTAACTCGTCCCTGCAGCCGCTAAGTTTAGCCGGCGACCTGCTCCTAAAGTAAACAAAGGTGCGGGGAGCGTGGTCAACATCCTACCGCAAATAGTCGAGCGCGGCAACACGTACCGAGCACGGGCAGTATCTACGCCACATAATCATCATTTCACCATGTTCACATCCACTGCTCATATATATACCTCGCCTTACGAATTAGCCCCCTGACTATGAGCAGTATTATTGCAGTTGTGGATAAGAGACACGTGTATATACGCCGCTTCGCGCGTCTCGCTTTCACAATTGCAATAATACTGCATATCGTATCTTAGTGGGGCCTTCTGAGGTTTCCCTCTCGCAGTAACACTTAGAACCATCGGGATCTTTTGTGCAAAATATTACTGCTAAAGGAGCTAATAGTAACCCCTCTGGAGGACTTTACTCAGCCAGCGACTATACCATAATAAATAAATAAATAAATAAATAAATAAATATGAGATAAATATGATATCCCAAGGTAAGTAGCTAAAGCACTCGTTTCATGGAAATCAGAAACAACGACGGTACCACAACCACCCAGACCCACACACAATATCGAAAAGTTCGTTTTCGACATTGACTCTACCGAGAATCGAACCCGGGACCTCAGAGTTAGCGCCGCTCAAAGTCCGGCGTGCAAGCCACTCGGCTACGGAGGTCATAATACTTCTACGAATAATAGTAGTTTGTCTGAATCAGTACGAGCCTAGTGTTTCATGAAATGTGTGTAGTGTGTGTAGTGCTTGCGTAAACTTAAGAAAACAATACTTAATATAATTGTAGTTTTAGGCGTAGTTTTCGTACAAAACTTCGGTTCAAACAAGTTTAACAACACGGATCCTTTAGTTTTTCTGCCAGGCTCTTAAATGAGGCAAATATTTGGTGGGAGTTGTAGCAAATAACTATAAAAAAAACAACAACAATCGAGAACTTCCAAGTTATTGTTACAAACCGTACAAGATCGCCCAAGATTTGAGTACAATAGTGTGTAAAAGTTGTTGAAGGATTAATTTTTTACTCTCCCTCAAATTACTATGTGATAGGCCATGGCATTCCAATAATCGTCACCCAAAAAAACATTTCCTGTTAATACAAAATTCTGTGGTAGGTATTCGACACGCATCTCCTTGCTTCTGTTCTGTTATTGTGGGTTGAAAACCTTGTATATGAAAATGAAGGAGATGGTAATAAGACACCTATTATATTTATACCTTTAAAGATTATCAGATCATCTGCAAACAAAAACAAATCCGAATTAGGGAAGCATTACCTAATGTGCATTATAATCTCAATGCCGCTGATATGATGGAAAATGTTTAATAAAAAAGTAAGCAAATGTAAGAAACAAAATACTATGATTTACGTTTAATAGAAAAAGTGATTCGTTGCACATGAAATCTCCTGACGAGGTATATTTTTGTAAATTTTTTTCTCAGTTATGATTAAAATAAAAGTATGAAACTGTTATACTTATTACAAAAACACAATGTTGAAAAAATTTCCACTAGCAGGATTTGAACCTGCACCCTTCTGACATACCGGGTCAGGTGCTCTTCCAATTGAGCTATCGTGGTTCTAACCAGCCCGCCGAAATTATTCAACACTATTTACTTTTTACTTTGAAAGCCAAAGGCACCCATTGAATGTTATACTTAGTTATTAATTTACTACTACTAGTTGAAGCACGAAATAATAACCAGCAATGATCTATTACGAAGTGCAATATTATTGTAACGCTGTAACTAGTACCTTATATAAACACATATACGGATATATAGGTACAAATTAAAATAATAACTCGCTTAAACGAAATAGTTACATTAATTTATAATTATTACTTATTTTGCATATTTTATACACTTACGTATAATATGTGTATTATTGTGTATGGGATAACTAATATCAAGAGAACTGGTATATTCTTTAGATATTTTTATTTATTTTACAAAATGAGAAGAAAACAACACGCTTAGTTTTAATTTGGTCTTGGTCTCTGCTTTAGTTATTTTCGAACTTTCATTTAAACAATCTTACACACACTCGAAGCTAGTGTTTTAAGTATGGTGTATTGTTATATTACAGCAGTATTAACAGATTTATCTTCCGAAAATCAAATTAGTATAGTTAAAAAAATGTGTTACACTTACACACAATTATTGCTGCTTTAGTTAACCGTTGATATGTTAAACGAAAACGTTACGGTTCCTAAATGTCAACTCTCAATACTTTAGTACGAGAAATCCCGTATTCCACATCCGACTTTATGCAAACACATTTAATAACAGTTCAGCTTGCGCGCGGAGGAATTCCAGTATCGTCCCTCTGGGATTCCTTCTGAGATTTAACGCTTCAATAGTTCGGCTTATATAGTCATTGAGACGTCCAATAATCGTATCGTAAATGCTGTGCTAATCCACGAGCCCCTGGCCGTTACAATGGCAAGTGATTTTACATGTGGACGCTAAGTATTGTATGTGATGTGAGAATAAAAAGATGTATTTTTTTCGTTTCAGGTAAAAACGGTGCTTTTTGCAGCGAACACTCAAGTGAAGTGGAATCTGATGGTAATCGCTAGGTACATTGTAATGGTGAAAAAATTGTTTAGAAATACAATCAAGAATGAGAGAACGAGTTTTATAATATTCAGGCATTACATTAATTGCTTTGTATTTTGGAGGTGCCATTATTGTTGTTCAAGTAATTAGTACTCGAAGATAACGTATCCAAATCAAGGAGATGTACAAAAACACGTAAACTTTTCGCTATAATGATTGTATTAGTAGAAGAGCTATTTATTTTCGTTCCGTGTACAACGCAATACGAAGTAACTCGTTGCTTTAGTTAGAGAAACAAATGTGGGGCCCTAAACTAAACAAATGGAGCCCGACGATGGATATGTTCCATGGGAGAACCTCGTGATACATAGCCCTTATAGCCTAAGACGTAGGGTGCAGAACTGTAGATTCGGGCCAGGCTTGTGTTATGGAAGTTGAATGTACCGTCGTCGGCCGGGCGCACAGCAAATTTCAGAGAATGTCATAATCTGTTTATCCTGGATGCCAAGACTTTATTATTTCTTAATGCTACGCCTTTCGTGACTGCTTTTTATAATATCAAATCAATATCTGAATAATACGTGAAAGTTATCATCATGCAGTGCGTTTTAATTTTCGGCCTTATTACTTACACTTCGTGCGGAACAAGTAGGACAATGGATTCTGTTATACTATAACATGTGTTGGTTTTCAATAGGTCGGCCGGTACTCTGCTTTGCACATGTTGAATAATATTGCTTAAACTATTAGCTAGCTACTATAGATATTTATATACCTACCTACTTCTAACTTACGATAAGGGTACTGCTGGCGAATAATTAAAGCAACATAGTTGACAGATGTTAGACAACAAAAAACTACATGTATTCAATCAACTAATTGTCCGTTTTTGAATGTAATAACCGAGAATGCCTAGAAACAAAGATTGTTAACTCGATAAAAGCCATCACATAGATCTCAGTACCGGACGCTGACGATATTGTTTTTCTCGACGTGGACGTGTCCCATATACCTCGTAAAGCGGAGGACACAAAGCCTTATGTAGCACCACTTCACCCAGATACTCGTAGCGCCTAGATAGAGCATCGGCATCGGCAGAGTTCACTATCTTATAAACTATTTAACTTCTAAGTTATACACAGTCAGGTCATAAATTCTGTCACATGTTTAATATAAAATAATTGAGACAAGTTTATTCATTATGTAACCATTTATATACCAAAATGAACTTAACAAAACATAGATTCTTATGACAATAAAGTTTATTCAAAATGACCTCCGTGATTTTGAATACAGGCCTTCAATCTGCGCGGCCAGTCGTCTATCGCAGCACGAACGAGGTCCATGTCAATATCGGCGGCTGCCTTAATCAAGGATGTCTTGAGTGACTCCAAATTGGGATGAGGCTTTGAGCACGCCTTTTCCTCCAAGTGTTACCATATCTTGTAATCTAACGGCCTCAAATCTGGACTGGAAAAAAAGAAATCGACTTCATCCGGCACGAAGACTGGCCCTCTAGTCTTCGTGCCGGATGAAGTCGATTTCACGCGCCGCCAGCCAGTCTTGTGTGCTCTTCGCTCTATGAGCTGGCGCCGAATCTTGTTGGTATACCCAGTGCCTGTTATTGAACATGGTATGAGAAACAGGTTCCACAAGGTTCGTCAGGACTGTATTTCGATACACAACTGCATTCGTTTTTACACCTTTCTCACAAAAATGTACCTCTGTTAAGCCCTAATAAGATACTCCCAACCATACCATGAGCGAGGATGGAAAATAACCTCGTTAGACACGCGGAATACGGTTGCTCGCTTCTTCACTACTGTGTGCATACACCTTATCATTTTGTTTGTTGTAGCTCTCTACGACGGTAAAAATTTTTTCAAAAAGAATCTCCCGATATTTTTTTCCTGCGTACCGCTTCAACAAAGCGCGGCATCTCTTCAGTCTCAGGTCCATTAGACGAGCATTCAAACGATGTCCTGTTTTTCTTCGATATGCCCGAACACCCTTTTCACCGTGGTTCTGCTTAACCCTATCTGAAGGGCCAACAGTTTCTGCTTACGTTTGGGATTTCTTTGAATTCGCGCCTTCACAGCTTTTATCACTGCTGGAGTCCTAACAGACCGAGGGCGACCACTTCTTGACCTGTCATCTACACTAGAGTCTTCATTGTATCGTCAAAAATTTGAATTGGCGCATAACCGCAACGATGCAACGCAATAACTGCAACACGGTCTTCTTTAAGCGTCCACTCCATATTTAAAAATGAGTAAAATTCTAAAAGTATACATTTTTATTTTCATGAACAATTCGAAATTCGAATTCAATAAACTTTTTTGCCAGTGGCCAGCATTCTAAAAGAAAAGTTTTTACTGTGTGACAATACTTATGACCTGACTGTGTACCTATAAAAGGAAAGAAAGTTTTCATCTCATATTGTGTAAGACATAGCTAAAGTTAGCAATTTAATTTCGAGTTGTGTGTAAGGTATAAAAAATATTTATCACCTCAGGGCATTGCGGCTTGTTCAAGTTCTAAGGATAAATGTTGTTACTTGCAAGATAATTTAAAATAAGAAACGTTACTGCTGACTTGACCTAAGATATTTTAACTAAGCGAATAAAAGCAGGCGCAAGTAAGCGCATATAAATTCTGAAAACACATCAAGTAAAGCGAAGCTGGATTTCACTCCCCAAGGAATGCAAGTAAATGCGGGAGTCGTAAAGTCTGTGTAGAATGTTGACCTCACTTACCAACAATTGCAATTTGCTCACCGCGTAGCTTAAACAGTACAAAAGAAAATTAACCCCTGTAACAAAATCTCACAGGCTACACGTTGGTACGTAAACGTACGTAGCAATAAGACCTTTTTAAGTCTTTCGACCAATCTTTCACAACACAATGTTTTAAATGATGAAAATAGTCTCAACAATGTAGACTTAAATATGGAAACGGCGAAGCTTCATAATTTACCTTAATTTAAAACGCAATGTAGTTACAAGAAAATACTTCTTGAGAGAGCTAAAATATAATTTTATGTCTGGACGTTTCTTGAAGTACCTTGACGGTGAAGGAGACGCTTAACTAAACACTTTTTGTTTAAAAGCCCTGCATCACTCTTGGTTTAAACTGGAAATGTTGTCTCCTAAGAATAACAGCCAAGCTTTTTACTTATCACTCTACAAATGGGCTAGTACTTTTTAAGGAATTTGTTTCAAATCCTCAGATAAGTGGACGGAGATTTTCTAGCTGTCTTTTTCACGCGAGCGTGTTTTTGTGCCTTATTAGATTCGCCGGCGGGCGTTCTAATCGGGTATCAGGAATAGACGTTGTTGTTGTTGTTGTTTAAATACAAAGCACTAACTTAGTGTTAGTGCTCATGGTTTCCCACTTGGATAGGATCTCGTCTGTTTACCATATAGGTAATCATTCCATTAGAGATAGCAACGTACGTGTCAAAAAGAACAATAGTAGGGGTAAAAATATAATCAAGTAAGTAATTCAAGTAAAATGAGTCATGTTAATGAACTTGTCAATGTTATTTATTATGATGACTAAAATGATGACAGAACGGAAAAAAGTACTCTTATCAATTTTGTGAAAATTTCTGTTAATTTTAGTTTCGGTTAAATGCTAACATATTTATGTACTCTTTTGTGGCTTCGATTAATTGGATGAATATACTAGTATGGTTACCAGAAGAAATAATAGTAGGTAACTATTATTTCTTCTGTTAGCAGCAGTTCAGAAACGCCTGTTAGTTAGGTCTTCATTTCGACGTTGACCATTCTATATTTTATGAACAAGTACAGCCAAATTTGTACATGGCATGGGCACATCATGTTCCCTATAGTGTAAGTAACGCTCCTGTGAATTGACACTTCCGTTTCCCGTCGGTTTTGGACGTTCGGTTCGGTCAAGGAGGAGTTAACGATTTACACATAGTGACACTGAAGATATTCGTACGGGTTAACTATGATGCGGGTTTGCGTAATAGACAATTCTGGGTGGCCTGTCATGTTCACAATAGGTAATTGTATCCTGTCTCAGTGTGAAGTGTGTTTGATAAAGATCCAACCTTCTCCAACACAGCTAGCGTTCGGCTTTCCTTCAGTTTCCTTTTCCTTAACATGACCAGATCGTTGAATCCACGTCGTCGATTCCCTTTTTTAAGCAATTTTTAAAGCCATTGTTTGATTATACGAAAATCAAATATTAAGATAAGCAAGCGAAGTAGTAATAGCAGTAGCAATAGCAGTAATTAAATAAGTAAACAAAAAATCAAAGCTTTGGCTAAACGCTAAACTTCTCTAATTTTGATCTGATAATGCTGCTGATTTCTGAAAGATTGAGTAGTTCTAAATGACCTCTTATAGCAAATATCCAGTACATGAAACGGGGATAAAACCATTATCTATCACTTTTTTAGAATAAAAAAAAATAATCTTATAAGATTATATTGTCCTTTCCTATCTATGGATATGATTACGAATTAAGATATAAAGATTAAATAAAATTATATAAAGATGGATAGATAGATAGATAGATTATGAATTGACATAGGCACCGTTCGCCGACCTGAGCTGTTTGTTTAGTGTTGAACCATGTAGGTCCTAGTCGTCCTAGTACAATGCGCTGCATTTAGGGTATCTGACTACAATGAAAATATAGATCAAACTGTTGTTAACTTAACAGTAAACATTTTTTTAAACCAATTTAGCCAGCACATAATTTTAAAATAAGTATGATTTTTATAAAAATCATTAATAAAATAATTAAAGGACACCCCGCTACACACGACTTTAAAGTTTATACTGACACCCCCTACCAACCTAGCGGTTACAAAGTAGGTGTCAGATCCATACGCAAGCACATGGGACCATCTACGTCAGGTCATAACGCCGGATCAGGACGCGCCGAAGTGCATTCTTCATCCGGTACTTTTAAGACTAGTGTCTCGAGCGAGTTGTTCTGTGGACACGTATAATCCGTATACCCATCCAGGCACCTCATCAGTTCCAAAATCCTACGCGGCTGATTCAACCGGAGACATTGCATCTAGCGGGCGTCTCTACTAGTTATCCAGACTAGTGCCGGAGATGTTGGAAGCTTACTCAATGAAAACCACCGAGCAGAACAACCAACTATGGACAATCTTAACCGTGACTGCACTTTTGGCATTATTTGCTCTGCGCACTCATTTAAATTATCGTACCAAAATTTTTTTTATATAGGTAGTTTACTGTTTGCTTATCCGGCATTTTCAGCGTCACTAGACTTGTATCGTACTAGATGCTTTATACGAGTATTTCTTCTATCTGAAACTTTTTAAGCATCATTTAAATATGCGCGGCGGCCATAGTTATACAGCAGAGATTCCACCCATGCGTACGAAGCGCTTTGCGTCCACGTTTTTCTTACGTACCGCAAAGCTATGAAACTCCTTGCCTCAGTCTGTTTCTTATCAAATATAATATTGGGATCTTCAAATCACGAGTGAATCATCACTTACTATCAGGCGAGATAGTAGGCAAATGCAAGCCTATCTAATTATATAATATAAATAAAAATACTGGAAATACCAAACCCGTCGTATTCAAAACGTGGTCGACTGGCATGCGCCAGCTACCGTCTACGCATAATAACGTGGCGTTTGGTTCACACAAAAGCGTGTTGGGGAATTCTTGGTCCGTACGTGACCTACGAGCGTGGATGTGGAGCGCGACACTAGCACCTGAGCCACGATGAGCGGCGCTGATATGGGAATACGGGACGTTGCTACAAAACATTTTGAAAGTTCACATACTTCTTAGAGTCTGTTTAAACTGTTGAGTATTATAAGGTATTATAGCTCTCGAAATCTTTTTTATTCCGTCTTCTGAGTAAGCAATCTGAGTCATTAAATTCAATCCAATCATGGATTACTCACTTTCTAAGGGATGACTGACGGTTTTGTCCATTTTTATTAACTTTTATATCGATAACATGGTTACAAATTCCAAACTAACGACTTAAACCTTAATTAGAATTCAATGAAGTAGATAGAGGCCTTGAATACTATCAAATCAAAAGACGTACTTTGTTTTGATAGTATTTCTTACCAGGGCAATATAGAACAATGAACAAAACAACTATACTTTACCTATTAACAACTTTCCCTATACAAGTTAGCCATAGCGCACAACTCCGTCTGTCTGTGCTAAACTTTGAGCTTCACTAACTGACAGGGGTCGAGTAAAAGCCGTCCGTTTTGAGAGCGGCAGTGCCACTGATGTCTGTTTATGTAGTAACTGTCAAATGTTGAACCAACTTTGAATTGGATTCAGAGGTAGTGACGGACCTATCGTCACAGGTTTATCTTCACTGCATAGTATAAAAAAGTCGCTTCCTGCTGTCTGTCTGTCCCTATGTATGTATGTAATCTTAGATCTTTAAAACTACGCAACGGATTTTGATGCGGTTTTTTAATAGATAGAGTGATTCAAGAGGAAGGTGGCGCGGCTTTAGGGTTCTATAGGATACGGGTATTCACTCAAGCGGACGAAGTCGCGAGCGGGCCGCTAGTTAAACTTGCAATCGGCGCAATTTGGTTTCCAGCCGGGTCTTTCTACTGAGACATACTTAGCGTGAAGCAGACAGTTAGATACTATGTGGACCGTAAAACACCAGTCTATGCTTGTTTTCTAGACTTGTCCAAAGCTTTCGACCTAGTTTCTTATGAGGTCCTGTGGGATAAACATAGGAAGCGAAAAGTACCCACAGGAGTCGTGGCAATATTCGAACTTTGGTATGCTAACCAAATTAGTGTCGTTAAATGAGCTGATAATTTGTCAGATGAGTACAGTCTAGAGTGTGGCCGCGTGAGGCTTGGGGGGATCTCCTCGCCTACGTTTTTCAACGTGTACATGGATAGTTTGATCGCCGAACTTGACATAGACGGAGTCGCAGTCAATAAATAACATAAGCTATGCCGATGACATGGTCCTGCTGGGTCCGTCGATTAATGCTCTTCGTAGTCTGCTTCGTGTGTGTGAGCGGTATGCCAAGAGTCATGGTCTATTGTATAATACCAAAAAAAGTGAGATTATGATATTCGGTCTAAATGTTCAAAATACTGCCCCACCCAAATTTTGCTTAACGGTTGTCCACTCAAAAGAGTGAGACAGTTTATATACCTAGGACAACACTGATGATCTAAAAGACTATGCAGACATTGATCGTGAACTCAGGGCGCTGGCTGTCCGGGGCACTCCGGGGTAATATGTTGGCTCGCAGGTTTCCTCGTTGTTCGACTGAAGTCAAATTAACATTATTTAAGGCTTATTGCCAATCTTTTTACACAGCAGCTTGTGGGTCAATTACACTCAAAGGGCATACAGCGCTCTGTGCGTGTTCAATATAATAATGTTTTCAGAATGCTGTTGCGGCTGCCGCGCTTCTATAGCGCGTCCGCGATGTTCGCCGACGCGCGTACGCATGATTTCTATGCGATCAGGCGCAAACGCATCTCCTCACTGCTACGTAGAGTGCGTGGTAGCAGTAACAGCATTCTGAAGGCAATATCAGTTAAATATGATTGCCCAATACAATCGTTTTTTTATAAAATATGTTATTGGGGCAGTTAAATAGCTTTTAATATATGTACAATTTTATTTAATATTATTTTCAATTTTCTTATTATTTATTTAATTACTAACATAATTGATTAAGTGCCCATTGTTACTAATCATAATTAAATCTTCTGTGCGTGTGTATGGCACTGAACTTCTTCTAAACAGCTGGACCGATTTGGATGATTTTTTTTGTGTTTAAGTGGATTCGAGAATGGTTTAGATTTACAATTGGACCCGCTAGGTGGCGCTGCTATAGGGGTCCATCGTGGGATACGGGTGTTCTTAAGCAGACGAATTATTTGTTTGTTTTGTTGTCATGGAAACTGTCAAAGCGGTACGAAGTCCGCGGGTCAGCTAGTATCTATCGATATCTACATATAGGACTATTAATGAAGAGGTAACGTTTGTGACTTTGTTTGTTGGTCCAATTCTAAATTTTTTTACTGATAGAATGCTATATTCCTTAAATACAGGTTATATTTTTTTTGTTAAAAAAAGATTTCTTTTTTAAATCTCGAGATAAAAGATCATTGGCTGTTTTAAATTTGAAATCGACGTGGAAAAAGACGCGAGAAAGTGAGTGACGTAACCAGCCACTAAGAAAGGATTTTTCGGAAATCTAACCCTAACAGGGTCAAATAGGGGGTGAAAGTTTGTATGAAAGTCCGTCAGTTTTGAAGTGAAATACATGAAAATTGGTATTTGGGTTCTTGAAAAGAAATAAAGAATGACGTGTCTCAAGAAATTTGTTTATTTTTCTTTAAATTACTAAAAAAGGGTAAAAAGTTTTTTTGGGGAAATCGTTATTTTTAAAGTAATAACTATCAAATTGAATATTTCAATCGATCTTTAAATTTTTCAACAAAAATAAAAAATGACGTGTTTTTGCATTTTTCAAAAACCTCCACTAGAGAGGTGTAAAAGTGGTGGAAAGTTTGTATGGAAATCATCATCAATTTTTAAAGTTTAATCCATGGACTGACTAACATTAACGTACCTTTAATGAGTTTGGCTTTTATTACAAACAATCACACGTCGTGTAGCCTACGAGAGCGACGCCGCGAGCAAAAGCTAGTTTGTTAGCCTTATTCCCAAAGGTCCACGAGACAAAGCCACGTGTCGCCAGCTTCCTTTAGAATTAATTTACATTGTTTAGAGGCGACACAGTTCATTTAGGGTCAACAAGAATGATAAATGAGCATTTTTAGAATGACGAGTACTTTAGGTTTTTAGTATTTTGATGTTTTGCATGTAGAGGCTTTCTTGCTCATTGAGTTATAATGTTATCAACATTATATCTTCTCAACGTTTCCATACAATCAGAATAGTTTTCATACAGCCATACAATCCTGTTACTGGGATTTTTGCGGTTGTACGATCCTTTCGAAGCTGGTCCAACCGTTTTACCTTTTCAGATCAGCGCATTAAATATCTTAAAGCTGAACCATAGCTTACAGTTTGCCCTAATTTCGTCATCCTTAAACCAAACTTTTTCAAACTTCTTGTTCCTCCAAAATTACGTAAAAATTATACACGTAACTCTTTTGCCCACCGTTCCACCTACATTTATAATAAAGAATTTTCTGAAATTGACATTTTCAAGATGTCGTTGTTGTCATTGAAACAAGAATTGAAGAAAAAACTTAACTACATAGCTAAGCTTGGCTAGGTAGTCTATATATGTTTATGCATGCTTTTCTTAATTAATTTTATAATGTTTCTCTGAGAACCTTTGTTTAACCACGTTGCTCATCACTTATTTCTTATATAAATTATTTGGCACTGTAGGTCTTTATTCTTATCTTTACATACTATTTGTGAAAATTACTGTTTATTGGCAGAATAACTAAAAAAAATCCTTACAAGAAAACAACCAACAAAAACAACAATTAAGCCATCGGAGATTTTCCCTTTCCAGTAATTATTGCCGGCCCAAGTTCTCATCAATCTTCGTTTGGTAAACCTTTGGTTTTATTTGAAGATCCTCGCGCCTTATATGAGCAATTTGACTGGAATGGAGTCTGGATCGGCTAATTATGAAAGAATTTGCTCATGACTCATCATTTATTTATCCGGAGGGAATCTCGAGGGCATACTGCGGAGTGAAAAAGGAAAAAAAGCCGTGTAAGTTATTATTAAATGTTCGCGGCGAGAACATTCCGTACCGCTGTTACAATGCTAGACTGGATTAAACGGTGATTTTAATTATCAAATGTAGGTAGATAATGTTAAAGATGTAGAAAATCTAGGGAAAGCTAAAAATAGAGATTGTCGTTTAGAATTGTGAATTGCACAGACTTACTTTCCATTTGTTGTAGAAAATAGCCTTAGGTATATCAAATTAACCTTTAAAGTAAAAATTTAAGAATATAAGGTACGTTTTTGTAGTAGGTCGCCAAAAGAAGTGTTTGTTTTTAATTACTATCTTAAGAGATGTTTTCGGAACTGTGTTGTCTTGTATTAGTAAAATTCCGTCTTATCCATTACGACTGCTATTCTTATAATTTCTATAACACATAGTTAGACTAAACTTTTGAAAAAGTAGGAACTTAATTTCTTGCCTTTCAGAACAGTGGACCGGGAAAAAGAATAGCGCGGAACGATGAGTGATTGGCAAGTGTTACAGATGGGCGGTTCTTCCGGTCGCGGAACTGCGCTTGCGCAGGGTTAAGCGCGTTTTGCGAATAATAAATGTGATAATACGAACTAATACGCGTTTGAAATCTGGCGTGATGATTTTATCAGTGCTATTAAAACGTTGATAATAGTATTATTATTTAATGCGTTCATTGACTCCTAGATGATGAAGAGATAGCCAGTTTTATAACTTGCTAATTATTGACACAATTTAATTAATCACATTTACCCAGAACTTCTGAAAAAATCATGAAGGAAATTACTTACTTATTGTAAATTTTACTTTTTATGTTTAATTGCTAATTGCTGCACTGAAGCCGAATCAAATATTTATAAAAAAAATGTAATTCATTGTAGTAATTTTGATTTTGGATTGCATAGGAATCTAGGATCCCTATCAACATTATTTAATCATATCGATGACACAATTAGTGTTGTCGCCAGCTAAATCGGAAAGGTTATCGATGACAGTTGCAGTGATGTACTAACAATATGGTGTTAATGTAACATTCATTTATCAGATAATGGTTATAAAGCCAAAATGGTATTTAAAAAAAACAGAAAACAACTGCCGGGTATCTCAGTCGGAGTCTTGGTGGGTTTAATCACATTCCATCGATACCGATCGCCAGTGTAAAGCTATCCGAGATTAGTGAAATCGATTACTAGACACTGGCGGCCGCACGCGGTGTAAGTATTCGTGTGATGACTTCATTGTGTCGATTATAATTTTCCCCACAAAAAGCCCTCTTTAATGGTCGGTGCGAGAGAGATCTCGCGGGTGGTCTATGTAATTATGTTCGGCCATTACTACAGGATTCCTATCTCTCTCTCTCTGTCACACGTTTCGGAATGATTGTTTAAATGCGTATAGCAGGCGATTTAATTATACAACTAAGTTTCTCTAAACTGCGGTGCGGTTAACGGGAGATCAAAAGTTCGTTGGTGCTTTCAAAGCAATGTTCTCTTGATGGCCAATTTTATAAAAAAAAAAACATTTTTGCTTGTTTCATTCCTACCCGATATAAGGAAAACAATAAAATTTTAATGAAATCACTTTGCTTGCTTCAATTATTAAATAATTGCAGCAAACATACATGAAAAGTTAATTTTGCCGATCGACTGAATTACTTTTGTACAGTCACGAGCACCGATATGTAAACACTTTGTCTCTTACTCCATCGTAATAAGAGTTACAATTGTTTACATGTTTTTGCTCGTGACTGTACAACGGTTTTCAAATGAATACTAGTAAATTAAGACTCATTCATTTGACAGAGAACTGCGAATATAACCGTGTTGTATTGTCATTATTTCAGTGCAGGCGCTATCCGTGTGATGCTCCATCTCCGGCGTCCTACGCTTGTGCGTGTGCGCGTGCGTAGTTAGTAATTTGGGATCTAATTTGTTCCTGCGCAGGTGGTCGAGTGGGTGCCCTTTGCTCTGTAATCATCGTTTTCGTAAATAAATAGCTTGAGACGTCCAATTTCTATCGAAAAGAACTATTTTTTACTACCTTTGGAATTATCGAATTAGAACGTAGGATTGATTGGTATTCTATGATTGATGTCGTAAGTAACTGTAGGTAGGTACCTATTTGGTTATTATAATAGATTAACTGAAAATATTGAAATTATGCTCTTTCTAGATTTATTAGTGATTATTTTAGGCTATTGTTACAATTCCGTAGCAGAGTTACACTAAATTCGACCTTGCTATTAATTTAACGTACACATACATCAAACTCAAATATTAACTTAACTTGCAATAGTAACAACGTTTGCAAGTTAACTACAATGCCCAATCGAACATTGCCAAGCGCAAATTCTATCCAGAATCGTGAAGCACCATTATAGTGAACTATTATTTGTAACGTACTCACTAACGGTTCTAACGAAATTATTGTTCATATTACAACAATACAAGCCAGCTATTGCTACACTTTATGTCACGAATACAACGATAATGATCAATTGTTCTCACTCAACCCTAATATTTTGTTCAATAATAGGTACGATAAACATGTTCATGGTAGGTTGACAGCAAAATATATAAGAACTGCCGTCGAAGGCTTGTAATCGAAGTAGAATTATTTTACAATATTTTTTGTATTTAAATTAATAAGGCCAGTTCAGTTGCAGACCTCTCAAAACGTTTTTTTTAATTAACTGTTATTGTTCTGCGGTTAAGACAAAGGTATCGGTTCCATTCAGCCCGCCCGTAGCCATAACACAAAACCGTCATCCTGGCAAGCCCTCCAAATATTATAATGTCGACGATGTTCCCCGCCGAAATGTCGTCAAAAATGGCGCGAACAACAATTAATTTAGCCAGCGTGTAATTGTCGATCATAACGAGGAATTTATTATTCAACATTGAAACTTTAGGGTGTTTTGAGAGATTGTAACATGGAGCCAGCACGTCTCGATTAACGTTATGTAAGGAATTGATTACTACACTTTGGTGATAAAGCCCTTTTGAAATGAGTATGGTGACGTTGTAGCTGTTTATTTTTTTTTAGTTTTAATAGTGCACAGTAGCGTGTCTTTGACTGTTTGGAATTCTAAAGTAGTTTTCTTTTTCTGTTTTTGGTAAGTACCGGTGTAATGGGGCTACCTACTTCTTAATCAAGTGTCAATATCAGCTCCTACTTTTAAAGTTGAAGTTGACTTCGACATGTGAACTAAAAAGAGATCTTTTCCACCTTTTTACATTAATGGTTCGATTAATGAATCGCGTTTATCTTAATGAAATTGGCAATTTCTTATAGCACTTTCGATAAAGGAACATCAAAAGTATTTTAAGAACTTCTCTGAAAGGATTATCGTACAAACGCGCTCGAGCAACGCACAATAGACAGACTTGTCTATATTTATAGTAGAATAAATTGAATAAAATACTTTATTGTACACACAAAAAGGACACATGTCAACAAATAAATAAAACATTAAAATTGGAGTCGTACAAAGGGCGGGCTTATCACTAAAAGCGATATCTTCCAGGCAACCTAGGGATGGAGAGGATTGATAATAAATAAGATGGAGGCGTTGAAAAAAAAGTGTACAGTAATAATGTATTACATTGACATAAATACACATATATGCACATTTACGTAGATAACTACATACATACAACCATATAAATATGTCGAACATAACATACCATTTAGAAAAAAAAAATAGTGGACTAATAGTAGAATTACAATGACATAGTGGATCTTTGACGAGTTTCTTAAAACTTAACCACAAAATAAGGGTATATTTAAAGGTTATGAAACTAAAAAACTAAATTATGCTTAAGCGGCGACACTAAGCCAGTTTGAACTCGAAGGACACTGTGACGTTTTAATTTCCGAATTTATTTGTTTACCAAATGTTTTAAAGGCACGGCTCTTTTTGGTAGCGTTTGCGGTAACATAACACGTTTTTTTAACGTAACATCGACGTTCGCCGCATGTTGCATTTTAATGTTGGCTTTTTGGGTCGCTTTACAAGTGCCGCTCGGAAAATAATAAAAGAGTCGTAAAATTTGGAAGTCGTGATGTTATCATTGCGTATCGCAATATTAATGAGTTGGGTAGCAGCTCGATGGGAGCTCGAAACAAACATGTTAATGAAATTTTCATGCTTGCAAGTTTTGAGTGCGGGCGCAAATTAAACTTCATTGTTTGTTGCCAATTAAATTACACAAAAAATATGGCAATACAAAGCGTATTTGTTAATTTATCTTGGCATAAAATCTACTTTGGTATTGTGGTACAATTTGATAAAAGAAATTATATTGAATTTTTATGAGTAGGTACTGGGAGCTTATATCTTGGTAAATTACCGATATTAAAGCAGGCGTACTTTGTCGGAATCTTTTCAAGTGCACTTATCGTGAAAACTTGTATACAACATCTTCCCGGTAATCAATGAACCTCTTTCAACTAAAAAGTGCTAATCGAACTCGCGTAGTGGATGGTTCCGTCCGTCTAACTAACTATTCGTTGTAAACTAAACATTGTTGTGTCATATTTCGTTATAGAAAAAAGATTTAATTTGTTTTGTTGTATTTAATACTTATTCCAAGCCTGCAATTACTTAGTAATAGTTATTTCAGATATTTGCCTTGCAGCTGCTTTATTCTACTACAGAACTCTAAAAAAATGTGCGTGCTTTAAACCGTTCTGGTATAAAATTAAGATCAGGAGACCATGCTCACGTTAAAACACCGCTTGTCTAATAGCCTATAGAGTTCATTTTTCATTCTATGTAATAAGGTGTTCACCTACAAAAGTATCATCCTGTGTGCGTTAGCCCTTACTCAAACAATTCCAATCTTGGGAGAGTTTGTTTGTCTTCCATCTCGCCAGATTAAAGGCAGGGGGAACGTACCGAGATTTCTTCGTATTAAAAATAGAGCGCATCATACTTAATTGGAAATAATTCTGTTCCTAACTATTCTGCGTAGGTATTATTTATTATTAAAAGACGGCAGTGGGAACTTAAAATGAACTGACGATGATGTAACGCTTATGAACTGAAATATTGGCGGTCATATTCTTCTTTTTAGGGTTCCGTACCTCAATATGAAAAAACGGATCACTTTGTTATCGTCTGTCTGTCTGTCTGTCTGTCTATCAAGACCCTTTATCTCGGGAACGCGTGGAGGTATCGAGTTGAAATTAAAACCATATACTCAGGTCTGCGGTCCCTTGAAGCTGTAAAAAAATCAAACTTCTAAGTTAACGAAAAAAAAGATACGGCCGTTTATGTCGCAAAAAACGTATATTTCGAAACTCTCAAGGTAATCAAAGTTCATAGGGTACTTGCCGTTGTCCTAGAACTATGAAGTTCGGTAAGTAATATCGTCTTATACTATAAATACAGGGAAAAGTCTGAAACTATACATATTTAATAAAATCACAAAAAAACATGCAAGGAACGGGGGTCAAAATTTTGAAGTAAGTTAACCGTGTCATGTGGGCTATCGTATGAAAGGGCTGCATTTGCACAAGCTTGAACAGATTTTTAATTATTTTTAAGATGTTTATATAGTTCTCGATTTATGACGAGTAATGAAAAAAGAAATACCTTTTCCCTCTTTTATATGTATACGTACCTAATAACTTTGGTGTATGGAGTACCTAACAGTCGGGACAAGTTCGAGACTCGATTCATGAACTATAAATTATGTACCTATAAATTTGTACGGAACCCCCGGTGGGCGCGTCCAACTCGCACTTGTCCGGTTTTTTTTATCTATGTCATGTTTTGTGTCTACTGCCGAACACAAAAGAACGTGAACTGTAGCGTCTCAGCAGTTAACAAAAGTCAAGAGCTAGTTTAGAAAAAAAAAGAACATCAACTCTAAAGAGTTATAAAGTCGAAATTTCAAGCTCAATTCGAAATATAATAATGTCATTATTCCCGTAAAAATCAGTTTAATGGCTATTACCGTCCGAAAAATTCGCTTCATTCCAATCAAAGGCAGACAAATTTTAACGCTTTCCGTTTTCATCCCGTTATTTCATGCTCCACTTACCTCAAAATAATTTTCCAGGGCGAGCAGGCCCAAATTGTACGTCCCATTTATATTCTTTTGGACTGTTATATAATTTTAGGGGCTGGAAAAGATGAAAGGCAAAGGAAAATTAGAAGCTCATTCGGGAACGAGGCGTGAATCTAAAAACCACCTAAAGTGTAACCCTTCATACAGGGATGCCTAATCATGGCCACTTGAAAATGTATACTTATTAACGAGTTCTTACGAGTAAAATAAGAGGCGATGATTTTTTTATTATTTAGTTTTGATAATTAACTTCGTTTACAAAATTGTTTATCTATCTATTATATAAGTAAAATGTTTTTGATTTGTTTATATAATTTTAACTCAAATTTTGTTGCGAAACAAATTACAAAAACACAATGCTGAAAAAATTTCCACGAGCAGGATTTGAACCTGCACCCTTCTGACATACCGGGTCAGGTGCTCTTCCAATTGAGCTATCGTGGTTCTAACCAGCTCGCCGAAATTATTCAACACTATTTACTTTTTTACTTTGAAAGCCAAAGGCGCCAATTCAATGTCAACAACTACCGTCATTAACATCTGATCATAATATTTTAACAAATACTAAAGATCAGTTAAGAAGTAGGCTAGCTGTTTATAAAATGTTTTTGATTTGTTTATATAATTTTAACGCAAATTTTGTTGCGAAACAAATCCTGCTCGTGGAAATTTTTTCAGCATTGTGTTTTTGTAATATTATATAAGTACTTTTAATAAAAGAGGTAACGTTTGTGACTCTGTTTGTCTGTTTGTATGCCGGGGCTAATCTCTGGCACTACTGGTCCAATTCCAAAAAATCGTTTACTGTATGAATGCTACATTTTTTGCGGGTAACAAAAGTTAATTACTTTACAACCTACTTACTTTTTTAATTTGAGAATCGAAGTATTGATTTTTGTATGTACAATACGAAATCCACGTGGACGAAGTCGTGGGAAAAGTGCTAGTACTAACTAATTTATTAAAGCTGAAGAGTTTGCTTTTTGTTTGAACGCGCTAATCTCTAGAACTACCAGTTTGATTTGGATTTGAAAAAATCTTTTTGCATTTGATTGCCCAATTTTTGTGGAAAGCTATATAGGCTATTTAACATCACGCTATGACCCCTTATGACCCTTAAGAGCCGAGCAAAAAAAAGTAAAAAAATAATAAGCTAAGGGAATATGAAGTACACACGACGAGGCAGATCAACCTACCCAAAACTGTCAAATTTCTACAATCCATTTTGAACTTTATTTTTTGGTTATAAGGATCAATATTCATTGGAGAAATTTGACAGGTTTGGGTAGGTTGATCTGCCGCTGTGTGTACTGTATGTATTCGGGGACACGGGACGGGATGCGACGCGGTGTGTCGGGGAACAGATAGTTAATTTTTGATATAACTTTTTGAAAACGCCCTTACTAAGTGTAAGAGAATTATGCCTGATTTCACCATTGACCCCTAAGTTTTAGGTGTCCCCTTAGCCATGTCAGGTGACAGTTGTTGGAGCAAAACCGTCACCGGCTTAGGGGTCAATGGTGAAATCAGGCATTAGAGAACCTTAACAAATTTTCTAATAGAAAGTCCTCAATCAATTGTAAATCAAAAGGAAGAGAGCGGAGAACTTCGAATGAAATTAGGTGTTATTGCTTCGATAATAATGGCGAATAGCTTGTTTACAACTTCAACCCAGAAGCAATCAAACTACGGTGTCGATCAACTCAATCGAGCGTTCCCCCAGCGCACTCATCACGAACCGTTCGTCGGTCGCCGTTCATCGGTCGTTCGGTCGTCGGTCGTCCCCAGTCGACCGGTGGGGCTTGCTGTGGCGACTCACATTATCGCCTGTCTTCAATAGGCCCCTACGCCCTTGTTAGGGGATGCCTTGTGCCACGCGGTTCAAGCTACAGTATCAAAGCGTTTTTAACCGCCTGCGTCAGGAGGATTATGTTTTTTGAGTGTATATAATATATGATTGGTGGTGAGTAGTGATTGTCCCCGCCTAGCTGCGACATTTATCAATATTCAATGTATTTATAAATACTCATTTATTATAGATTTTATTATTTAAGTACAGGTATCGGAAAAGGAAATATTTCACGGTGCATTTCAACATTGCTCAAATTGAATTCTGGGATCGTAGAGCTTGTTTTTTTCTTTTCAGTTTTTTCTCTTTGCAGTTATTTTTTATGTTAGTCCAGTTTTTACGAGAACCTATATCATTGTTTTTTATATAGTAGTTTTAGCAGTCGGGTTTTTGTTTTATTTCAATAATTTTTATTTACTCATTGCTTTACTTACGACTTCCATACCGGTCTTATAAGTCATCATCTATCCACCCTCTGCCATCTTCTTTAAGTCTGCAACAACGCTACAGGGCATTAAAAAACATAATTTTTTTTTTTAAATTACTATCATCATCAGTCATCCTTGTCTTAATTTTAAAATTACCAGTACCTTGCTCTAATATTTTAAAACATTTTTACAAAGTGTTCTATACCCTTCACTGGAACAATTGTAGTTAATCGCTGCAAGTTGTCACTTGCGCCATAACTTCAATATAGTTTGAGTTTGCTCTAACGTATTTCCAATGTCGCGTCGTGCTTTGATATAGAGGTCAGAATGCCTTGCTGCGATGCGTATGTAAATCAGTAATTAAAATTTATCCCGTCTCAATCCTGGAAAGCACGAATATGCATCCGAGATTTAAAGATTCCGCTGGGTTGCTTGGCAGATGTATTTGACGTGACGTTCATGATTTATTTGTGACGGGAACTTGTTTTTAATACGCTAAGTTAAAGTTAACCGTAGAAATCGTCTTGTCGATAAGTTTTTTTTAAAAGGGTTGTAGATTACACGAAAACCGAAAAGTTTTAGTTTCGTATTATATAATATAATGTATTTAAGTAATAAACTTAGTATACCTATTTATAAAACAAAAACAAAAGATGGGCAGTACTGGAAAACTTAATAATTCAGATACATAT
Source organism: Eudonia truncicolella (assembly GCA_949315975.1). Lineage (NCBI taxonomy): Eukaryota > Metazoa > Arthropoda > Insecta > Lepidoptera > Crambidae > Eudonia > Eudonia truncicolella. The sequence goes on along the minus strand of OX438827.1, from coordinate 18,400,661 downwards.
TTTGAACCAATCGAATTACTAACGAAATTATTTTCAAAACTCAAAAACGAATAATAGACACTTAAGAGTTCCAAATAGTAGCTTAGAATAAGTTTTTTTTTATAGCTTTTAAAGCTACAGGTACTGTCAAAGACAAAAGTATACTTATTACTTGTAGTACCTACTGATTATCGACTTTTGTCTTACTTTTGTATATTGCGGCATACGTTTGCTACTTTGCTTCATGTGGGTTCGTGCGTGACGCCATACGATACGAATAAGGGTATCGATGTTTGATACATCGATAATTCTATATTCGTACATAGTTGTAAGGCATTCGCGCACCATCCCTCGCGATCCGTAATGCAATAAGCCAGTGGCATGGACGGATGTTTAAACTTATTTGGCCCGTTGCCTGCGGGGCTGGGGTCGTCTACTAGGGTGAAGGGTCTTCGATCTGTCTCATCGGAACACCGTCAAACCTATGCTTTCGAGTCGTAGATTGGCTGTAACGAATTCTGTAGAGTAGAAAAGGAAACTCAATACAGAAGAGATCGTTTTATCAAGAGTTAGCATTATACATTATTTTTAAGTTTCTTATTGTTATTTTTAAGATTTATCGAACTGAACAAATCAAGTGCATGCTGTGGTCGTCAGTTTATGATTGTGCAATTATACTTACATCATGTACAATGCTTTTTTATGTTATCATGAATCAATAAATAAATATTGTTTTCTAAAGTTTACGCGAAAACTACACATTGAAAAGAAACAACTTTTACGGATCTTTATTCTGAGTCTGCCTTTGACCACGCACCCTGCAAAGGGTTCGAAACGTCAGGATAAACATTAATTAAAACTAATTTATAAATTAAACGCAATTAGATCCGTAAAAGTTGTTTCATTTCAATAAAAAAAAATTTGACGTAAATATAAGCTTGACGTTTGTTAATAAAAATATTTTATAACTCAGTTACAAGTTTTTAACTGATTAAAATTGGATTTTACCTGATACTTGTGGCCCGCCCGCGACTTCGTCCGCTTTTGCTATTGCAGCGCCAACTACCGGATCTAATTGTAAATCTTAACCATTCTCGAATCCACTTGAACAAAAATTTTCATGCAAATCGGTCCAGCCGTTTAGAAACACACAAACAGAAGATTTATATATTACCTGATATTTGTAGGGTTCGTGCACTCATATCTCTTTCACTTTTGTTTCCTAATAACTATTGTAGAGGCGAGGCACTAGTGTTGCACGTCAGCTAGGAAGTAGGTAGGTATATTAAATTGTTGTGAAAAATTAATACCCCTCTATTTTTAATATTTAATGGAAACAAATGTCGATCACTGGTTCCTGTCCAACATTGGTGATATATGTAAAAAAAAAATAAACGCTAGTAAAATCTTAAAAAATGAAACACTTCCAATGTGTAGTGTCCGCGAAAACCATATTGCTAACATAACATGAAGTAGTTAGTATACACACAGCAATGCCACATAATACACTCGGCGTCAAAAAAATCGCACCTCTTAGAAAATCACTTTCAAATGTCATTTACTCTTGATATGCACATGCAGTCGCATTAATTATGATTTTATTTACAAGGTTACTTAATTAACTTAATAAAAAACATTACTTTTCATTATCAAATAAAACCTAATGCAACAAATAAAGTGTCACAAAAATTCGATGCAAATTTTGCTACCCGTGAGAGTTGCTAGTTGCGCTTCCTTTGTGGGTATAAAACGGTCAACACGGGTTCAATGTGGGTCATTCGCTATTCAACCGTTGAAGAGGACACACGCACAGATTTTGATGGATACCACAGCTGATAAAGCCGCTCAAGTGGTTGCACTACTGCAATCAGGGGTGCGGCAGTGTGATGTCGCCCGGCAACTGAACCTGAGCCGTTATTCCGTTCGAAGAGTGTACCAGCGCTTCATAGAGACCGGTGGCTATATCCGCAGACACGGTTCGGGTAGACGTCGCTGCACTTCGGAAAGAGACGACCGGTTCGTTGTGTCGAACTCTTTGAGAAATCGTTTCTCCAACGCTGTTGAGTTGCAACAGCAGCTCCAGGCAGTTCGCAGACGCACCGTAAGCGTATCTACGGTTAGAAGAAGATTGAAGGAGAAGAAGATAGCGGCCCACAGAGCTGCTACGGGTCCAAAATTGACTGCAGCGCATCGGCGAGCCCGCTTGCAGTTTGCTCGTGACCACGTCGATTGGACCCTTGAGCAGTGGAGAGCTGTTCTCTTCTCAGACGAGACGCGAGTGTGTCTTTTCTGCAACGACCGACGGAGAAGAGTATACCGGAGGCAGGGTGAACGTTTCGCCCAAGCCTGCATCCAGGAGACGGTGGAATATGGTGGCGGATCCTGCATGTTCTGGGGCGGTATGTCTTCTGCCGGCAAAACCGACCTTGTCTGCGTCTCCCGGACTGGAGGTGCTCGCGGACAAGGGTCGCTGACTGCTCGCCGCTATGTCACTGAGGTCCTGGAAGTGCATGTGGTCCCCTTTGCCGAATCTTTTGGCGAGGGGTTCACATTAATGCACGACAACGCTCGCGCTCACACTGCAGGCATCGTGAGCGACTTCTTGCAGAGGTCCCAAATCTCTGTGATGCAGTGGCCAGCGCGAAGTCCGGATCTGAATCCTATAGAGCACCTCTGGGACCATCTTAAACGTAAGGTTCGATCTCGGGATCCAGCTCCTTCGACTCTACAGGAGCTCCAAGACGCGGTGATTGAAGAATGGGGGCTTATCCCTCAAGAAGAGCTCCTGAAGTTGGTGAGGTCCATGAGGGACCGTATGGAAGCCGTGATCAGGGCAAGGGGGGGTAACACTAGATTTTAAGTTAATTTTAAGACACTTTTTGTACATTTTTCTTTGTAAATTATCTGTTGTTAATTAGGACTTAATTAAGGATTTTTATTATTTTATTAATTTTAATGTTGTTTGTATAATTATAATTAAACAGAAAGTTAAATTTAATTGTTTTTTGATACTCCTTTTTGTTACCTTTCTAATGATACCCAACACTATCCTCTACATAAGGTTTAAGAATTTTTAAAGATGATTTTTAAAAGGTGCGATTTTTTTGACGCCGAGTGTATTACGAACCAATAAATTATTCAATTCAGTCAAATTATGTATTATTTGTGTAAGCTTGTCGATCGTGTTGGACATAACTCCATAATTGTTATACAGTTTGAGTGACGCCCGACGTTTCATGATTAATCCAGTCATGCGAGCGTCTTTAATGATACGCCGTGTAACATAGAAAAACTTAAATATCTTGCTGCGAAACAAGATGTTGTTGCTTTTTGTTGTTCAATGTACGCAATGTTCATTGCACAATGCACATGCTCTCGGAAACGTTTAATAAAGAGACATTAAACTTTGATACAGAAAAAATGTGTTAGCTGTTTGTAGTTTTACGTGGTCAGTAAACAAGTAGTATGACACATAAGAATATGAATACGCGAATTGAACCAGTATGGACACAGAATACCTAATGTACGGGTATACACTACGCCATGATAAAGTAAGCCATGTCGACTAGAATTGTAAATTGTTACGTATGATTCCAGTCTGTTTTATGTAGATACGGTCAGTCAGCGTTAAACTCAACGTTAAAAATCTTTAGGAGGCAGACTTTAAGAGAAGAACAATCGCATGTTCATCGACATTCAGATCCTTATGTGCCATTACTAAGAAGGCCTGAACCACACAAGAAAGACCTGAACCCAGCAGTAGAAGATATTGACGTAAACCTACTGCTCAAGAGGCATTTCGTTGCTAGGGGGTGAAAAGGAGGTTAATTTCAATTACCTAAACTTTTTTTTTTGTTCCACAGATGCAGATGAGCTTTGCCTCAGCAAAGGCTGCTGCGGCGCGAGTGCGCGCGCGCGCTTCACCCAGCAGGCGCGCGCGCAGCTCGAGGGTGCGCTGCAGAGCGAGCTAGGCAAGCTGGCCGACGTGCTCGCCAACAGGGCGAAACGGGTCAACGGTGAGTGTTGGCAACTGTTCACTATCCGTTATTATATTTTTCCTGTTGTGTTTCCATCAAGAAAATTTAAAATCTTAGTCAGGCATACGTATTAGGCTGCTTTTCCACCAGAGCTGTGCGAGGTTTTTCTTGGAGAGAGTTTGCTGATGAGAGAAACTTAACTGATGATAACTTAACTTATCTCAAACCGTGTGATCGAAACACCGTCAGCGGGTTTCTACTCTAAAGGGAATGACATCACGCAAGTTGTCTTCTTTTCCTACTAGACCCTTCGAGGGGTTCGTATCTTGATATTTTCGCAGATGAATGGAAGGTGTGACTGTGGTGTGACCACCTTCATCTATGTCTCTTGCCTTTTATGAACGTACCTAGTTGATTAATTTGCATGTTAATTTTTATTTTTATTGTTTACACTTTTGTTGGTGTGTTGTGATTATTGTATTATGATTAAGTATTGTTATTTTTAATACTTTTAATTTTTATTTTAGTTTTATATTTTTGTGATTTTTCTCTTTAAATCAATTAATTGTATTAATATGTTTCTTGATTAGTGTAATTGGTGTATTTAACCGTGCCACTCAAGTAAATAAATAAATAAAATAATCGATAAGGATCGAGATGTGTGAGGTGCGGTGCGTAAGGAAAAAATCCGCCAATAGGTGTACTAATTACATTGAAATTTTACTGTAGGAAGCAGGTGGTATGTATTAAATTGTCGCTAAGGCCAAAAATTTGTCGTAGGTACGGCTACCTACCAGCTCTGGTGGAAAAGCCGTCTCAAATTCGTATGCCTCTAAAATGATCGAAAGTGTGGAGTGTTTGCTAAGCTGTTGGTAGCAAGAGGGTCTCGAGACTCGATCCCGCACATATTGCTCAAATAAGGAAGGCTAGTGGCATGCCGCATGCTCCAGCAGTGGGAACGAAAAAGGAGCTGGTGATGATGATGATATCCGTATGCGTTGCTATACCATAGTAATTATCTCAAATTGCAATAAAACTGATCTCTTATTCATCTACTAAGTGTACATTTGGCATTAATCTCATCTGTTAAGTGATAGATAATAGGCAAGGACATTATTTCTCTAACTATTGAAATACAATAATGCTACGTACGTAGTAACATTGATGTTATAGCGACATATTTAGATAAGATGGTAGTAACTAGCCAGGCGGACTTCAAACTAACCCTACTACCAATACAACTGTTTTTCGACCTTTGTTATTTTAAAATGTTCCACTTTTGTTTACGCATTTTCGTCGTTTAAAATCGCTTTATCCAAGCTCTTTCAAAGCGTGAGTGTTTCATTTCCAGTGGGTCCTCCTTAGCACCTCGCTGAACTTTATGTAAAGCAAATAGATGACGTTGTTACACTGATGCCCGGACTGGGGGTAATAAGGGAATAGCAGTTCGGTTCGCTGCACTTTGGCCAGGCTGTTTTCACGGAACTGTAAGCCTTATCTCAAAGACTGTATGCCCAGAATAGAACACCCACAGATTAATAAACAAAAAATAGTTTGAAAGAGTTTTTACCGCCTTTTTAAATACCTAGTGATAAGAAGAAAATAACATATGTATAAATTTTTCATATAATTTGTTTGTTAGAGCAAGATATTCTACGGCCTAATATTATATTTTATTGCCGCCGCCGTAAACATCCCAAATAGTTAATTTAACGTTCGATATAAAACAATATTCTGATTTAGTTCGCACTCCCCACGCGTCTGATACGGCCCGGCCGTCTGTTTCGTAACTAATAAGTGGTTGGCCATAAACTACCTACCGCCATCATTTTATATTTATAGAAATGTAGCTTACATATCGCGAGATATCGAAACACTTCGCACTGTTTAAGTGATGCTTTAGGGATGGCGCGCACGCAACTCTTAATACCTTAGCCCTTGCAAATAAACAAAGAATAAGGTCCGAATATTTATTTCGTGTTTTGTTAATGTTATCTAAATGTCATTTCAAATTAGAGTAAAGGAGACAAAACACGGAACAACTATTCGGACCTTATTCTTTGTTTATTAGTAAGACACTTAGGGTGGATTTTACCAACATCCAATTTATACGAGAATAGCTATCCCAGTATAACTTTACTCTTATGATTTAATCTACGGCTAACTTTGGTTTCATTTCACCAGATTAATCTCTGGGTAAGTTACTCTCGCATAGTTACTCCGTGACGATGAACGAATGAAACGAACGAAAATATTAACCACCAAGCATAATAGTACATTCATACCATGCCTGAGCAATGGCGTTGCGTATTTTTAATTAACCAGGGTAATATTGTCTGCTTGACGTTTTGAATAACTTCAAATATTCTGTTGTGTTGATTGTTTGTTGACAGAGAATATTGTAAAGCAATAAGAAATCATGAATACTTTAATACGTACGTATTAAACGTACTTACCAGCAGGTAAACAACGAGCGCATACAACTTTCCTACCTATTTGTTACATACCTACTCCAGACGATGCTCAATTTTTATACACAGACGCTTTTGACAAACGGAACGGAATCTTATCTTACTCGGCCGAAATCGGCGGTATAAAAAGTTACTCTAGTATAGTAAATTTATCCTTTATTAAACGTCGGTGAAATTAAAAGTTCGTTTACTCTCGAAATTCAAAATTCAAAAAATTCAAAATTTAAAATTCTAAATCTGATCGTATTGTAGTAGGTATTTATTTTATTACTACTCTTTACATAATGAGTTCGACTCTCACTTGGCCGGTTTTAATTTTTTCCTTTCATGTCCCCTGACAATTTGGCGGTTTCAATATTATCGCTACAATTGATGGGTTTTGGCTTAATTGGAGCACTTTAGTAAGTCATAATAGCTTTGCTGTTGAAAAACGCATAAAAGGTAAGACTACTTAGTCAGTGTCAGTTTTATTTGCCATTCGAACATGATCGTGTTAACGAAACGAGATTTTGTATAGCAATACTTTTACTGTCCTCATTTGTCACCAGGGTGTCCCAGTGTGAGGTTTGTTCTCTATCCGTATTTATTTGATTACTATGATAGCACAAATTAGTATGGTATTGAAGCAGCGCCTCCTGGCGACATACGAGAAGAGTTAAAATGTTGCCATACAAATTCTCGTTTTCATTAACGATTTGCGAATTAAACTCGCACTTGACCCAGGTGACGCCGGCGACACTAATTTATCAATCAAGTCAGAGACTAGCATTTGCACAAGGCACTCAAAATATCTAGTCGGTTTGCCAATGTGCTAAACTGATCAGCAACTTTTGCTGCTGACTGTACCGTCTGTGTGCTTCGGCTCTCGATCTCGCTCCGTCGTCGTCAGCTCAGTGTTATTATTATTAGCTATTGTGGAAATGTTTAGTCTTCCCATTTGTTTTGAGAGTGACGTCACGCCGTACTTGCGTGCCTTTGTCCTCTACGTGTTTACGGGTAGTTTTGATTCTTTTTATGCCTCACGCTAGCGCTATAAGCTTGACCGTCTGTGGAAATAGGGGGTTAAGGGTCGGCTAATCGTCGTTTGTTTCGCTTTGTGGTGGTACAAAGATAAAGTCTGAATGTTTGAAGAATATAAAAGCTGGTTTATTTCAAAAATCAGTGCTAACACTTCAAACACAGAATAACTAATAGTACTACCCTTCAAAGTATAATATACTCGTAGTTACTTTCGTATTGGTAGTTGTTGCAAACGTTTTTATTCGCAACTTTTTTTTTATTTTGTCATCTTAATACACATATAATGTCTCTTTGTGGGGGCTTTGCATTGCGAAAGTTGTTTTTACTGCACGTTCGTAACCAGATGCGTACCGCCGCGCCAGAGTACCTAAGTGCTCCTCTTGAAGTTGGCCAATACTGCACGACAATAAAATCATTACTTAACAATCTTCCATTGCTGGCCCACGTTTGACTGCTGATGTGAATCTTCATGACTGTATGAAGGCTCTTCTCTTCTAGTCTTAGAGTGAATAGGCTCTTAGCTCGTTCTAGCTAAGCATGTTCCACTGTAGTTATTTTACAGCTTCATTTAACATCAGGTGAGATTACGGTGAAATTCTTACCTAGTTGGAGAAGATATACCTACCTTCTGTGGTGCGACTTTAGAATCTGTGACAAGACAATAATTATCAAGGGATCCATTATGCTCGCACATCAGGCGATCGGCTAGCAACCTATCACTGATATTATCTATTCTCCACCTCGGAGCCCCACTTTGTCTCTACTTAACGTGGCGTTGTCTCACTAACAGCGAGTTTACTCAAAATTGGTGATTTCGATTCTCTGTCTTGTCTTCCCCTGTTGGGAAAGGAAAGTATTTATGTTTTTTTTTTAGACAGTTTGCTGATTGCCTCAGACGGCATTTTCAGCTTCACCGGGCTTGTTTGGGGGCGGCGAAGAACGTAAAGGGTCTTTCAAGCCGTGTGAAAAGAATCACCTTCGGAGGGTTTCTAGAGCATCGCGCACTAGTGCGCGTCCCCGTGCCCTACTAGATTCTCCGAAGGGTTCATAATGTTACATGTCAAAATCACAGGTAACATTATTTGCATCCAAAACCCCACCATACTTTTATTATCGTAACATTCATAATAAATTGGTATAATGTTTAAAAAATCTATTTTACCATACCATAAAAGGAATTTACAAATTATAACAGAAGCTCTAAATTTTCCACAACCAAATCAATATGAATGAAAGCTCACTATAGAATTGACACCTCCGTCTTAAATCAACAAAAGTAGAAACGAATCAAGATGTGAAGGTGTAATCAAGGCACCGTGGGACTCGGGGCACAAAAGGCTGAATGAAAGGCTCGAAAGTAGTAGAGTCAATATTGATAGTGAGTCCGGTTTGGTCTGCGGCGACAAACCAAACTACACATACAACGAACTAGCGTGTACGAGGTGCTACTGGTTCATCAGTACTGTGAATTAGTAGAGTAGGTTGTTACGCTCAAGTAAATGTAGGTACCTATCTACTGTAAAATTTTACAACTATATAAATAATAGCGACGATCTTCGCAAGGTGGCTGGCAAGAGCTGGATGAGAGTAGCCGCGGATCGTGCTCGGTGACGTGCACTTGGAGAGGCCTATGTCCAGCAGTGGACTAGTATAGGCTGATGATGATGATGATAAATAATTGATAGATAGATAGATAGATAAAATCTTTATTTGAACACATTATACTTTCAAAGACATTTCAAAGATGAAAAGCTTCTAATAGTAATGTTTTTGCAATCGTGTAGTATTCTCTCAATTTCAAATTACATTAATAATCGAAGTCTAATCAAAACAATAAAGCGGTTTATATATATGTATATGCAGTTCTGTCTTTGTTAATTATTCTCTGTAGTTAACACACAAGTGTTAGTAAAAACGCAGTTAGCTTAAAAGGTTCGGGCGGGCGTCGAGCGAGACATAATTAGGGTTCGCCTCACTTACTCGGACTTGACAATGTACTGCACACTCCATTATAAACAGAGATGCCTACCCGAGGACGGACTCTCAGTCCAAATGGACTTCGTTTAACACACAACACCACGAAAATTGTGACTCTAAAAGTCAACTGGGTGATCAAAGTTGGGAACAGAGTAATTTTTGATTCACATTCTTTTCGCTATCACAGTTCACGGTTCGTTAAATCTGTTCCTGAAAGCTCTTTGCAGGGGAGATACAAATATTGCTCCCGTTATATTTATTACAAATTGTTGTACTAAACATTTTGCAAAATTGTTCGCGAGGCTCTTGAAAAGGGATGGCGTAATTGGAACCCCATTTGCCGTAGCCCTTATAAAATTACGTTAGGGCTAAAAATATAAATGACGGTAAGTTTATCTATAATGATGTCGAAAAATATATGCTCCGGCGAGTGTTATTATCGTAAAAGTCGTAGTTGCCCTAACTTAACATTGAAATTGCCTCACAATATTGCCTTAGTGTCCTAAGATTTATTGTATAAATACTACACTTAAAATTCATATATTTCACTCAAGCACAAAAGAATGAATGAAAACACGTTATTAGATTTTTTAAAATTTGATACGCATATCTATATCGTAACACTTTAAACTTCGTGCAACCACCTATATTTTAACTGCTTATATTAGTTTATAATAAGAGTTCCAGATTGTAGATGTGATTATTTTCTTAACTCACCATTGAGTTCATATCATCATCATCATCATCATCATCACCATCACCATCTTAGCCTTCACCCTCCATATCAATTGATAGGTATTGTTGGCCTAATCAAAATTCTTTGCTAAACGCAAAACTACTTTGCTATCTGGTAGACATAATTCGTATTTAGTATATATATAAAACATGTTGGCATATTTTTGATTAATGAAAAGTCTGCTATTAACAGAACGATCGCGACTTCGTCCGCTTGAGTGAATACCCGTATCCTATAGGACCTTAAAGCAGCGCCACCTAGCGGGTCCAATTATATAGAAGCGACTTTGTTTTATACAATGTAGTGATAACAAACAAAAACAAAATTTGGCCTTTCTTTTACAACCTGACTGTTTGTATCGGGTCATCGTGCCAATGCCAACATAAAATTAATTTGCCATAAAAATTTAAATGGATCGTTTCGGAATACTTTAAATGAATTACTGCACGATAGTACTTAAGATAAGTTAGTTAGAAGATAGAGTAATTGTAAATTTAAATTCGCCAAGCGATTTGTTTACGAACGGTTTTGTGTATTTCATTTAAATCACGTGTACCACAAAACGTTAATCACGGCACAAACCCAAATTAACGAATTTTGAAGTTTTTTGAATAGAGTGGGAGGGACTGCCTACGAGTACAGTAGTATTTCTTTGAAATGTAGCAAACATTAATGACAATAATTCATGAATAACAAGAAATACTGTATGTATATTTAAACGTTTTTAAGCAAAATGACTCAACAATATCATTGAAATACTTAACATAACTGGTACCTTTTCTCGTTCATAATTTTCCTCCTCAACTCCATCCTTCGTTTCACCGACATTTGAACTACACCCGCCAATGAAACACATTGGTGTTAAAAGTAAGTAAGTAATTATTTATTCAATGCTTCTAATACATTAACATTAAAAGCTTTGTGCCAAGCCGAGATGATGCGATAACACGACTTACTTTTGTGTCTGATAATGAATCAAAGTGCACCGAAGCATTGAGAGTAGGCTGCAGCTTTTTGCTGGTCCGTAACAGGAAGAGTCGTCAATATTTTCGAGAAGAATTCGCTAATGCGCCCGGAATGTGTCTAATTGACCACGCAAGTGCAATGGTCAGTGGTATGCTTGCACAGAGCTGCCACTTGGGACCACATTGTCTTATGGCATTTAATAAACTGATTGACACGGTTAGTTAGAATCTCAATTATTATTAAAAACTACATTTGAAAAATATTAAATGCTCAAAAAATTCTTTGTTTCTCTTTTTAAATATTGAAAGTAGAACTTTACCCCGAGCCCTCAACTATTGAAGAACTGGCTATCTTAAACATTGGAACACTCCAATTTAAGAAGAATAAGCTATCAAGGTGGACTTAGAAACAACTCTACCACCAACCGAACCTACTTATAATAAAAACCCATACGTATGTATGTTTTAAATACCTACATTTATACTCTAAACAGGTGCAATTTTCTCACGTACAGTTGGCGCAAATAAAGGATATCCTATCAATCACAGTTAAATACCTCGATTTTCAAGAAGTAGGCGCTAGCCCCCGTACGCTGTAAGTAGTCATCACACCATATTTGGTCTGGCGGCTCCGGTCCCGTTCGTGCAATTACACAGGCGGGAAGCCGGCTAAAGGGTGTCATGTCTGTCTGTGTGGCAGCGCAAGTGGAAAGCTATATAATGCCGACGCGACTGACCTCATCATCTGACATGTCACTATACAAGAATCAATGAGCTTCTATATTGAGATGATTGGTAACGTTGCCGTTTCACTCAACATTTGCTAAAGGTTTTTGGAAAAATATAAAACGCAATATATTTATATAAATCAGTTCTAACTTATGTATCAACGTTCCACGTTTTTAGTAGATATCATTTTAACCTTCTGTGTTGTAAAATCTTTACTTCTTTCCCTAATTGCTACTTGATTCTTGAATGATTCATTAAACTCAACGGCGCGGTGCCATGTTTTTCTTCAGGAGCAGTAGTCGAAGTAATACTGAAATTCAATTTGTAAATATCAACACAAACTTCAGTTTTTTCGGTAGGAAACATTTCACCAACCATTTAAGTGTTTCTTTTATCGAATGATAGTACGCCATCTGTCTGTTTGTTAATTCCGTTTCTGACAACCGCATAAAAACTTGTAACTTCCCTTCCCTGAGCTTGGGTGAGGCAGACACCTGCTTTTTGCTTTTCTTCCGTACTTTTTTTTTATAGCATTGCTCTTCCACATTCCTTAGTAACGATTGTGAGTTTAGTAAATATTTATGCTGATGAGAATTAATTTGAGCAACTAAGCGAAATAAGCCTCAGTTAGAGCACGCGTGGTAATAGTTATTATTTTTTGTTAGTGTGTTATGTGATATCATATCGTATATATAGGTATACTTTAATCGCCTCTGTGGTCTAGTGGTTAAGACCACCAGTTTAGACCCAGGCAGCGGGGCGTACATATTAATTTGTGTACTCGGTTTGGTTGGTGGTAGGGCTTGTTTGTCCGCCTGGTTAGCTACCACTACTTATATTATCTAAATATGTCGTCAGAGAGCTAGAGATAAGATAGCCAGTGCCACAGTAGTTGAGGATTCCGAGTAAAGTGCGAAGCGCACTTCCTTCGGCCTCATCATCACTCAGGTGAGATGAAGGCCAAGTTCTTACCCGTCAGATATATAAAAAATGCAATATTCTGTATGTTTAACAAATCGTGTTTAATATAATTTGAAACAAACTTTGTCCGATTGTGTTTTTATATAGCTGCTCGTTTATTTTGTTTGACATATTTTAATGTTTTTTTTTTTTGTAGCCACGATTCACGAAGTTACGGGTATTCGTTCTTTATTTTTTATTTATTTAAGGAATATCTATATTTTTGAATGACTTAAATAATGCTGTTTGTTTGTTTTTTTTTTATTATATTTTTTACGGATCCGGATGAAATCCATCAAGCCTATTCGTTCGTTCTATCTTCATAAGTAATACATAAATAAAGAAATTGATGATGATGAATGATAATAGAAATGGGAAGTGAGAAATGATATTACCCCCCAACCCCTCGAGTATCTCAGTAAAGATGTGGGGCTTTGCTAAGTCCTCACGCAGACTTCTTGAGAGATTTTGAAAAGTGACGTTGCACAGTTTTATTTCATTTGCCAATACTCATGCACACTCGCGAACACTTAACGGTTTATAATCCACCATTATTTGACATTAATATTCGACATAACACAAATTTTAGAAAATAAAAAAAAACCGCAGACATGACTCTTTACTTTTCCGCCAAGAAGTCCCAATGCTGTTTGTATGAGTGAGGTGACTTATTGACTTTCAAGGTGACTTATTGCAGATATGTTGTCAGTGTCACATTTCTTCAACAATTTATCAAAATGTTACCTCTATCCATTTGAATGTCACATAGATGTCACACATGCATTATGAAGTTATTTGTAAGGGCAAATGAAGAGACAGAAAGATACTGTACTGATATTAATAGAAATGTGTACGACTTAGGACAGGTTTCTTACATATCTCATTATACCTAGCCGTTTATTTACCACAATAATATTGTATTTTTTTAAATGCTACTGTACCAAATGAATCATTTGTTATTGCAAAAAAAATGCGTTAATGATAACTTCGGTATCACAAATTTCGATAATAGGATAAGAAAACTGATGATTTAAAGCATCAGTGGCGATAGCCAAAGTAACATTAGAAACCGATAGCGAAGTTCGAAAAGAACAAAATGTATAGAATTGACATAAGATTGACCATGTGATTTAGCGCGGCTTAAGTCAATCCCATACATTTTATTCTTTTCGAACTTCGCTATCTTTTTCTTAATGTTACTTTGGCTAAGCCTACAGGCGAACTATGTTTGTTTTTGTTAAAGATGTAGGCTGTAACTACAGTGAAGATAATAATTTAGTTATCATAGATACTTTAATAAAAAAATAAAGTGTGGTTCGTTTGTTTGAGGATGGTAATCTCTGGAACTCATGTTCCAATTCTAAAAATTCTTTCTCTGATACAATGCTACATTACTTGAGGGTAACATAGGCTATTATTTATTTTGATGATATTTAGTTCAAAGTTCCTATTTTTATTTGAGAATCAAAGCATTGCTTTTGTACAGAAAATACGCAATTTACATGGTCGAAGTCATGGAAAAAGTGCTAGTCATAGATATTAGGATCATCTCATGATCATCTATTCTCAAATTTATTGTGTTAACTTAAAATCAAACCCTGTTAGACATGGAAAGTATACGTCAGCATGCCAGGACTGGTACTCTGCAGTTGTTAGTAAACCGACACCATGTTAAAATGTGTCGCCACATTTGTCTTTGTAACTCTAGTAGGAGACGAAAGGGACGGAGTATTTATGTCTCAATTCATTCCCGCTTTTGATTCATTTAGGTACAAACAACTAATTTGTATCGTTTTTTACTGAACGAAGTATACTTGGGTTGGTTTTGTTAAGCGCTGTTTGAGAGGTCGTAAAACATTTGTGTGAATATGGTAGCTGCATCATAAAGTTGAGAATCCCTTTCTTCTGGTTTGTTCAGATATTGTTGTTGAGTTGTATTTATAGCGCTTTTATTTTTATAGCTCATTCATACTAATAAATACCGTTTGTTTGTATTACCTACCTAACCGTTTTCAATGTAACAGCCTAATACTGAATATGTGTAAAGAGCCATCAGACGTTGTTTTTATGCGTGAGTATGTAAATACCTCCGCTCTACGAAATTAAGCAGAAGCCGACTCCAGATGCAAAGACAGCAAATGGAGCAGACTTGCGCTTTTCGATCCGTAAAAAGCTTCTCCAGACCTCGTTTAAAGGACCCCATGTACAACTTTTCTATAATACAATAGCATTAAGAACGTTAATGCAAAAATACCAATTTAAAACTATTAAAACCCTTGTCATCAAAGTCCATCTGAGGATGTGTAACCACTTGGCGCAGGCGTCGCGCCGCGCACGTGCGAGTCGCCGGCTGCCACCCAGATAGGGCTGCCCTGATTGGCACTTGACACGTTTACACACACGGAATTGGTCTGGATGGATGTCTCAAGTACCTACTGCCTGTTAACCGTAGTTGTTATACAAATCATTATCGAAGGACAACTTCACGCAACATCAATCGATACTCTGTTTGATCAACAGAACGAATCAACTACTTTTTTATTTATTTATTTATCTATAATTGATGGGAAGACTGTAAAGATGATGTGGAAGGAGTAAATTTTAAGATGACGGCTGATAGACCCCAAATAAGATGAGAAGAATAAGAACAGGTGTTATAGACGACTTGAAGAATGAAGACTACAGTCCAATGCATACAACTCAATAGTTTATTTATTTATTTATTAAATAGGTAAGCCAACGTTTGTGCACAATGAAATTTACATCTAGTTATATATACCAATTTTACAATGAATTATCACAAAGAATTAAAGGCAAACAACAGCATGTTAAAAAAAAGTGAAAACGTAAAACATTTTAAAACTAATTAACATTAATAACTCTTTAATTTGGTGATTACGTAAGTGATATTTGTAGAGTTAAATTTGTTTTTCTACCAAATTTCACACAATAACACTTGTTAGGATTTAAGATCATTTCGTTGCGTTCGCACCAATCAGATAATTCATTTAGAAAGTACCACTTCATACGTTTTCCATGTTTCTTAAGTTATCGGAATGAAAATAACTATGAGAAGCCACATTTTCATAATTAAAGTAGACAGACGAAAAATAAGATGAAAAAAGACACAAATTGTTCCAGCATTAGAAGAGGAATAAGAGCCATATGCATAGGGTAGGAACTAGTACCGCCGCACTTAGTTTTGAAATAATGATCAAAATAATTTGGGATTTTCTACAATTTGGGTTTCTAAATTTGCAATATAACTATTATAGCAGTGTGTAGCCAGACATGAGCAGCGTGAACTCAGCAGTTTAACTCAAGCTCATCCATTGGGTTTCTATATTTAAAAAAACGACGTCTCAAATTGTATTTCGAGGAGCTCGATGGCGCAGTGGTTAACGCGCACGGTCTGCGAATCGCAAAGGCCGGTCATTGGATGGGTGACCAAAAATGTATCATCTCGAGCTTCTCCGTGTTTCGGAAGGCACGTAAAGCCGTTGGTCCCGGCTGCTTTAGCATTCGTTAACAACCACCAATATGCACTGGGCCCGCGTGGTGGTTTATGGCCCGTTCTCCCTATCCATCCATAGGGAAGGCTCGTGCCCCAGCAGTGGGAACATAAAAATGAGCTGATGATGATGATGATGATGTGATCAAACCACGGCAGGAACCGTCTCTTGCAGGATATTTTTATAGTATAAAGATATTGATAGCAGTACGAAGGTTGTCGAAAAATACATGCAGCATATCATCAATATCAAGGTTATCGAATCGATTATTCCAAGTTTGGAATTCGATTCGATTTAATGTGCTTTATCGATTCTTTAAAGCATATTCAGCATATCACACAAAAATTTACAATATGTGTGATAATTGGAGGGATTAGATCTACTAATCGAAATGATACATATTATAGTAGTCACGCTATAGATTGTATAGATGGATTATGAAAAATAAAGCTATGTATAGAGTTTCCAATAACCAATGTGGAGTATATAAAAAAGATTTATACTGACTAAACTGATTTAAACTGATGCTGTCAACCTTATAGCAAGACCAAGGTGCGGCTCAACACCGCCCGGTTCAGAATACGTTCGATTTCTCAGTTACTTGCGTACGCGCCGACTAGAAAGTGACGTCAATGTTTAAGTAACGGATATGCTATTTATATATTTAGATGCTCGAAGTTGCAGCCGATACGGCGGAAGTGCAAACGGCCAACTTTATGTTGCCGACTATATTGTATCTATCGACTTTAGCGTCTATTTTGTGGTAATGACGCAAGCGTTATTCTCGATACCCCTAGCTAGTAAATAGGAGAATGTTCACGGTATAAATAAAAATGATGTTTCACGTGAAACAAAAGAAACTTTATAGTGAGCGAAGGTAGCAGAAACAATTCATATAAATTTTGGAGTAGGTAATCAGCAGTGACGCAATAAGTAGAGTATCACTGTATCAATGCCTAAGAAGGCACTTTCTTCGTTCATGTTCTAAAATAGAGTATTTAAAACAACCGAACATTTATTTTGTTGAATCCGGTAATGCTGAAACTGTGGATTTCGAAGTATTTACTAATCAGAGTAATCGGAGTTCCTACCACCTGGTTAGACCACGACGTAAACCTAGTCTTATCACAAGCATAAATCAACTTTCCTGATGTTTAAACAGGAATATTATGAATGTGCTTATAGCATATTAAAAATAAACTTTAAAAAAACTCTAGGCATGTATTAACTACTCGTTGTCATAGTGGTACAGTAAAAATATCGTGTCTGTATGTGACGTGATAAGTCAAATGTGCGATTTTTACAAGTAAATGTTTAACTAAACTGAACGTTTAGTTCATAACTCCAGCGATTCATCACTCAAATCGATTTGCTGAATAGCTTCCCCTTCCTCGTTAAACTAACACGCACTGTTATTAGGTGTTATATGATATTCTTCTGGTACGGGTTATTTGGAACATAAAATGGGTGATAAAAAATAAACATTTTTATTTAAGTTGGGAACTTGCGAAACAACCCATTACTGGGTTCTAGTACTTCTAATGGTGCTATAAACAAGCAACAACAGAATTGTTCTAATTTTCGGGACATTATTAATTCGTTGTATTTTGTTTAATTGTGAAGATAATGAAGAAAGATTATTATATTTATTGTATTTAATAGCATTAGACCAAACGTTCTCAATTAACAGAGAGTTGACGTTGTTACAAAATTAACAAGTATTTCTCCTCTTTCGGCTTTACAAGGCTTCCATTTTCATAGATATGTCATTAGCGTAGCGTTATCTTTAACTTGAGTCTTTTAACTTTTTTTCATTTTATTTTGTTCCTGACTTGATAACGCACAGAATAAATCTCTACACACTATTTTCACTTTTTCATGTCACATTTCCAATGCATGCTGACAATTAGCCGAATATTGTGGACGCGCAAAGCATAATTTATTATTGCCAAAAAAAAATCAAGTGTTTCACCATTTCTCGTGCGGTCACCATCCTCGGCAAAGGCGTGGGCCGAGGACTTAATATTCATGATTAGTTATCAATAAAGTTAATAGAAACGCCCACATATACATTAGGAACTTGTATGTAATGTGCTTTTATGTTCTTTGTTGTTGAAGTGTTTATGGGAAACTACAAAAATAAATTATAATACATAATTAAGTGTTTAAATGGTGATTTAGGTATTATTTTTTACTTTTAAACTGGCTGAATCACATGCTTTGATCTTAGCTATTACAAAAAGAATAATCTGGAGTGAGATAATTGACATATAACTTTATGTAGAAGTATTAAATCTGGAAATCGACCTAGCATGTGACGGAAAAGGGTCTTTTCCGTTACCGAACGGTTGCAAAAACATAAAACTCCAGTCATAAATAGTGCATTTCCAGTTTCCAGCCGATAGTTTCGCTTGACGTTGACTTATTATACTTCTACAACATTGTCTAATAGAAAGTTTATATCAATTTGTAAATGTCTCGCAATGCCGACCGCTCGGGAGGGCTCAGACGTTCCTTTATTTATCACGCGAAATTTTCTTTGCGTGAAAACATGTATGTGTTTTCACGCGAATTTAAATCCGTGCTAAACAATGGCATGCCAATGTCATCGACCTCCACCTGTAAAACTCACAATGTCACATGCAAACATCTATTTTCATTCAGAAATTAATTACTAAAGGAAGATTTTGTGTAATTCTATTCTCAGCCGTGACGGCGCTGTTTGGTTTCGAAGAATTAATACTCAATGTGTTTGTTTTGTTTCCACAAGCTCGAGTTACGGATAAATTGATTCACCCAGTACGTAGTCACTCGTCTAATTACGTAGAAAAGTCTTCACAACTTTCTTTGATCATTGTCATCATAATCAGTCCGTAGTTCACCGCTGGACATAAGCCTCTCCCGTCCCTATGCATGCCACTAACCCGATCTTCAGCTCTCCCCAGTCATTTGCTGCCAGCCACTTTGCGTATTAACGAAAACGGAAATTTGTATGGCAAAATTTTAACTCTCCCGTTGTCCAACATAAGTCGTTCGTTGGTTCAAAGCCATACAAACTTTCGCGTTCGTCAACGTGATCGAATGGCGAATGAAAACTCGCATTAGGCGCCCAGAACTTATCTCCCCCAGCAGTTATCAGTCCGATATCAATTACATTTTAAACGTATGTTTCTTTCCTTTCAGATTTCTTCAAGAAATTATTGCACATGTCAAGAGAAGAGTTTCATACGATGTTCAAGAGGACTTACGGCATGATCTACGAGCAGCACTCTTACGTCTTCGAGAAGCTCTTCGAAGAGCTTGAGAGGTATGAGATAAGGCAGATAGATAGATAGATGATGCGTGTCGATTCTCTCAAGGACTTATAGAAATTGTAAGCAAGGTTGCTGATGATTAAAATAATGGAGCACTTGATAGCAATTTGATTATATATGCATTCCTGTCAGCTATTTCCCGGGAAAATTAAATTAATAGAATTTTGATTTAGAAACTCTATAGAAGGTATTGCAATCAGATTATGCGAAATGAGAAAATAAGAGTTTCGATGCTCGGAGCTAAAAGGGCCTTGACATACAAATGAATATAATATATTTTTACAAAAAGTCTGAAACGTCAGGCTAAATTAACATGTAAAATTAACGCGTAGATCCATCTACTGTTTAATAATTCTTTTCTATCGTAGAATTTACTGCCTGTAATGTACATTCGAAATGCTATATATAGCGATTCCTTAAAAATGTATCTGTTTGTCTACACAGGCTCTGTCTGAATTCTTTTTCCAACTTAGACCTAAGTTTAAAGTTCCCCCAAGGGCTTTTAGCCTGTCAACTGTGTTCGTGACTATGCAGATAAAATTCACGAATTTCCTGGACTGTTTGCGAAATAAGAATTGCTAGTTCGGTTTCGTTTAACTTTGGAACTTATGTAAGAAACATTTAATGTGGTAATTTCAATAATTAACTATGATTTTTATTATTAAGCTTTATTGATCGATGTTGAGCTTAAAAAAAGGTTGTGAATGTGAAGATTTGTCATGTGCTACACCGACCATCTATACGCAGAAATGGATTCCTAAAATATAATTATAAATTTTGTTTTGTTCGAAATTCTCGCAATATTATCACCACATAACATCAGGGTGCCAAGTGAGAGTTTCATTCGCTATTCGATCACGTTAACGAAAACGACAATTTGTTTGGCAAAATTGTAACTCTTCTCGTATGTCCCCAGGAGGCGCTGCTTCTATGCCATACTAATTTTCGTTTTCGTAAACGTAATCGAATGAATACGTATTGTAAACAAAGCTCACACTAGGCACCGAGGTGAAATGAAGGCACTGTGCTTACCCGTAAAATATAAAAAAAAAACCAGAAGGCACATATTGAAAAATAACACGTGTTCCTCTGTGCTTCGGAAGGCACGAAAGCCATTGGTCCCGGCTGTTGTCGTGAGATGGTAGCCGCTACGACTCAGTAACCCGCATTAAGTCAACATTATGGGTAATATTGTTTGTAGACCTGTAACTAGGGGTGTGTGGGTAGGCCTGTGCTCAGTGGTAGATCGCTGGTGGTGGTTCTAAACAGATTTATCGTGACTCCCCCAGGTACTACACGCAGGGCGACGCTGAGTTCGACGTGATGATGGACAAGTTCTTCGGCATACTCTACCAGAAGATGTTCACCGTACTCAACTCGCAGTACAGTTTCGATGAGAAGTAAGTCACATTTTAATGTCTTTAGAGTTTCGTCTTACTTATTATTTATATAGACTTTATGCCTTTCCAAGATAAAACCTAATTTGCTGCGCTAAATAACTTAATTTTATTTTAATAAATGAAGCAGTAATCGCGCTTTGAAACTAGTTACATGAGTTTTAACAGGTTCACTGTACCGCAGACCACATATGGTCCGTAACAATTGATTTTTTTTGATTTGATTTGGATCTTTTTTTTGCACAAAAGATCCCGATGGGTCGAAGTGTTACTGCAAGACGGAAACCTCGGCAGGCCCCACTGAGATAAGAACAATTGATTTAACCATTGTTATAAGATTTGGACAGTGAACCTGATAAAACACCTAAGTGTAATAAGGTAGATAGTCATCTGGGTGCCAAGTGCGAGTATCATTCGCCATTCGGTCACGTTAACAAAAACGAGAATTTGTATGGTAAAATTTTAACTTCTATCGTATGTCGCCAGGAGGCGCCGCTTCAATGCCATACTAATTTTCGTTTTCGTAAACGTAATCGAATGAATACGAATAGCAAACAAAACTTACACTAGGCACCCTGATACTCTAAATCAGACAATATAGACAACGCCTGGCCCACTGCAATTTAAAACCACATGCAGTTTAGTAAAATTTAAACACTGAAAAAAAGACGACAACCTCAGGCGGGAATCGAACCACGCACCTTCCGCATTCCGGGCGGCTGCCTTAACCACTTGGCTACCGAGGTCTGGCTTTCACCCGTCGAAATTTTTCAGTGCTTGATGCTTATGTTTTTTAGTCAACATTGCTTCATCAATCTTAGAAGTTTTCACCTCTGAGATCCGAAAGAAATATTTTTACAAATATTTGAACATTCGGTTAAGATGAAGCTGCGTTATAGATAAGTGTTTTTTATATATTTTAGCGTCATCTAAGATTGATGAAGCAATGTTGACTAAAAAACATAAGCATCAAGCACTGAAAAATTTCGACGGGTGAAAGCCAGACCTCGGTAGCCAAGTGGTTAAGGCAGCCGCCCGGAATGCGGAAGGTGCGTGGTTCGATTCCCGCCTGAGGTTGTCGTCTTTTTTCAGTGTTTAAATTTTACTTAAGTATATTTAAGCGTTAATAAAACGCTAAAATATATAAAAAAACACTCACATGCAGTTTAGTTTCATAAATAGTACCTACGCTAAAAATCATTAAGAAAACCGTAGTTTTTTTATATATAAATATAATATAATAGACTACCTTCGACAAATGTTGCCCATACCGGCTGTAAGCACATACTTAGTTAAAACATATACTTAGTTACCAATTAAATAATTGCAATATTTTCCATAAATGCCACGCAATTGCATATATCGTTCAAGTATGACTAGTTCATTAAATAACTAGTATCTGCTGTTTACAATGCATATACATAATAATTTAATGAGTGCGGTTGATGTCCAGGCGCTTAGCTAATTGCACAGTCAGGCCCGGCTTCGTAGACCGCGTGCTGTAATGGCCGGGATGGCATCGCCGTACGATGAGATCATTTGCGGTCGGCCTGGTGATCACCGGTCAACGGTTTGGACACATCAACATAGCGGAGTGTCATCAACATCATTTATAGAAATAATATCATTATATGTAGTAGGTATATGTATAGTTATAAATACAGTCACAATCTTAAAAGTATCCTCAAATAAGCAAAGCAAGAACAAACGGCAATAAACTTTTTTACAGTTGTTTATTAATATGTAACAATATATATATATATCACTATTGTTTTAACACAACACTACACATTTTTTACCTATAAATCCGTAGGTCAGTACCCTTTTAAAGGTTTGAATTGAAATGCCAAGTTAAAATATAACAATTCAACGCGAGTACACTTGTAAAAACTGTTTCATATTAAGTAATGTTTTTTTATTATTAAACTGTCCAGACATATTTGAACAGTGTTCCAAATTCTATTGTTTAAATTCATTTAATGTTATGCAATGACTGAATGAGAATGAATGAATGCTCAGTGGTGACATTACGGTTGCATAGTTAAATATAAAATGTTCAATTGTTTTATATGCTCCGAATAAATATTTTTCATTCATTCGATTCAATCAAACAGTCAAGCTATTCTACATTAGAGTTCTAATATAATATATCTAATATATTGTTGCTGTAAGCGGTCCACAGGGTCGCGTTACTCACATTATAAAATTATTATAATGCATTTTTCAGTGGCTCTTAAGCCGCGCTATCGACTTAATAGTTTGTTTACGTGTTCATAACAATAAAACTGTCCGCCTAAGTGTTTTATAGGTCTTGCTGCATAAACAAAGAGTTCCCTACACTCTGAGATCCCAACGCCCGGCCGCTCTGCTTGTATGAATAATCTTTGTTCAAACGATCATTAAAGTCACACATTGGTGGTTTATCATTTTTATTCGTTTTAATGTTGTCTTTACAGAATAGATAAAGCCAATCCAATTAAATTTATTGTGTTTGTGTCTGAGGTCTTAGGTTGTTAATAATTTTTGCTTTATATTGAGTGTTGTTCTTTTCATTGGGTAAATGAATCATTAATATGTCACGAATTCACAATATTACACAACTGACAATGTCACACACGAGTCGATGTTATGAAGTGCATCAACATGATATTTAGAACCAATACAATGTTCACATTAATTTCAGTAAATATTTTCAAAACTGTATAAATTTTACTACGATTGTGATTAGTTTAGAAAGTATGTCGACACACATACATACACGCACGCACAATTAATCAGCTATAACGTAAACCGCGGCCGTCATAGGGATACCCTTAAAAAGGCCAACAGCGCTACAATTACTGCTGTAAATAACCGCATTTGTTCCGTCTTTGGTCTAGCTAGGGTATATTAGAACAGCTTCTTTGGGGAGCAGTATTAAAGCAGTTGCGAAAACGAGACGCGTGTAGCCAGAGGCGTATATCTATACGCGCCTTTCGTTTTCGCAACTGCAATAACACTGTTTTTTTTTCTGTTATTACATGCTATTGTGCGTTTAGCGCATTTAGCCAGTGTCAAAGTAATTTTCTTACAAGTTATAGGTAACTAAACTAATGACTAAACAATATTTCCTGTATGATGATGATGAATAATAATAGAAATGAAAACTGAGAAATGATATGTACCACTCCCCAACCTCTTGAGTATTTCAGATGTGGGGCTTTACTATTAGGACCTCATGCGGACATATTGCGAGAATTTGAAAACTGACGTTGCACTGTTTTGCTACATTTGTCAACACTCGTGCACGTTCACGAACATTCTACGGTTAGGTAATAATCCACATTAATATTCGACATAACACAAATTTTAGAAAATAAAACAACAGCAGACATGACTTTTCACTTTCCCGCCAAGAAGTCCTTAATAACTGAATGTTATCAATATTAGCCTGCTATTGTTTTTGGCAGGTATTTATCGTGCGTGAACGAGCACATGCGCGAGATCCGCCCGTTCGAGGACGTGCCGCAGAAGCTGTCGGTGCAGCTGCGGCGCGCCTTCGTCGCCACGCGCACCTTCCACAAAGCGCTGCAGGCGGGCGCCGCCGTCGTGCGGAACATGATGCAGGTAATACTCGTCCACTCCACGACCAACCTGCAACAAGGTCTTAACCTCGGCACTCTCGGGCTTTCGTCCACACCGTCCACAAGGACACTGGCAGGCAGGCGCGCCGCCTGCCGTCATGCGCACCTTTGCTCATAGAACTTATTAAATTAGATTTGCACATAGAATTTATTCTAGTAGATTTGCACATAGATATGGTTCTAGTCGAAGTATATGTAACTACTCTGACCGGCTCAGCCACTTTAATATGACTAGCCTTGAGAAGCGAAGGTGGATGAATGACTTGCGTACACTTCATAAAATTGCCAATGGATTATTGGATAGCGGGCTATTGGAGATGCTGTTGTTCAGGGTGCCGACTCGGTCTGTGCGCACTCCGCGGTTATTCTATGTACCCCCCTCTAGAAATAATGTGTCTCAAAACAATCCTATGAATAGAATGTGTGATTTTTTTTAATGAAATCTGTTCGGATTGTGACCTTTTTGGCTGTGGTGTGCCTTCAAGGGATCACTAATGGCAATGCTACATACCAATTAATACTTGTTTTGGTATTGTGTTTGCATATTTGTTTTTGAGCTTAGTAATTTTATTTTATTTTACTTAACTATATTTTATTTGACTTAATTTTATGTTACCAAACTTTGTTTAACCTAATGTTAATTGCTTTTGTTATTTGGTAAGTTAAAGGTAAATGCTGAGCACTTTTGCAATTGGGCACGGTAATACCTTATTAACTGTACATAATTGTATTTTAGTATGTTTCCTATCTGTTGTCTGTAATTGTGCCTTAAATAAAAAAATAAAAAATAAAATAAATAAAATAGTCATGTAATTTGCTTAATGTGGCCTGTTTAGAGCCACAGACACAGTATGACAAAGATGTAACATGAACATTATAATAATTTTGTAAAATATAGTAATAATAAGGTACATAAAGTTAATTGCAGAAATATGAATGTAGCTTGATGGCCTAATTAAGCACGGAACACACGCTGTTATGAACATAATTGCCTCATTAGGCACAACAATTTGAGATTTAAAATGATATTCAAATATGAGTGCAATGAGGAAAAGGTGTCAGCTGAGAACACGAGAAGCACTGCACCATTTTAGAAATTTTAAACACTATGTTTTGAAGAATTATGAGCCTCATTGAGGTGATTTCTGAAACGGTGATTAATTTTCACGTTAAGTTAAAATTGCTTCTCCACACTCTTAATGTCACTGGTAATTAGTTATTGACACCGAACACTCTCGAATAGTATGTATCTTAAGAATCAAATTGTAAATAAGGCAAAAAATTTTTTTACTATTACACTTTTAATTTTAATAATTCGTTACCCAGTGTCCAACTACTGATATATTTTAGTCATGACAATTTCAGTTAAGTATACTTACAAAAACACAAATGTTGATGTATTATGATCATGACGATTATGTTAATGACGGTAGTTGTTGACATTGAATTGGCGCCTTTGGCTTTCAAAGTAAAAAAGTAAATAGTGTTGAATAATTTCGGCGGGCTGGTTAGAACCACGATAGCTCAATTCGAAGAGCACCTGACCCGGTATGTCAGAAGGGTGCAGGTTCAAATCCTGCTCGTGGAAATTTTTTCAACATTTGTGTTTTTGTAATTTGTTTCGCAACAAATTTGCGTTAAAATTATATAAACAAAACA
Source organism: Eudonia truncicolella (assembly GCA_949315975.1). Taxonomy (NCBI): domain Eukaryota; kingdom Metazoa; phylum Arthropoda; class Insecta; order Lepidoptera; family Crambidae; genus Eudonia; species Eudonia truncicolella. The sequence continues at coordinate 18,374,342 of OX438827.1, read as the reverse complement.
AAAACATTTTATAAGTATACAATCACATTAAACTATCATAAAATTATGAAAAGGTGTATTTTACATATATATATATAGAGTTAAATGATATGAAAAGGGATATACGCTAACGACCTAGCTACTGACTCTCACCGTTTGGCAGAGCATTATCCTAACACTCTGTATCATCGAGTTTTTTTTTTTTTTTTTTTAATGGCTTCTGTTGTGTTTTTCCAACACCAATAATTTCGCCAATGTCGAGTGATTAACGAGACACGTTATAATATAAACTCAAGCACACGAGCTGTCATCAATGACAGACGCGGGGAATGGTAATGGCGCCTTTATTCAAATCAACAATACGCGGCCGCCGCGACGCACCGTAATGTGGCGGTTCGAAGTTCGAACACCCGAATAATCGGCGCTAAGCCCACTATTCAGATATTTTGCATATGAATTTAATAAAAGTTATTTCATATGCCTAGTCAGCTATAAAGTTAGCATTCCTCAATTGGCCAGTATGGCCAAACCAGATACTTACCAGATACTTTTCGTTACGTTGTTGATAGTAAATAAGGTTAAATTCAATGAATAACAAAATCTAGTCGAAGTTCTGTTGATGATTAAGTAAATGTTAATGTCTGTTTGATATTGCCTATGTGGTATTTAAAATAAATTATTTTATGTCATTTGTATACCGAATACTTTTTCGTTAGGTACTTTGTTGTTAGTGATTTAAAATAACGTAAATTTAAATAGATTTTTAATAACAGAGGTAATTAAAATTCTGGTTAGTAAATATGCCTGTATGATTGCATAATTATTATTGTGTATAAGTGATATGATGTTCATTAATTAAATTGATGAGTACTTGTTCGAAACCCTTTAAACCAGTGATCCTGTAAAATTTCACAATTTTAGGCAAAGTGGCACAGTAATTAAGGCTTCAGAGTTGGCAACATACGAGTTATATCCATGGTGTTGGTAGCATTTATAGGCTGCGGTGACCGATTACTAAAATCATCATTGCTGACTCACTCATGGGAGGAGCACTTTCTTGCCGGAGTGGTAAGAGGTGGCCGATGTAAGAGAAGAGTGGAGACGCAGAGGAGATGCCTAATGCCCAATATAAAATTTCGAAAGACTACCGTATTGATATTTTTAATTGTATACAGTACTTTTGTTTGATATTGTTTCGATTTATTTCGCTGGCCATATGTAATTATTGAATTTTTATCTTGTTCCGGCCTTTTCAGTTGATTTTCTATTTAGTTTTATTTTTGCAGGCGGGTTTTTTTTTAAATTTTATTTAACTATGTCTTTTTAGTTAGACAAATTACGTAATCGGTTCAATTAATTTAAAGAGTTTACATCATGTGGTTGACTTAATTATTATAATCGTAGACTGATGATATATTATTTTTTTATTATTACGGTAAGATGATAAGCATCATATACTTACCTTTTTGAAATCTTTGTGTTGAGCCCTCTAATTTGATATTTTTCACCAAGTCCAATGGCGTCGCACAGCCGGCAGCTAAGAGGAATCTAACGATACCTCAATTATGTAAATCCGTTCAGCAGTTTTGGAGATATAAGGTAATAAAGAATATTACAATTACATCCAAAATATGCGCGAAAAACAATACCCTTCTTTTGCAGTCGGGTAAAAAAGCATATTGTTACTAGCGAAGAGCGGATCACTATCAACAAATGAGCATCCTTATTACGTCTATCAATAAAGGAACATCCTTATTAGCATACTTCACGAGATGTTTATCTCCTAATTTAATAGCATTTTAAAGACTGTTAAAATTTTATTGTCGTCTGCTTAATAAAATTAATATTCAAGACGGTGTTGACCTTCGACTGTCGAGCTATCCGGCAGGCTGGGATGACTCATATGACTAACGCTTAACCATTTGTCGTCCATTGATCCTGTTGGCGCCAATTTGATATAGGGATTAAGGACCAACGCGAATGTGTTACTTCTGTTGCCGCTACGATCTTTTTTGGGACGATGAAATATGTTCTTTAATTGCGTTAACGTAGAATACATGTTTGTTTAAGTGCGTATAGGCTTACTGGTGTTTCCCGACACTTCTCGCGAAGTTGTTCTGTCTTATGAAGATAGAAAGTATTAACTGCGGAGTTGGAAGCTCACCTAGTGAGTGTTCAAGCCTGCTAAGGCAATTAGTACCTGGTGGATTATTAGACCTTTTCCATTTGGCGCATGTTACTTTTTTTTAAAGTGTAAATACTTTTTGTTACCTGCCTGTAACGTAATTTGTGTTCGAACAGGTTTTATTAAAATTTGATTTTTATTACCTACTAGTTATGCAACCTACATGCAACTACACTCGGTTCGGTTGACTAATTGTTCTAGCTAATATATGAGTTGTAAAGTATAAAATGTTTTTGTTTTGTTTATATAATTTTAACGCAAATTTTGTTGCGAAATAAATTACAAAAACAAAATGTTGAAAAAATTTCCACGAGCAGGATTTGAACCTGCACCCTTCTGACATACCGGGTCAGGTGCTCTGCCAATTGAGCTATCGTGGTTCTAACCAGCCCGCCGAAATTATTCAACACTATTTACTTTTTACTTTGAAAGCCAAAGGCACCCATTCAATGTCAACAACTACCGTCATTAACACCCGATCATAATATTTTTACAAATACTAAAGATCAGTTAAGAAGTAGGCAAGCTATTTATGAAATGTTTTTGTTTTGTTTATATAATTTTAACGCAAATTTTATTGCGAAACAAATTACAAAAACACAATGTTGAAAAAAATTTTTCAACACTTTGTTTTTGTAAAGTATACACAACGACTAAGGCAATTCTAATTTATCTAACTGACTGAGACGTTAGCGGGAATTTAAGAGGGATAACCTAATTGGTCTTAGGTTTCTATCCCTAAAGTATAACCACTACTGAAATAACTAGGTACATTAAAAGGTAATTTGTTGGCCAACCAGCTTGCAACTCTATTGTAATGATTCTTAACAGGCCTTCGCTCGAGCTGTCGCTTACGCAAGCGTCCCGCGAATAACTTTTAATATTTATTATCACGACTCGCGAATGCGTTGCTCCTCCGCTGATGTCATCAACTGATTCACTCTGATTTACTGTGGCATAAGTAACAAAGCGATGCGTTTAAATTGTATGAACACTGAATTAATTCCGAATGCGATCATGCAATGTAGGTATATTTGTAAATGTGTTTGTTATACTAAAAGGAAATTTTAAATTAAAAAAAAAAACAATGCTTTTACGAATTGTAACTACAAAACAATGTTGAAAAAATTTCCGTGACCAGGATTTGAACCTGCACCCTTCTGACATACCGGATCAGGTGCTCTCCCAATTGAGCTATCGTTAACAAGCCCGCCGAAAGTATTCAACACTATTTACTTTTTTACTTTGAAAGCCAAAGGCGCCCATTCAATGTCAACGAACTGTTAGTACAAATAGGTACTAAAGATCAGTTAAGAAGGAGGCAAGCCATTTATAAAATGTTTTTGTTTTGTTTATATAATTTTAATTGTAACTACACAAAATAATTTATATCTATCTATCTATCTATCTATATAAACAAAAATGAATGTTGCTGAGCGCAAAACTCGAAAACGGCTGAACGGTTTGGATGAAACTTTGCTCATATACAGACCATGACCCGGACTAGGACATAGGATACTTTTTATCGCGGTAACAGGTTCCTGTGGGATAGTGTAGTCTTTGCGAACGAAGTCGCGGGCGACAACTAGTTAAATAACAACAAATTAAATTAAGTTTTCTAGAATACAATGGTCTTAATGCTTATGTATTTATTTATTATACTATACACAATCGAGGTCTCCTTATTTTGTGCCTAAGGTCACCTAAGGTCACAATCATACGATAGCATGTACCGCGACACCTGCACGTCAACCTGTCCAAAACTGTCAAATTTCTTCAATACATTTCCAATCATATTATTAAGGCATAAAGTTTAAAGTTAATTGAAGAAATTTGATTATTTGTGGTAGGTTGATGTGCAGGCGTGTGTACCGCTCGTGCCGTGCCGTACCGTACTTGTTGTTAGGTTTATGACATCCACTTTCAACACTTTTAAACCACCTCTGTGAGCTAGTGGTTAAGACCATCGGTTATCAATGTTCGTAGCATCGTTGTGTTGCGGCAGCTAGTGATTAGATAGCCAGTGCCTTGAATCACTTAACATCAGGTGAGATGAAGGCCAAATGCTTACCCGCGTAAGACATTAAAAAAACAGTATTCTCTAATATCTTATTACGTACGCAAATATTAATAAAGCAACTTTCGCAAAGGCCGGTCATCGGATGGGTGACCAAAAATGTATCATCTCGAGCTCCTCGGTGCCTCGGAAGGCACGTAAAGCCTGCCACGGCTGCATAAGCAGTCGTTAAAAACCACCAATCCGCACTGGGTTAGCTTGGTGGTTTATGGCCCGGTCTCCGTATCCATCCATAGGAAAGGCTTATGACCCAGCAGTGGGACATAAAATGAGCTGGTAATGAAAAATAAATATATGGTATTTGTTATTTCAACGAAAATTCAGTCAATATAGAGCAAAAAACTCAAGCCACCAATGAACGTTACAGGTGGGAGTGACGTCAGAGTGTGTGACGGCGTGGGCGCGCCTGCGGTACTGCGGCAGCTGCGGCGGCGAGGAGGCGCCCGCCTGCAGCCGCTACTGCCACAACGTGCTGCGCGGCTGCCTGCCGGCGCACGCGGACCTCGGCGAGCAGTGGGACGCCTACGTCGGTGAGGCCTGCTTACACTGGATTTGTGAAGCTTCGGATTGCTCTCAGCCTCAGCACTCATGTACTCTTGTCGCCGCAACCTCCTTTTTGAAAACTTACTTTTTGGAATTTTTAGGATTTTCAGTCCTTTTCTATTCAGAAACGTTCCTTCCTAGTGTTTATTAGAAAAGTATATTTCGAAAAGAGATCATTTTGAGAAAAGGACATAATGCTTTGATACGGAACGGACTTGTTGAATGAACTAACTAGCATTAGTATAGCAGTTACGACCGCATGCGTCATCCTAAGCTGACTAAGACCAAACTAATGTGTGGTTCTATCAATCCTTTTGAATACTTCTTTTCTTTAAAAGTCAATAAAAACTCCAAAAAGCTTCAAACAAGATACATATGTTTTTTTCCAGCACAGATTTGTCTCTCACACAGTGCGAATGTGTAATATACTATCTTACTGCTTTGTAATGACATAACAAAGACTTTGTTTGTTGTTGTTGTTTTTTTAATTTATTAAAAACTAGCGGCCCGTCCCAGCTTCGCACAGGTGGACATTTTTTATTTATTTTTGATATAGCCTAAGCCTGTAACATAACTCAGCGCTAATGCAGCATTCTAATGGTTAAAGAATTTTTTGAATCGGTCCAGTAGAGTGGTTTGTATGGGAAAAGAAAATTGTTGTTTTTACTATTTTCCTTGTATTTTTTACGTTTTTTTTTTCTCCATAAGAACCTTCCTCAGACTTCATCAAACACAACAAAAAAGAAATCAGCCAAATAGGTTCAGCCGTTCTCGAGTTTTGCGATTAGCAACACATTTAGCGATTCATTTTTATTTATATAGGATTACAAATCTTATTAAATTAAACTTCGATTACAGAGGCAGTCGACAAAGTAGCGGACAGACTACTAGGCCCGTTCAACATAGCGATGGTGGTGGAACCGATAGACATAAAGATATCAGAAGCCATCATGAGCTTCCAGGAACACAACCAAGAGATATCTCAGAAGATATTCGCTGGTTGCGGCAAGCCAGTACTGGGTGGGGGCGGCGGCAGTGCCGGCCCATTCTTCGCACCAGACCGGAATAGACGCGCCGCCCGATCGATCCCAGACTTCGATTGGAACAAAGGGAACGACGTGGACGACTTCGAAATCGAAACATCTTTCGAGAGCGTGCTCCACGATGACCCAACCATACTGAGTTTGCGGACTCCTGAAGAAATCAGGAAGGCGACGCAGCAGATGGCAGAACAGGCCAAGTTGAGGGAGCGATTCTTGCAGTACATGCGAGGGAATATTGAGCTGGATGATTACGAGGGTTATGAACACGACAGGAGGAGGAGAGACGCTGACCCCGAGCCGGCGGCTGCCAGCTCCGAAATTGATTATAGAGCGTTCGAATTTGACGGCAAGAGGGGGTCGAAGAAGAAAAAGACCGCGAAAACTGACGATGTTCACGGTATGTGCTGTCAATGTTTAGTAGGTTTTATATATGAGGTTTTAGCCAATAACAACAATTATGTTCATTAATAACTATGTTCAATGATGTCATCAATTATCTAGTATCAAACTAAGAAGGGCTTGTAGGTAAATGTCTCATCTAAATATCCGTGAGTCAGGCATAAATGCTTTGTTCATTATCCATACAACTATTTATTTATGCCTTCGAGTCTTTTTATCTTCTTTATTTTGTGTTTATTGTGAGTTTTGCAAAATTATTGTTTTATTTTTTGTCATGCTTTTAAAGCAGGTCAAATGATCATTATTCTTTCTATTTTCGACTGCTGCAATATTCGACTTTTCCAAATTAAAATACGAAAGCGAATATGTTGGCTTGTATTTATAGTACAAGTTAGAATTAGTATATTGAGTGTCGGTGATGTTTCCAGGAGCGGGCGCAGGCGCGGAATGGGGCGGCGCGGCGTTGGAGCGATTGGTACGGGAAGTTCGCGCGCGGCTGCGGACCTGGCGCCGGTACTGGAGCCAGCTGCCAGCCCTACTGTGCGCCGGCGGCAGCGTCACCACGCAGCCCTGCTTCAACGGCAGCGCGGTCGCTAGGTGGGTCCTCCTTACACATTAGACGGGCTATCCCTGGCCCGGTACTGAGCCAGCTGCCCGCGCCAGCCCTGTTGTGTGGTACTAAAGCGGGGGGTTTTGATTTGAATTCTAATAATTCTCATTTTTTTTATATAACTTTAATGTTTTTACTACTACAATTTTAGGACTCGTATGTTAATTTAGAAAATTATTGCATACTTACACCTAAAATTCTAAATGAACTGAAATGAAGTTGCTTTCTTCGCTCTTTCTTCATCTTTTAAATCCGATTAGGATCGCTCATTTTTATTGACAGGATTTCTATTTCAATTTATGCCAAAAAAAAAAGAATTCTATACATTCTTGTAACAAAAATAACCCTATAATAATTTATTTTGTTTAAAAAACGTGTGTTTTGTATGTACAGCTACACAGTGTTGCCGGCGGGCGAGGGCACGGCGGCGCTGGCGTCCAACGCGGAGGTGCGCGGCGCCGCGCTGCCGGCCGGCCTCGCCGCGGCGCGCGCGCACCACGAGCGCCTGCGCCTGCTCACCGCGCGCCTCAGGGACGCCTACAACGGGGCCGAGGTGCAGTGGCGGGACACAGGTACGTAGCACCACGAGCGCCTGCGCCTGCTCACCGCGCGCCTCAGGGACGCCTACAACGGGGCCGAGGTGCAGTGGCGGGACACAGGTACGTAGCACCACGAGCGGCTGCGCCTGCTCACCGCGGTTGTGCACTGCTGACATACTTTCACCAGACTCGATTTTCCTACTTTCGCTTAAACGTCCCTAATCGTGTGTCAGTATGATTTTACAGTTTCTTTTTCATACTTTCTGATTACCTTAGAAAAACACTTGCGGTTGTGCCGTAGGTTTCCACACCTTTGAGCCGGGCCTATGGGCTTTTATGAAGGCATAGTTCCCTCGCCTACCCGTTGTATCGTCTGTGTGGTTGGTACTGCCACTGCCCAGTGTAACCGTGGTCGTTTGTCCCCTGCAGACAGCCCGCAGCTGCCGCAGTCGCGGCAGGACCTGGTGGAGGCGGGCTCGGGCTCGGGCTCCGGCGACCACGCCGGCGGGGACGATGACGACGGCGGGGACGACTTCGACTACGGCGACACGGGTACGTACTCTTAAATTGTTACGAATAAACTTTGGATACAGGTCTGTGGTTTGTCTCTTTTACTCTAATTTGAATTGACGTCTGTCATGTGACAGGACGAAACACGTAATAGCTATCCGGAGCTTATTCTTATTTGTGAGGCACTTGCAGTATAGCAGAGAAGCTTGTTAGATAGTTTGCTCATTGATTACCAAGCAATATTTATAGATATTGGATTTATGTTGGCTGCAAAAAGCTTTTTAGTTAAATATCGAAAACGAAGACTTTTATATGTACTTTTACTTGCCAGGCTAGCTACTGGAAAATTGAATAATATATACGCAACTTTTCAATAATAAAATGTTCTATATTTTTATAAAATTTTGTTCAACTTAATATATTCAAGTATTAAACTTCGCCGTTCTGACCTTTTCAGTTGCTCATTATGTTTATTTATAACTAGAAGTAATTTAACTTGCTTTGTAATATGTATTACATACAGTCTGTGCTAAGATTTTATGTTAGAATTTCACTACTCTGACATTATAGCGAGATTTATAATATTCAATTTTAAACTATACCTATGTTTTAGTTGACTTTCTGTCTAATCAAATTGCATCATCATCATCAGCTCATTTTATGTCCCCACTGCTGGGGCACGAGCCTTCCCTATGGATGGATAGGGAGAACGGGCCATAAACCACCACGCGGGCCCAGGGCGGATTGGTGGTTGTTAACGACTGCTAATGCAGCCGGGACCAACGGCTTTACGTGCCTTCCGAAGCAAGCTCGAGATGATAAATGTTTGGTCACCCATCCGATGACCGGCCTTTGCGATAGTGGCTTAACCTCAGCACTCGCAGACCGGGCGCGTTAACCACTGCGCCATCGATCTCCTCAATCTGTTCATTTTAACATACCGTAATTATTTTTAATAAGCTAGGTTCATAGCTGCACACAGAGTTAACACGAGATTTATTAACCACCAAAACCAAATCGCATGTCCATATAAAACTAAAGCCGTACGTCATTCCAGGATCCGGCCGCATCCCGCCCGAGTTCGAAGAGCCTACCGACACTGAACCGTCTCCCGGTGAAACTCCCAACGCTCCGGCACCGCCATTCGTGCCGGGCGTCATCGACCCGCCCGACACTAACAACGTAAACGTTCGCGGCCGCATCGGCGACTCACCACCCGACGCAGACCCCCCTAGCGGCGGCGGCAGCGACGGGCGCACAGCTCAGGATACGCCGGACGAGCGGCCCGAAGTGTCGGGCGAGCAGCCTGTAATGGGCGCGGCGGAGCGGCCTTCGCTACAAAAGGCGTTATTCACGTACGCTTTGCCGGTGGTTTGCGCGTGGTTCGGCACCATAGTCACCGATCTCTTTTAAGCGGTGATTTCGTCGGCGGCGCGACTTCCTCGACTTTCAGACTGATCAGACATAGTATGGAGCAGTTCGTACAGTGAGTTGCCTATACTTTCTTGTGACTGGTGGGCACGCGATTTGTGAAACGGACGGGCAATGTATGCCGATATTCATAGTAGAAGTCCTTCAAAGAATAATATAGTGAACATTGGTTCACTAATGAGCCCAGCACGAACTTCTGCTGAAATCGTAACGCCAAGTCGTGATTACGTGATGCGATTTGATTACTTAGTACATGTTACATGTTAGCATGTATACACTTTTGACGCTTATTCCATTTCATTAAGAGAGTAATCTCGCGACTGTACCTTTTACGGACGAGGTACTGTACCAATATCTATACAAAATTGCTTTCGCCAAGTTTCATGACAAGTCGATAATAATTCGTGCTAGGTCCACACTTATATATTATATATACAAAACATCCTAATTCTACTAATGTCTGATATGAAAGCTGGAGTGGAAGTCGCGCGTGTGCCGGTCCGTAGTTAGCCTAGTCAGTGTGGCCGCCGCCGCCGGCGCTACTGTGATATAGACGGATTCTTAGCCCTCGGTACGGTAACAGGAACTGCCGACGCAAAATTAACTCTATAGTCTTTGTAATGAGATCGAAAATCAATAAGAGTTATGCGACGCGCCGTATCCGATTAAGGGTTAACCGATGTGCGGAAATAATTTATTTTAATACCCATCCAAAACGAACGACAATAACGATAAAAACTTGATTATAATTTATGCAACCTTTTTATTTTAGTTACATTTAAATGTATTCCGTAACAGTTATTTTACAAGCAGCCAAATTTTCGTATTTATTAAACGATTTATCGTTTTCTTTTTGTAAATATCGAGTGTACATTTTAATTAGATAGTGAATTATGTAATCTTTTCATGTGTGTGTATGGTGTATGTATGATTTTATGGTTGCTCTTGTGTGATGTCACGCAATGAATTAGCTAACACAATAAAAACATGATGTTATTACTATTATTACGGAAACTCTTAAAAAATTTAATGAACTACTTAAAATCTCATTGAATTAATAATAAAGATGAAACAACTTGCAAGTGCGTCACACCGGGCGTTGAATGTTTACAATAAATGTACATGAACTTAGTCATAACATTTAAACGTAAGAGACTGATTTGCTTTTCATTAATTCGTTTAAAAAAAAATCTATTGCTTTTCCTTTTGAGCTTAGAATAATCTAATTTTAATCGACTGATGTAACGATAATCCTGTTTTTATTTGGTTACTATGAATCGAATTGGCGATTGCCACATTGTTGTTATTTATATAATTTTAGTGTACACAATGAATTCGGCACTTATAATTTAATGCACTACTTAAAGAAATTGTCACATGTTTCAAAGTTTCACATGTTTCAAAATTCTAAAAAAAGATGCAATCGCCAGGCGCTAGCAAATATTTACCATAAATATATTTATTATTGTAACGGCTTCAATTTGACTTTGCCAGTTGATATTGTTTACATATGATTATGTAATAATTTTAATAGCAGATAGGGTGTTATGTCGTGCCGACGTACATAAGTATATCGATATATTTATAATCAATGTTATTAATTACTTTTAGCCGTGGTATGAATATTGATTGACATTAAGGGTGATTGTGGCAGAGCAGTGGTATTGTGTGACTTGTACCGCAACTCGATAATTGGCACTAATGAAATTTAAAACATCATTCTGTCTTATGTTTACGCGGTTTTTAACGCAAACTTTAGTGTATTACACATACTTTCTTAAATTCGACGTTTCGACCGACTTGCACGACTTGGCTGTGATCAATGGCTGTTTCTAGTAAAAAATTTAATCATGACGATTTTGATTGTAATTTCATTTCTCAAACAATTGACGGGCATGTATTGATATTTTAAACTATGTTTAGTGCTAATCTTAATCAATGAGTTATGGTACAAACCAGACCTTATACTTTAAAAATAAACTGATGAAAATGGACATGTTTGGTACAGACGCCTGCACATAAAACCTATACAAAACTGTCAAATTTCTTCAATAAACTTTCAACCGTATGCCAAGGACATAAAGTTCAACGTCTATTGAGGAAATTTGACAGTTTGTGGCGTATTATGTGCAGGCGTGGGTACATTTCTATCATAGAATCAATATTAGATAGTTACATAGTGCTTTTAATATTGTCACTATTGTAAACCATTGTAAACAGTCAGCGACTGCGACATATATCCCTAAGAAACGCACAATAACATATGTTATAACATAGATTTAAAATTAAAATATTCTCATACTCCCATAGCTCTGCACAGTATCTTTAAATATATACTTAATAGCAATATGTTTACGGTATCATGGCATTTTAACTGGTATCTGAAGTAAAAATATGCTTGCAGTAGTGATGTGCAAGCCACGGGACCAAACATGTATATCAGTGAGATGTGCCATCTAAGTTTAATTTATACTTATGCATACATGTATTCCAATGCATATCAATGCATGAATGAGATTTCCCTTGCAAATCTTACACAAGGTTATTAAAAAAGTTTATATACTATTTGGAAGTCTCAGTCTTTTAGAGTGCCAGTATGAAAGTCGATGTAATCTTCGCCTACAAGTTTTTATGTAAATTAACTTTTATTTTTGTATAAATAATGGCAAATCTATTTTTTTTTTCAACAACCTTAGTCATTGTGGAGTATTTACTTGGACAGTCGAGTTCAATCATATATGTTTCAACATCAATAAAGAAGCTACTTTGACAAAGCATAAACATGCTTTATAAATATTATTGAGCTCGACTATAAGCGATCATTGTTATAAAATATTGAAACTTTCAGATTTGTATTTTGTACATAATAATAAGTACCGTGTTTAACATTATATATAAATAGAAAAGGAAGATCTAGACTTGTCCCAAGTGTTGTTTATTTGACGTTTGGGTGGCATCACGTTTTGTACAGAACTCAACCAAGAACTTTGTAACAACATATTATATCAATTAGAACTTATAACATGTGATGCATGTTAACGTCAAATATAGAAAAACTTGGAAGTAAAAAATGTTAATAGGTAATAAATGTAGTTTTTTATACGGTTTGTAATATGACAGGGTAACGAGTTGAATCACTGCCAAACTGAAATCACTTTGACAATTTATCCATTTATTAGCTACGCATAGAAAAGCTTCTAAAATCAACTTTCCAAACAAACTTAACTTGCCGTGCATAATGACTATTAGGATTATTGACTATTTGGGAATCACATTTATAATACTTACACAGGAATTTAAAAGTCATTAATTGGGCAAGAAAGTATAAATATATCTGCTATAGTCTGGTAACATCTGGTCTGGGAATCAATTGTACTAATCGACCAAGTCACACGGTTTTTGAGAAAAAATCTAGTCAGTTCGTTTGGTTTGAAGCTGTGTAGCGAGGTGCATTATGGCAGCGGATAATTTTTCTCATACAACGTGTGATTGCGAATTGACCGAGTGATGACGGAATACGTAATTCGGATAGTTTCAAGGAAAGGATGTCTGCATCTATTAGAAAAACTTAGCTTGTCGTAAATGTTGGTTAAAAATCATTGTTGTTTACATCATTGTGCAGCTTTTTTATTGTAGCGTGTAGCGATAAACGTTTAGTTTACAAGTCACCAAGCTAACCTTAATAGCTGCTATATTAAAGTGTATACGTAATATAAAATTGTTTATGGCAGCTTTGTCTGACCTATAAGGAGGGTTTAACTCTTTGGTATCACCATAGATCAGTGTCTATGATCTTACGATTTTCAAATTTTGTTTACTTGTTTAATATTTTTTAATATTTAGCCTGAAAGCAATACCTTGCGAACTTAAGCTATTCTCTATTGAATACACACAGGCAAACCAATTGGTAAACAAAAATGTAAGGAGTCGAGTTAGACGGAGCAATAGACGAGTGTAATTATACTATCAGTAGGTTTACTAAATTTTTTATAAAGATGTATTATGTAAGTATGAATTTCTGTACATAAATAAAAAATAACATGTGTACATTTGTTGTTTTATTTGATGAGTAAGTATTGTTTCAAGAACAAGTAGATCGAAGATTTTTATATAATATATGCCGTATAAGTTCCCCTCAAACACTTCTGTGATATTGCATGCTGTCAGTGGTTATAATAAAAGAGGTAAATATCGACAAACATTTATTAGAAACCACACTTGATTAAGACGTACATAATGATGTAATTTTCTACATAATTAATTAACTGCCTCTGTGGTCTAGCGGTTAGACCACCTAGCTAAAGGTTCAGAGTTCGATTTCTAGAGGGGGTACATATTATTTTATTCGGTTTGATTGTTTGTTGGTAAGTTTTAAGTCTGCCTGACTAGCTATGTCACCATAACTAAAGTTAGTAGCATTGTTGTATTCTGATAGTTTTGAATAAGATAGTCAGTTCCTCCGTAGTTGAGGATTACAGGTGAAATATTTTACCTTCAATTTTATCATCTCTTACCTCACGTAAAATCAAGGCCAAATGTCCCTTCATTGTGGAATTTAAAAATATATATTTAGTATCACATTAACTTACGCACATTGCGCAAATTAAAACTATTCTCATATTTAAAAACTCTAAAAATAATAATAGATTTCACTTACAACTAGTTACTAACGACTATCGCAGATAGACGAATCGACAAAAGTCTAAAAAAGAAAACAATACCAGATTGGTACGATTTAAGAACTGGTAAAAATAATTCTCACACACTGTGTCGGCACCACCAATCATTTGACGGACTATGAGTCGGAGCCAGATCTGACTCATTTCAATAGGTCGTCTGTGATTCATGTCTAATAGTCAGTCGAGACAACAAACGAAAATGCGAATTGTCACATAAATATACTTTCTAACTTTCGCGTTCCGTAGTTAAACAAAGAACTTTAACGGGGATTAACGCAAGCTAAAGGAAAAAAATGGGACTCTTGGGGTCAGCCTATCCGAAACCGGAGGACTTCAGGCTCTTCGCTCTTAAAGACGTTGCCAAACTTATGGCATCTATCTTTACAGAGGAGGAAGACTGAAAGGATGGGGTTGGAAACCGCAGCAGGCCCCACTAAAATAAGATAAGATAAGATAAGATAACGCAAGCTAATTTTCCGCGCAAACGGAGGCGCAACATCGCGACAGCAGGCAGCCCGTGACCACGGCCGATGTGACTCGATCGAAACGTCGGGTATAAAGAAGGTATGATACCTTTTACTAATAAGTTTGCGTTAACGCCGTTTAAATTTTTTGTGTCACATAAATGTAAAGTGCACACGCCTGCACATCAACCTACCACAAACTGTCAAATTTCCTCAATAGACTTTGAACTTTATGTTTAAGGCTTAAGGTTGACAATGTATTGAAGAAATTTGACAGTTTTGGGTAGGTTGATGTGCAGGCGTGTGTACCTAGTCTATATGAAAATAACTAATCTTTTTGAGTTTGTTTTTTTGTCACTTAACGATAGGTATGACGTGACGTCATACACTCAAACATTGTCAAAAATGTTCCTTTCTTTCCTGAGAGGTAAAGGAATATCCCATACAGCTAGACCATATTTAAATTAAATAAATGCTTTGTTTAAACTGACAATTGTCAAATACGTTTGGTAGCGGAAGTAATTCTGCTAAAGTAGATTGAGCTGCAATTTTCTTGTTTAACATTGCTATTGCTAGAACAACTGTGCGCGTCCTGAGCAACTTAGAACAGATTTTATATTAATTTCACTAGATAACGCCTACGCCATGTTTATAATATTCATGTGTACCTATATTTTGTGTCAACAATTTTGTATCTCCTTAAAAATATATGTATCGTAGATACACAATACTTACACAATGCTCATATACGTCCCCACTGCTGGGGCACTAGCCTTCCCTATGGATGGATAGGGAGAAAGGGCCATAAACCACCACGCGGGCCCGGTGCGGGACCTAAGGCTTTACGAGCTTTTTTCGTCTACTTGTATATATATATTACATATAAACAGTGTTAGTCTTAACTTACATCACGCATCTTCACTAATCACCTCCATCGCTACTACTTGTAGAGTGGTCTGAGTCAGAGCCGGACTCATTGCCGTCGTACTCGGACTCCGATCCGAGCCAGTCCGGCAGCGAGGGCTGTTCTATGATGGTCTTCCATTCGTTTAACTTGTGGAGATCTGGTGAAACAAAGGAGTTATTAAAATAACATATACGGTACTGTACCTAAGGCTATCCAAAACTGTCGAATTTCTTCAACCATATGCCTGACACATAAAGTTCAAAGTCTATTGAGGAATCTTGACAGCTTGTAGTAGCTTGTTGTGCAGGCGTGTGTGAACACTTAGTAGCTTGTCATAATAATATAACCTTTTAATTCAAGGGTAAAGCAAATTTAATTTTTATCATAGCTTGCAACCTTGTGTCAAGGGAACAAAGTTTAAATTATGTTTTCCATTATATCGACAGAATGCTAAAAAGGGTCCAATGGAAGTTGTCAAGCGCCAGTTAGATTGTTTAGTTTTTTAGACTTGAGTGTAAGTATATTTGTTTAATTATTTATAGCCGTATAAAAGTAACTCTTTTGTGGCCGACTGTATATATTTTACTGACTTGGCACTTTTCACTGGGTTTGCTTGTCATTACTTTTTTAACGGATTTTATATTACTTTAATAACACAACATTACCATCAACGGGTAAGGATCTCTTCCCATACATCATCTTCTTCATAAATAAAATCTAATTATAATGACAGAAAGGTTGGTCTTTAATGCCTTTACGTTGACACTTACAAGGTACCATACTGTTATCTTTACTGATAGCTAACAAGCGTCAGCCATACCATTCTATTCCAATAAAAACTTATGGCTTTACTACAAAACGCTAAAGTTAGACAATGCTTAAAATACATGCTGTCACTTTTTAGCTAATATTTTTAGACAGAGGCACAATATTTTAAACACGTATGCAACCATTGTCTAACTTTAAACACTGTTTTGTAGTTCACGGGTGAAAATGTACATCGTACTTCCGTCGTCACGCCATCAGTACCAGAAGTATTGCTCACCCAAGCTGTACATGTCGCAGAGGCAGAACTGCTTGTCGCCGCGCTCCAGCACGCCGCCGTACGCGAACAGCACGCCGCGCTGCACGCACACCATCGGGGACATGCGCGCCGCGGGCCCGCCCCCGCCCCCGCTCCCGCCCCCGCCCCCGCCCGCAGACACGGGGGGCGGGGCCGAGGCAGCGGGCGCGCCCCCGCCCAGCGTCATTGTGAACACTTCGTCGGTTACCACTAAAAATATATAAAGGAGGTTCATTGAGGGACAACGACCGACGGCTCGTTTTTATGATACTGAAAAAGTTTTTATGGATCTGATATTTGAATTATCCTATTTAGCCCGACTAGGCGTTTGTGTGTTGTTGTAAATGAACCTGTAAAAGTATTACGTTAGGGTACATCTATATAATAATTATAAAATATGGGTCTTCCGTGCAGCCGCCCGGATTGCGGAAGATTCCTGGCTGGGTCGGGTAGGCATTTAATTTTTTCACTATATTTTATAATTATTTAATTCAGCTTTTAGCACTTAAAAAAAATTGTATAAATAAATTTATTTATATAATACTTTTAGGGGTGTAATAACACCCTGTGTCGGGCCAAGTGGGTGTAAAATATCAGAACCATACCACTAAGTCACGATTGTGGTCGTAAAGCAGTAGAATCAATGCATTGATGATGGACTGATCATGGAGTATGTTCCGTATAACATAGCCAGTTTTTCCGAGTCAAGCGCGCCGCCTATTCCATCGTGTAAAACGCGCTTGAAACGTAACGTCGGCTTTATCGTCACTTGCCATTACGTAAGTTGAAGTCCAATACCTTTTTATAATTAGCACGGCAAATGACTCCATTCCATCTGATGTTAAGTTGAAATAGAGTTGACACGCAAAGGCCACAGGTGCAGCGTGAAAACAACATTATACGCTGGAACATTAAAACAAGTAATATTCTCACCAGTGACAGTTTCCGTAGGAGCCGCTTCATCGTTTCCGGTGCCCTCGTCGCTAGCCGTTGGTCCCGCGGGGTGAGCGGGCGCGGGCGCGGACGCTCGCAGCGTGACGTGGTGCCACTTGCCGGCCTCCAGGTCCAGCATCAGCAGCTCGTCGCTCATCTCGCCGCGGATGTCTTCCTCGGTCTCTTCTTGGTCCTAACCACCGAGACAAACGCCATACGTTTAGTTGCTTACAATGCTGATATTAATGGATAATGTATGATAATGTATGATATGATATATAGATATTCCACATCAACAATTTTTAAGCGTTACAGGTCGCTTTTCTGCTTTCCTTCAATGAAACGCCATTACTTGTCATCCCTAGTAAAGAGTCATCAGTCAAATAGTGTTGAATAATTTCGGCGGGCTGGGTAGAACCACGATAGCTCAATTGGAAGAGCACCTGACCCGGTATATCAGAAGGGTGCAGGTTCAAATCCTGCTCGTGGAAATTTTTTCAACATTTGTGTTTTTGTAATAAATTTATGTATTAATTTTCAGGCAATAAAGTTCACAAACAGATCCATAGATATACCTTACAAACTAATTACGCTATCTTTGCATCTTCTTATTTTGTTAATAACGTTGTTGGTTAAAAATTAGTAAACTACTATATTTTGGCTGTTTAAAACACATTTTGTAATGGTTTGTTGTTTCAAAAAAATAAAAATATATCATTCGACAATAAAATTAAATAAATATTCGTTGAAATTAAAAATGTGTGTCTGTGCTGCCGCTGCGTTCAAAATTCGAAAATGAAACATTTCGGAGCATTTTTTGTATGCACCTGTATATAATAATAATAATAAGGCTACTTACACAGATGCCGCCAAACACGTAGGCGCGCGAGTGCGCGGCGGCTGCGGCCTGGCCGGCGCGCGGCGGCGGCGCGTGCGGCCCGCCGGCGAGCGCGCGCCACGCGAACCTGTTCCCGCGCGCCGTCAGCCGGAACAGGTCCGTGTGCGTGTACGTGCGCTCGCTGCGGCCTTCCCGGACGCGGGAGAAGCCGCCGTACACGAGCAGCTGTTCAAACCGGATAGCAGACTTGAGTTTAAGGGTTTACATAAAATAGTGAATGCACAAAAAACACGTGAAAGTAAAAAAAAAAGAGGTTGCGAGAAGTTAGATGAACGATGAACTCTTACTCATCCATGCTTTGGAAGGCACGTAAAATCGGTGGTCCCGACTGATTTAGCAGTCGTTAACAACCACCAATCCGCACTGGCCCCGCGTGGTGGTCTATGGCCCGTTCTCCTTATCTATACATAGGGAAAGCTCGTGTCCCAGCAGTGGGGACATGAAACGAGCTGATGATGATGAAACGAACAGTTTTAAATAATTTTGTCATAGTCATCCTTTAGTAAATAAGTTGTGCTATAGAATCCCTACTAGGACTCATAGCCATGTCAGTTGTTCACAACCACCTGCTGTCGCACTAACGCTGGCAAACGTTTTCTGATGTACCGGCTTGTTGAATCCTACAACAAAACATTTAACACAATTGACATTGCGGCTACGCGTCCTAGTATATACAAAAAAAAATTATATTCTTGATATATTGTGTAACTATAGTTAGTAATCTGTGTGCTTGTGTTATTAATTGTATAAAAAAAAACAAATAAAAAACAAATAAAAAACAAATGAAAATGAATGATCAAAGCTTACGGCAAATATAATACTGCTATTTAATGTAAATTCCTAATGTAAGATGTGGTAAGCGGTGTTGGTGTCAAATTTATTAGTTGATAATGTATATTTCCTTAATATTTGTAATTTGTCACTGTTTGTTTATCCTAATAAATTAAAAAAAAAACCCTATATTTGGTCATTTGGTTGTTTTAAAGCAAGATAACATGCTCAAATGAGGCAGAGACAATTTATGTGCTCAAATGAGGGATTAACCATTTGTGTTATTATCAGCCTAAAAATGTGTCACTGCTGCCATATTAGCGAATCGAGCAATACCATTTGGGAAGATTACTTAAATTGTGCACTAACTAATGTATACATCATAAACTAAAATACATACACTATCATTCCCCGCAGGCACCATAACACAAGCAGACCGCGCGCAAGGCCCTCGTCCGCTCGCCACCACCTTGCTCCACGCCCTGTCGTCCAGACTGAACGCGTACAGGTCGTCGAAGTATCGGCACTCACGGCCGTCGTCGCAGTAACCGCCGAATACGAACAGAGTGCGCCCAAGCAGAACAATGCGGTGCCCGGAGCGGGGCGAAGGCCCGTTCGGGGCTACCACCTATATGATTACATGAAAAAAATAGACAAATAATACAAACACTGGTGTATCGTCAGCTGACTTTGCATCAAGAGCACACACACTCACTGTTTCCAACTGACGCACAAACTTAAGTATTAGCAAGAATTTGTTATCCTGATAGGGCATTCTCCAATATTTTGACGCTGTATGTGAGAAAAGAAATGCGAGAAATGCTCTTACTGAGTTTCTTGCCCATTATTTTTAGTACAAGGTCCCCGCCCAGAGTGGACTTACGAAACGATGGCATAATGACATTACATACAACATTTTATTGAGAACTGTAAGCAAATAAATAAATAAGATGTTTGTAATACAAACATTTATTGATAACAACCATAAATATTACTGATTCATAATAAGCTAAGCTCAACAACATACCTTTTCCCATTTCTTTTCAGCGAGCGAGAAACACCATAAGTCTTTATAGTGGTGGAATTGTGTTTCCTTCGGACTAGTAAATTCTCCACCAAATACCCAAAGTTCGCCTCTGTGGAAAATAAAGACAAATATAATATATAATTTATACTAGCTTCTGAGATCTGCCACAACTTTATATCACATTCCCCTTTTATACCATGATCAAAATGAAGTTGGCTGAACAGCCTAAAGCTAAAAGTAAATTTTAAAGCAGGTTTTATAAGAAACTAGCTAACTAGAAAGAGACCAGACTAGACCGGCGGACTTCGTACCGCTTTGACAGTTTCCATGACAACAAAATAAACAAAACATTGACAGTTTCCAAGATAACAAAACAAACAAATCATTTGTCCGCTTAAGAACACTCGTATCCCATGATAGACCCCTATAGCAGCGCCACCTACCGGGTCCAATTGTAAATCTAAACCATTCTCGAGTCCACTTGAACACACACAGAAAATTTCATCCAAATCGGTCCAGCCGTTTACAAGGAGTTCAGTAAAATACACACGCACAGAAGATTTATACAAAAAAGATTGATAAACATAATTATAGATATAGAAAGTGCTTATGTGACCACAAGTAATTAATAAATAGATATTTTTCATAAACATAGGCCTACACTTGACCTCTGGAATGCATAGTTTTCTACAAGTGTTCAGTTTATTTAATATGTTAAAGGTTCTTAGGCATGTGCATACTTATTGGCAGGAGTGGCGACCGCCTGGTGTGCACTGCGCGGCGGCGGCGCGCCGGGGGCCCTCAGCTCCCGCCACGAGTTTTTATCAGGATTGTAGAACAGCAGCTGGTTGAATACTTGAGTCTAAAAACCAGTTAATGATTGTACTGAAAGTTCGACATTAAACCTAAACCTCTATACTCTGTACTTACATAACATACAATAAATACCATGACATATTGCAGTATAACATACCATAACTGTTTCTCTATTGCAGAAGAAAATTAAAAGAAACATTGTTTATATGACTCAGTTTACTCCCACTAACAACATAACATTCTTTGTTACAGTTACAATGTTATACACAATTTTTTAATGGATTACAAGGTAAATGACTCCACTCCACCTGCTGTTGTCACATTATCTAATAACAAAATCAATGCAACTCTAAGATCCTTCTTAGGCGCATGTATGAGTCAGTGGACCACAGTCCTTGGTCAATCCGGCGGCAGGGATGACCCCCTGAGCCGCAGGATAAGGATCGAGCGAGGTATATTCCAGGGTGACAGTCTGAGCCCCTTATGGTTTTGCCTAGCCCTGAATCCGCTCAGCACATTGCTGAAGATTCAGGGTTAGGTTGCTGACTTCGGAGAGAGGGTGAGGTCATTTCTCATCTTCTGTATATGGACAACCTCAAGCTATTCGCTCCAAACGAGCAACATTTGCTGACACTACTCAAAATAACACATGTTTTCAGTAGTGCCATCAAAATGGAGTTCGGTGTTGATAAATGTGCGGTTGTGCATGTGCAGTGGGGGAAAGTTGTAGATTCACCAAATTTACAGCTTTCTGAGACAATGTTCCTCAAGTCGATATCTGAAGCAGAAACCTACAAGTACCTTGATATGTCACAGTCTTTGGGTTTTGAGGAAGGGCGCATTAAACAGACGGTGAAGGAGTGCTTCTGCTGCCGCTTGACAAAAGTGCTTAACAGCCTTTTGTCAGGGGGTAATAAGGTGCGTGCTTTCAACGCCTGGGTGATGCCTCTACTCATATGCCTTTGGCATACTAAGGTGGACCCAGACTGAGCTGGATGCCCTGGATCGCAAGGCGTACCTACATGCATTGCTCACCACACACCGGATGCTACATCCACACTCGTCTGTTATCTATCTGTCTGCAAAGCGCCTTAGTTGCAAAACCATTACAATTTTAATTCAATTTGATGATACTGAATTTATTATGTTACTAATGATTACCGTCTGTCCATCATGGTATTCTCCGCCAAATAATATCAACTCGTTGGTGGTAGGATGAGGTGTCAATGAAGCATATGCTTTCGCTGACGGAGGTCCAGGTAAAACTGTCTCTGTGACTGCATTACGCTTAGCTTCTGCACGTTCTATTTCATCAATCACCTTTTCAATTTCATCCTGAATTTGGTAAACAAAGAATTGTTGAGAAATTTTTTAAACATGTTTTTGAATATTAAAACAACTTTGGAAAAAGATGACTTGCCTGCAAGTAGGAATCGAATTCATGACTTAAATCCGAGCTAAAGGTTTCTTATCAAGCGCTATTTTAATTTCAGGTTAAAATACAGCATTGCGAATGCAAAACAACAATACAAAATAAATAAAACACACACATGCTTCTAAAAAAACTATTACATTTTTATAGTTTGTAGTGGTTTGTGAATCTGTAAAGACAGACCAACCGGACATTTATACTTGTTTATATCAACTTATCTTTAATTAAGACAGTTATTATTTGTAATATCACAGTAAAATCAATTTATTATTTAAAAATACTAACCTCTCCCAAGTTAGCTAGTTCTCTTTTTAATTTATTTGCTAACTTCTTCTCAGTTTTGGCAGCGGTTTTAACTGCACCGCTGACCTTATTCTTATTTTTCTTTTTACCCATTTTAACTTATTTTATTTAGGCTCAGAATTCAGAAATATAAATACAAATAAAATAAATAGGTAAGTAGGTACTCAATTCTTATTTGCCAATGCAAAGTTAGTAAAGCACGTTCAATTTCTATTCTAATATCTAACAGTGAGATGATTAACTGAATAAGACAAGAGATAAAATAAAATATTTAGTTAGGTATGTTAAATAAATACATGATTATTTTTTTTAAATTCTTTAAATAAGACAATGTAAATTATTATAAAGACTACATAACAAATTTGATAATATATCTATATTATAATATTGTATTATAAGATATTTGTCTGATAATCAGAGATTTTATTACTTTGTTTGGAACGGTGCTAAATCCAGATTGTTATCTGTATACAGCCGCGTTTTGCTTAACTTCTTTCATTCGCACAAATAATAATACTTTATTGACTAAGAATGGTAATTATGCTAACTAAGAAAGAATAAATAAGTAGATTGTTTCTTTTAGGTAAGTTGATAGCGTAATATATATGTACATTCTATATTTGTAAGAAAGTATATACAAAATGCGTTTAATTAAACATTTTTGTCTTTCGTTTTTTTTTAAGTGTAGTTCGTTCCTTGAGGAACCGGCTAAGGTCATACACCATGCTGCCATGTCATTAGTTTCTTAATTTCATTGTAATACATAAATAAACAATATTGATGATGATGAATGATAATAGAAATGGGTAGTGAGAAATGATATTACCCCCCAACCCTTCGAGTATCTCAGTAAAGATGTGGGGCTTTACTAAGTCCTCACGCAGACGTCTTGTGAGAATTTGAAAGTAATGTTGCACTGTTTTGTTTCATTTGCCAACACTCATGCACATTCACGAACACTTAACGGTTAATAATCCACTATTATTTCACATTAATATTCGACATAACACTAATTTTAGAAAATAAAACAAAACCGCAGACATTACTCTTCACTTTCCCGCCAAGAAGTCTTTTGTCTTTCGTTTTTATTTTTTTTATTTTTTTAAGTTTAGTTTGTTCCTTAAGGAACCGGCTAAGGTTATAGACCATGCTGTCATGTCAATAGTTTCTTAATTTCATTGTAATACATAAATAAACAATATTATATTGATGATGATGAAAGATAATAGAAATGGGAAGTGAGAAATGATATAACCCCCCAACCCCTCTAGTATCTCAGTAAAAATGTGGGGCTTTACTAAGTCCTCACGCAGACTTCTTGTGAGAATTTGATAAGTAACATTACACTGTTTTGTTTCATTTGCGAACACTCATGCACACTCACGAACACTTAAAGGTTAATAATCCACCTTTATTTCACATTAATATTCAACATAACACAAATTTTAGAAAATAAAACAAAACCGCAGACATGACTCTTCACTTTCCCGCCAAGAAGTCCTCTTTCGTTTTTGGGTGCGTTCCGAGTCACGATTATATCGTTATCAGCGCTACGAACGCTCACAGCCGTTCCAAGTCGGATATCGCGCTAAAACCGACAAATGACAGATGTTGATTCGGAACGCTTGTTATTGAGCTTACGTTTTTTATTCATAACCTCGAACTTTGTTTGTTGTTTTATGTTTTCAGTTTTGATTGTGATTTACTTCAGTGCTATCTGAGTGCCATGGATCAATGGCTTGAATTTATTTTTGCTCTCGATAGCGATTTTTACTACTTTACCTTTGACATTGACAGCTAACTGACAGGACGCTCACAGTGATTTCACTCCGAGGCATGGTCGCTGTGAGCGCAAGATGGCGCAGACAATGACGTCATGAGTGACGTCACGCTAGATTTCGTGAACGCGCTCACGGCCATTCGGAACGACTGTTATTGCGCTAATATCGATATAATCGTGACTCGGAACGCACCCTTTATCTTTCTTGTCACTGTCAATGTCAATTGTCATGTCAAAGTAGCAAGCAATGTCACTAAAATTGCGATTTCGTTTCATTAATTTCATTGTTCAATTGTTAATTGTCATTCGTCGGAGGTTTCACAATACCTCAATTTTAAATAATGTTATTCGGAAACATTATCATATTAATTTAGACTTTAAGCATGAGCATTTAACTTATAAGAATTCAATTATTTATTATAAAGTTAATAGAAAGGAACCAGGATGATGTCCACAGCTGGATCAAGTGTAATGTTTTCTGTTTCTGTATTTATTTTTAATTATAAAAATATTTGTTTTGTTGTGCTAATAATTATTCCTTTGTCGCAGCAGTCTGCACCCACGGTGCAGGAGTTTAAGATAAGAGTGCCAAAGAATGTAAAAAAAAAGTATCATGTAATGAGATTCAACGCCACTCTAAACGTAGATTTTGCAAAATGGACACATGTAAAAATGGAACGAGAGAACAATATTAAAGAGTTCAAAGGAATTGAGGAAGAGATGCCTAAGTGAGTACACTTAACGCCATAATGAAAATATTTATTACTCAACTACAACTTATAGTTTTTTTCTAAATATCACATACTTTTTAAATTTTGTTAAGAAATTTCCCCCCATCCCACCACAAAAATCGTGGGTTCGTAATCAATAGCCCTTCCAAAACATGACTCATTTAAAACTTAATCTGTATCCTATGTTTAATGTCTGTCTAATTAACATTTTTATTTATTTATATTTTATTTATATTATGCAGATTTGGTGCAGGCTCAGAGTATGGACGAGACATGCGTGAGGAGGCTCGGCGCAAGAAGTTTGGTATCATCTCCCGAAAGTACAAGCCTGAAGACCAACCTTGGATCCTTAAAGTGGGGGGAAAGACTGGCAAGAAGTTAGTCAGTAAATTTATTGAGTATTTTTGCATTTCTAATCCATTACTCGACAACTACCAATAAAAACTTGTTTAAAAAACATTAGTACGTAAACCTAACAATACACCATAATATAAGTTTACCAGATGTGTTAACTGTATGTTTAGTTTTTAATAGAAGACTTACTTCATGGAATGCTGGACTGGACTACAATGTATGCCATTGAGCCCTACAATAACGATAAAATAATCAGCTATTGACTTTGAGTTGACTCATAGCAGTAAGTTATATTTATATAATGTATATTCCTGTTAACCCTAATGTTGTTTGAAAACAGGTTCAAAGGTATCCGTGAGGGGGGCGTGTCGGAGAACGCCGCGTACTACGTGTTCACGCACGCGGCTGACGGCGCCATCGACGCCTACCCTCTACAAGAATGGTAATCAACCAATTCATTTTGTTTTCTAGATGCCTATGTGCTTTTTTTTTGAGAGAGATGGCTGATTGCCTCAGACGGCATTTTCAGCTTCACTGGACTTGAAACTGCCTGCAAATAAGAAATACTGACAAATTTCCTCAATCGCCTTCGAAGTATATGGCTATGGCATAAGGTTGCTTACTACGGATCTGATGCGCAAGGTGTATGTACGCTTGGTGCTTGAAAATTTCAAGGTTTAAGAATTAAAATCAAATAATCGTTTTTTAGCTTATGTTTAAATTTTTGATTGGTATTTACTTTTGTAAAGTAAACATTAGTTTTATTTAGGTATGCATTTTCAAATAGTCCTGATTCCAGATACAACTTTCAGCAACCTGATCTGTTTCTGTTTTCAGGTATAACTTTCAACCTATCCAAAGGTACAAGGCTTTATCTGCAGAAGAAGCAGAACAAGAGTTTGGTCGGTAAGAACATAAAACATCTGTAACGCAAACGCACGGACACAATGCAGTTGGGTAACTGAAAGTGTATTCTAAACTGAGCCTTATTTCAGTCGCAACAAAGTCATGAATTACTTTTCACTGATGTGTCGGAAACGGATGCGCGGCGACGACGGAGCCGACGAAGGAGACGATCCCGATGACAAGAAAATCAAAGGCTCTAAAGCCAAAAAAGGTACAGTAAAATGTTTAAAATGGAAACGAGAATATCACTAAGATTAGATTTATGTTTAGAGGTACTAGCAATAAACCAAGTAACAGGTGCAAAAAACGGATAAATAGTAAACGGAGTTATTCTAAAATTATTATTGCAAAAATGTATTTGTTTGTGTGTGAAATCAAAATGCAAAATGTGCTTGCAGTCAATTTGTGTGGGATTTTACAACCCGTTTGATGAATTTCTCAACAGGTTCCATTTCCAACCGTCTTCTCCTTGATTCTATTTTTAGATTTTTAATATTTCTTGTTGTTTTGTTTTATAGATCTGAAAATATCTGAATTAGACGAGTGGATAGACTCTGACGACGATTCGTCCGATGATGAGGCTGGAGAGAAGGACAACGAAAGTGACTCTGCTGCTAAGAAGAAAAAGGAGAAGAAAGGTTTGTCAGCATATTTTGAGAGAAGTAATTGTTGTAGAGTGTCGAGAAAATTAGGGCAGGGTTTCTGCTGAGGTGAACTCCGATGACTGTTTATGGAATACCGATCCCTGGGTGACCAGGAATTGGTATAGCAGCACGTAAAGGAATGTAAAGGAGTTTTTAGTGGATATAAGCACAGATTACGTAATAGTTACGTATTATAGTTAGATAAGCTCGATGGCGACTGCGCCATCTGAACCACGGGGTTAACGCGAGTGTTGCAACTTTTGCAACGGCCCGTCATCTAATGGGTGACCAAATATTTATCATCTCGAGCTCCTCCGTGCTTCGAAAGGCACGTAAAGCCGTTGGTCCCGGCAGCATGTGCCCGCGTGGTGGTTTATGGCCCGTACTCCCTATCCATCCATAGGAAAGGCTCGTGCCCAGCAGTAGGACATAAAACGAGCTTATTTTATTTATTTTTATTTTTTATTTTTTTTATTTAAGGCACAATTACAGACAACAGATAGGAAACATACTAAAAAACAATTATGTACAGTTAATAAGGTATATCCGTGCCCAATTACAAAAGTGCTCAGCATTTACCTTTAACTTACCAAATAACAAAAGCAATTAACATTAGGTTAAGCAAAGTTTGGTAACAAAAAATTAAGTTAAATAAAATATAGTTAAGTAAAATAAAATAAAATTACTAAGCTCAAAAACAAATATGCAAACACAATACCAAAACAAGTATTAATTGGTATGTAGCATTGCCATTAGTGATCCCTTGAAGGCATGGATACCACAGCCAAAAAGGTCACAATCCGAACAGATTTCATTAAAAAAATCACACATTCTATTCATAGGATTGTTTTGAGACACATTATTTCTAGAGGGGGGTACATAAAATAACCGCGGAGTGCGCACAGACCGAGTCGGCACCCTGAACAACAGCATCTCCAATAGCCCGCTATCCAATAATCCATTGGCAATTTTATGAAGTGTACGCAAGTCATTCATCCACCTTCGGTTCTCAAGGCTAGTCATGTTAAAGTGGCTAAGCCGGTCAGAGTAGTTACATATACTTCGACGCAAGCCACACTCAGTGCACAAAATGCGTAAAAACCTACGTTGGATAGCCTCTATTCTATCAGTATGGTTTTGATAAACAGGGGACCACACCGAAGAACAGTACTCCAAGATACTTCTGACCAGGGATCCGTACAAAATTATCCATGAATTTACATTTTTAAATGGCTTGGCATGACGTAACACAAAGAATAACATTTGGTTAGCTTTGTTGCAAATGTAATCATAATGGGGTCTAAATGTGAGAACCGAGTCATAATACACTCCCAGATCACGGACGGTCATAACACGAGTAAGAGTACGACTACCTACGCTATAATTATAATTCAACGGGATTTTGTTTTTGGTGAAAGAGATCACTTGACACTTGTCAATATTTAATGACATATGATTAGCATTACACCAGCGATTAATGACGTCTAAAGATTCCTGTAATGCCTCGCAATCACTCATATTTATTACACGATTAAAAATTTTTATGTCATCTGCGTAAGCGAGACATTCACTTTGAATGTTGTTCAAGAGATCGTTGATAAACATAAGAAACAATAATGGCCCCAAGTTTGATCCTTGTGGAACTCCTGAGCTCGATTCAAACGGAAAAGAATCATAGCCACTTAACGCTACAACTTGCGAACGACGGAGAAGGTAAGAAGCAAGCCAGCGCAATAGATTTCCATGTATACCGAGATGTTCCACTTTAGCCAAAAGAATTGCATGACTCACGCGATCGAATGCCTTGGCAAAATCCGTATAAATGGCATCCACTTGTCTTCTTCGTCAAACGAGTTACATAAAAATGTTGTGTAAATTAAAAGATTGGAATTAGTTGATTTCCCAGTGATAAAACCATGCTGTTTCGGACTAAGTAGTGGACCGACGTGGTTGTACAGATGCTGATACACGAGTGACTCAAAGATTTTAGCAAACCAGTTCAGAATACTGATGGGGCGATAGTTAGTAATATTGTTTTTATCACCAGATTTATAAATAGGCGTAATTTTAGCTATTTTCCATAATGCAGGAAAAGTACCCTCGCTAAGCGATTTGTTATAAATTATAGTCAGCGGGTCGACCAGTGCCGAAGCACACATACGAATGAGTATTGGCGGGATACCATCTGGACCAGCACCTTTGGATATGTCAACGTTTTTCAACATAGTAACAACGGAGTCACTCTGAATTTGCAGCTGATTCGCGGTGAAATTATGACAAGGAAAATCAGGGGTGTACGACGCAAGTGTACCTCTCACGTAGACGGAAGAGAAGAACTCGGCAAAAAGATTGACAATCTCATCGCCTGACGTAGCAACTCGATCGTGAAGGTACATACGATTTGGTATAGTATTCGTGAGTCTCTTGCTTTTCGTATAACGCCAAAAAGCCTTTATGTTGTGTGTTAAATCCTGTTCAATGCTAGAAACGTAAGCCTTAAAACACTCTTCTAGCAAGATTTTTGCTCGTTGTCTTAGCATAGAATAGGCATCCCAATCTCTAGGATTTTTAAAACGTTTGTATTTATCATGATATTTGGACTTATGTTTGAGGACCTTCTTTAGCCCTGTAGAAAACCAAATTGGACAGTTAAAACCGCGCACTCTGATTTTTGGGGTATGCTCATTGACTATGAGATGCAGCTGATTGTAGAAAAATTGTACCAAATCATTACAATCAAGAATGCTAGCGTAGTGAGCCCAGTTTATCTTTTTAAGCTTCGCAACGCATCCGTCAAAGTTTGCTCTATGAAAACAAAGTCTTTCAAAAATACCGTTCGGACGCAAAGGAGCTTCCTGGCGGACATATACAAGTTCAAACGGAGGGTGATGCACATCAAGACGACTAATCGGAACGGCCTGAAGCAAGGAAAATGAATCAGGGCAATTAGTGATAGCCAAATCCAATATTCTACCATTAAGATTCGTATTAAAATTTAACTGAGATACACCAATTGATTGAAACAAATTACAGAGAATATCAGATTTAGCACAAGAACCATTTAGTGGAGCTCTAGTTTCATTTGACCACAACACGTCTCCCAGATTGAAGTCACCAATTACACATGAGAGCTGTTTGGGATGTGACGATATTATAGTACAGCAATTGTTTGCAAATGCCTGAAAATCACCTAGCGGCAAATAGTCGGGAAGGTACACGGTACATAGATTTAAAATCAGTTTCTGATTTAAAGTAAGCTGTATCCACAAATCCTCCACATAGTCCGATTGCCAATCGCTCCTAATCACAACATCAAGTTTCTTAGATATCGCTATCAAAACCCCCCCACCATGATGCTTATGAAAACGCTTCAGGAACCTGTCGTCTCGGTCTCTGCGCACAACCGTATATCTATCATCAAACAGTTCGGATGACAGGACAGAATTATCGAGCCACGTTTCACACAGACAAATTACATCATAATTATTACATAAAACAGAATTATATATTTCAGAAGTCTTACTTTTCATACCACGTATGTTTTGATAATACAAACTGATCGCCATTTTAGATGAATAAAGATTATAATAATAATATTACAATTAATTAAGATAATATAAAACTACTGGATTAAATCTAAGCTTCCGATATTTTTGATAAGGATATGCGGAGAATCAACTGTTTTTCTAACAAAAATTCTTCCACTACGTACCCAAATAAACTGATATTTGTGCTCTTTGACTTTCTTCCTAGCCGCTGCGTGTAGTAACTTGTTTGAGGGCGACAAATGTTCAGAAACGTACACCGGCTTTTTGTCCCCTGCAAGCCCAAGTAGCGCTGTATTAAGCTTATCATTTTTGTTAGCTTTGTTATAACGATACACAGCTGAGTAAAACTCATCCCGACGTGCAGCATTCATGAACCTGGCTATGACTGTGCGCGGATATATACTGTCCTTGTTTAATTTTGCGACTCTCACACAACTTACAATGTCTTCATCTTTCATCGTATAGCCAATCACTGCACCGCAGTGTTTAACGAGATTGTTTAAGTTTTCATTGCGATGTTCAGGTACCCCGTGAAGCTCTAAATTATTTTCCCTCAAGTACTGCTCAGTATTGTTTAGGCGTTCCGTAAGATCCCTCACAGTAGTGTCCAACGCTGAGCAATCGTTTTTCAAGGTGGTGTTTTCATCTCTCAACATGTCCAATTCATTTTTCATTTCTTCGAACTTGGTATTGAAAAAATCAAGCGATGTACGGAAGTCCTGAAGCTCTTTTTGAATTGGCAGCAATTCTTGTTTCAATGTCCTGGTTAGTAGTAGTGGCAGCTCGGCCTTCATAGACTTCAAAACTCTTTCACTGATAGCGGAGACGACATCTTCATCATGGCCAGAGAGTGAGCAATCCACATCGAATCGGTATTGATTTTGATTAGATCTTCTAATAGTGACATTATCAAAATCTGTACCGGTACCATCGTCCATATTTTGAGGTGAATTCCCAGAACAAACAGTTTGAAGCGAGCGAACAGGCGTGTTAGTATTGCTACCCTTCGGCGTCCTGCCTTTACATTCATAGCAAATCCATTGACTCTTGCTGCTCTTTGTCATGGAATTTCGAAAACAATTAACAGTAATACTCGCACATTCGAGATCATAAAATTTCAAGCATTTGGCGCATTTTAAGTTATCATTCGTGCTGAACTTATTACAACATCCACCACAGGTAAATTGAACAGGCGCCATATCAGCAAAAAAATAATAACAATAATTAAAAAAAAATATATATATATATTTTTAAGATTTTAGTATATCGGATTCTCTCAGAGAAAGCTATAAACGTTGCAGCGATGTCGTATCTGCAGTGCTTTATCAATGGCCGATGACGATCCGGTTTCTTCGCTAATGACCGGTGATGATGCGCGCAAGGCAATGTAGCACTTACACCTCAGACGTAACCGTCGTATTCGCTTGTATGCAGCTGTGGTTTTTGAATATTAATGTTAAACAAATGTTGACGTACCGCCCGGTTGAAATGGTTCACAGGCCGAATTTTCTTGTTGCGATGTTCAAAAGATGCAAATAAAACACGCAGCACGATCGCGGCACTCAGGTTAATGATAATTAATGCACTGATTTAAAAAATATAAAAAATAACAATTTTTTAAACGAATATTTAGAAGGAGGATAATTACGTAGATCTTTATTGTTTGGTGTCAAAGATTAAGATGTTTTTTTTTTTGAGAGAGATTGCTGATTGCCTCTGACTGCTTTTTCAGCTTCACCGGGCTTGTTTGGGGGCGGCGAGGAACGTCAAGCCGTGTGAAACGAATCACCTTCGGGGGTTTTCTAGTGCGCGTCCCCATGCCCTACTAGTTCTCTCCGAAGGGAGGGGGAAGGGGGGGGGGGGGGGAACAACCCGAGGGCGCCTCTAAAGGCTCGGACCTCGGCTCGGGTTGACGGGGCCGTGGTGTAGGAGAGAAGCGCCCAGGTACATGTCTGTACCTGGTGTAGAGCGCGTGTGAACCGGTTTTTCGTACCCTTGTTCTACGAGTACGGTGTCTTGGGCCTAAACTAGTGTGCATGTTTAGTGTATTCTGTAAATGTGTAGTGGCATTAAAAGGATCGGGCGAGAGCTTGTGATGAAGGTTGGCAGTTGTAACTCTGGGCTTATGAACATCACGAGCCCTCCATCGTTTATACCTTCCTCGACGTCTGGCGAATTCACACGGTACATACGGTACATATGGTTTGAAGTCGTGGTCCCTTTGTAGTTGTATTACCTGCCGATTGGTAGACCGCATAAATCCAAAGATATTTTTTTTGTATCATCTAAGTTTTCATTTGATTCATTTGATTGTGTTTTGTTCTTAGCGGCGGCTACGAATAAGAAAAAGAAGAAAGTGAAAGACGAAGCGTTCGAGGACAGCGATGACGGTGACGAGGAGGGCAGAGAGAAGGATTACATATCCGATTCATCTGAAAGGTAATCTTATTTTTTTTAAGATAAGGTTCAATTTAGATTATTTAAGTGTAGCAATTTCATAGGCAATCAGAAATATTTTAAAAACTTGGTCTTTAGGAAAGCAACTCTTTTTGCTGAACCATGTGTTAACAAGTTTGCTAACTTTATGAGCAAGAAAAGTGTTGAAAAAATTATTCCAAGAGCGGGATTCGAACCCGCACCCTATGACAGTGTCAGGTGCGCTTCCAATCACGCTATCATGGCTCGGTCAATTTTAGATAGTCTGATGTCCAGGCTGTATTTGAGATTGGTTGTAATGTGAGTTTTTTTTTCAGCGATTCCGACCGCGAAACTAAAGCAAGCAAAGAATTGAAGGGAGTAGCGGAAGAAGACGCTTTAAGGTAAACAACACAGCAATATAATATGACCTTGAGATTTTCCAACGGTTTGATGTTCGTTAGGAGACATTGCTTGATTCAGATTTCTATAACAGTTCGCGCTGTAGTTTGGACCTGTGTTTACAACGCCATCTATTGTCATATGTTGATACTGTAAAATTTAGGGTTGTGACGTTGGATGTAGGTTTCGTCACAGTTATAAGATGTGGTACGACTATATCGTAAAAAAACTATGATACATTGATTCATAAATCTATTGAAAGATTTCAAAGAGGATTAAAAGAAGTTCTCAGTACAAGATCTCCCGCCCAGAGTAGACTTACGAACCGATGGCATAGTGACATTCACAAGAGCTACTTGTAGCCTAAACTGAATAAATGATTTTTGAATTTGAATAAGATAAAGCCGGGAAACT
Organism: Eudonia truncicolella; assembly: GCA_949315975.1. Classification (NCBI taxonomy): domain Eukaryota; kingdom Metazoa; phylum Arthropoda; class Insecta; order Lepidoptera; family Crambidae; genus Eudonia; species Eudonia truncicolella. The sequence goes on along the minus strand of OX438827.1, from coordinate 18,340,539 downwards.
TTGTTATGAGGTTTTTAGAATAGTTCTCACTGTTGAATGAATCTGTGCTAATCGGCATGTAGGAGATTGTTATTAACAAATAGAACGTAAATAAATTCTTGTGTCGGAGGAGCTCGATTGCGCAGTGATTAACGCGCCCAGTCTACGATTGCTGACATTTGAGCAACTTTCACAAAAGCCGGTCAGGTCGTCGGACAAAAAAAGAGTACCCCAGTAGTGGGCATAAAATAAGCTGATGATGATGATGATGATGATGATATTTAATAATACTTGGCTTAAAGATGTGAGTCAGGTGTAAATAGCGAGTTTGGTGCTAAACTCGTACAAAGTACAAGCTAACGCTACAGTTTGTTAATGAACGATGGTATGGTCAGGAAACTGCTGACCTCCGATGAGGACTCTGACGAGGAGCAGGAGCCGAAGCCCGAGCAGTCGGAGCAGGAGGACGAGCCCACCAAGGAGGGTGAGGAGCGCGCCAGCAAGCTCAAGAAGAAGAAGAAAGACGACGCCAAGAAAGGTAAGATCTATATACTGTTTGCAATCACTTGCAGGAACCGGTCCAACGGTTTAATCACAAAAGCCTTTGAAATTCTTACCTACAGATTTAGGTAACCCTTTAATTTGTGTAACCCTTTCAATGGGTAATGGGTAACCCCTTCAACCTGATAACCTTTTCAAAAGGATAACCAAAGGGTTTAATCTCTCTCACTTCTTTATTATTTGCCAAGTTAATTTGGAACATATGTTCATAACCATAAGCACCATAACACTGTAAAACTGCCCGGAGGGTTCGCGGCAATTCGGAAAAGACTTGTTTAAACACGCAGTGCACTGCCGCCGTCCGCCGCAGCGATCGAACTAACGTCAAACAGTAATAGCTCTTATGTACTGAGCATAAATATCATATCTACACTGACGCTCCATTCAGCCTCTAAAAGGGTAACCAAAAGGTTACCCGTTTAATTGATATTCTTTGGGTTATTATTTCAAATTGAATGGCGTCTAATGCGCAATGGGTTTGGAAACCAAACCCCCTTCTCAAAACCCCTGAATGGGTTACGAGACCTGGCCCTGATCGCTTGTTTGGTCTAGTAACTAGATCACCGGTGTTATATGCAAAGGGGATAGATTTTCAGTGGGGGAAACAGTCAGCGACGGAAGTCGCTCACTGTTTTTGTGTCATGTCACCGTTGCTTTGATTATTCAGTTGCTAGTACGTTTTGCTAACGCGTTGAGCGACTTCAGTCAGCAGGACTGTACATGTTGAAGGTATATGGTTTTTATAGTTATTTTATATAGTTACTAGCTGACCCGGCGGACTTCGTACCGCTTTGACAGTTTCCATGACAACACTACAAACAAATCATTTTGTATTGGAAAAATTTAGGGGTGGACCACCCGTAACATTTAGGGGGATGAGAAATAGATGTTGTCCGATTCTCCACCCTAGCCGATATGCACGCTAAGATTCACGAAAATCGGTCGAGCCGTTTCAGAGGAGTTCAATAACGTACACCGTGACACGAGAATTTTATATATTAGATAGATATAGTTTATCTGGTGGTAGGGTGTGTTTTAAATCAATATTTTTACTATCAGCAGTGGCCAAATAGATAAGTAGATGCTTTAAGTGAGTTTGTTGCTAAGCCAATGTATGTAATTGTGTCGACTGGCAACAGATAGCGCTGTGCGGCCTTAATAGTGTCTGAATGGCGCTAACGGAGTTTCACGCCAGTTTGATATTAGTGTTGCGTAAAATTTCGTTGTTCGCTTTTGATTGAACCTTGGTAGTGTGTATCACAACGACTTTTGGTTTGATTTCATAATTTGGGGTCCTAATTTTAAAAGTAGAATAAAAATAAAAATATCTGTTGTTGTTGCTTTGTTTTTTTTATATTCATAAAATTTTTATAAAATACAGTGAAAAAATTAAACGCCCACCCGACCCAGCCAGGAATCGAACCTGGGTCTTCCGCAATCCGGGCGGCTGCACTGATCGCTATGCTACCGGGAAGGCTGACGTAAGCGCTGAATTTTGTCACTGCTATTTTAATATTTTTGAGTGCTTTTAAGCGGCACTAGCGCCATCTATCCAAACGGTTGTTGCAACCGATGGCCATGCAGATTCATCTTTGCAGATGAAAAACCACAAATTTGATAACACAACGCTATAGTAAATTTTTACTTTTTTTTTTTCAAGTGCTAATTGCTGCACTGAAGCTAAATTAAATATTCATAAAATTTTATAAAATACAGTGAAAAAATTAAACGCCCACCCGACCCAGCCAGGAATCGAACCTGGGTCTTCCGCAATCCGGGCGGCTGCACTGACCGCTATGCTACCGGGAAGACTGACGTAAGCGCTGAATTTTGTCACTGCTATTTTAATATTTTTGAATGCTTTTAAGCGGCACTAGCGCCATCTATCCAAACGGTTGTTAATATTTAATTTAGCTTCAGTGCAGCAATTAGCACATGAAAAATAAAAAAAATAAAAAGTAAAATGTTTTTTTTATGTTAGGCGTGTTATACAAATAGTTTTGTCGGTCTGTCCCCAGCGGAGTCGAGCAGCGACTTCAGTTCAGACTCGGACACCGACCAAGAGAGCGCGCCCAAAAAGAAGAAACCCAAGCACGGAGACAAGAGCGCCGCCAGCACTTCTGGTAAGTGACCAAAGATAGTGTTCTTTACATCATCATCATCCAATTTTTTTATGTCCCCATTGCTGGGGCAGGAGCCTTCCCTATGAATTGATAGGGGGAAGTAAGAAGAAGAGAGACAACAATAAGAAGTAGAGAGCAGTTCTTTTACATACTTCTTCGTACTGACGGAAATGTGTTCCGATGAAAGTTATATTTTACTGTAATAGTTTGCTGGTTGTTCTGATGGTGATGTTTGACACGAACAGCCAACGCTGGTACGCGCCCATCTCGCCCATCTCGCTGATGATGCGCTCCATGATGTCGCCGCCGCCCACATCCTTGGGGTCGTCGTTCAAGTGTTTTGATTCCTAAAACAAAAGCAAAATTACTATGTACTTGTAATTTTATTTTGATACAAAACGCTTCGGTGGTTGCTTCGCGAGAGGCTCGGTCAGACCTTATACCCAGGTCGGACCAAGTGTTATTCAAAATTTTCCGATGCATATTAGCGCGTGTATATGATCAGCATGCTAACCCTTGCCTTTCGAGGCGCCCTTGGGTCTTTCCGCTCCCCGATCCGATCCGAACCCCTCGGAGAATCTAGTAGGGCACGGGGACACGTTTCATACGGCTTACGGTACGGTTTCTCTCTAAAAAAACCATGCGAACCCGCGCGTTTGGCTAGCGCGGTGGTTACGCCCATCGATTGTAGCTAAGACTTGATTTCAATAAGACCTTTTCCCAGCAATGAGACAGGTGTAACAGGCTGTTACAAATTTTTAATTTTTTATATTAAAGTGTAGGCGCATGGCCGTCGTTTCACCTGATGAATGAACTACTTTAAGGCTGCACTTCACTTCCTCTCCTCAACCACTAAGGAAGGCTGTTTTACCTCAAACCGACGGAATATAACAATTATATATTTATATAAATACAGTGAAAAAATTAAACACCCATCCGACCCAGCCAGGAATCGAACCTGGGTCTTCCGCAATCCGGGCGGCTGCACTGACCGCTATGCTACCGGGAAGGCTGACGCAAGCGCTGAATTTTGTCACTGCTTTTTAATTTTTGAGTGCTAATAGCGGCACAGTGCCATCTATCCAACGGTCGTTGCAACCGATGGCCATGCAGATTCACTTTTGCAGATACCACAAATTTGATAACACAACGCTATAGTAAATTTAATTGTATTGTAATTTATTTAATTGCTGATGTAATTAGAAAATAAAATAATATAATATAAATTTCTACGACTAAATGGTTGGTAATGAGTACGTACGACGCTCTTAGTAGGTTAATGCAAACTGGTTTATGCAATACAATTTAATAAAAGGTGCAAATGAGGTCAACTCGAAAAGTGCTGAAAAGGAAATCGCCTTCTTCCAAAAGGGGTAGAAAAAACACCACTTTTGAGCAAACTCGCCGTTTGTGACATCGACGCTACATTAAGCATAATCAAAGTAGAGCCCGAGTTTGAATAGATAACATCAGTGATGGGTTGCTAGCCGATGGCCTGATGTGCGAGCATCTTGGAACACTTGTCTCATAATCGGCTCTGACGACATGAACGGGAAGTTAGGCAGCTGAAATGTAGGTGATGAGTAGAACTATTGGCGGGACAATCTTAACTGTCTTGACGCTTTTTCAAGCGTGTCCGCGGTTTTGTTTTGTTTTCAAATATGTAACCGTTAGGTGTTCTTGAACGTGCAGTGTTGCCAAGTGCCAGTGCCAGTAGATGCCAGTGTATTCTAGGGTTTCGGGGGGATTAGCATTTATCACTACACATTTCTATTATCATTCATTATCATGTAATAACAAAGAAAATATTGTTTACTTATCTTACTGTGTAAGAAAAAATACTTGACATTGGCTAAACATGCTAATGATATAAAAATAAAATAAATTTATTCAGATTTAAATAAAAATGAAAATAATAAACAAATAGGTATAAAATGAAATAAAGAAATGAAACCGAAATGGAACCTATATTAGCACGAATCCATTAATTGTGGTTTAAAAAAAAGTGAATCTGTTTCTGTAGCGAGCGCAGCCGGCAGCGCGCCGGCGTCGCGCGCGGGCACGCCGGTGCCAGCGGCCAGCGCCGCCAGCGCCGCCGTCGCCGCCGCCAGCGCCGCCAGCCACGCGCCGCCCGCCAAGCGCGCCAAGCTCGACGCCTCCTACGTGTGAGTATACACCCGCCAAGCGCGCCAAGCTCGACGCCTCCTACGTGTGAGTATACACCCGCCAAGCGCGCCAAGCTCGACGCCTCCTACGTGTGAGTATACACCCGCCAAGCGCGCCAAGCTCGACGCCTCCTACGTGTGAGTATACACCCGCCAAGCGCGCCAAGCTCGACGCCTCCTACGTGTGAGTATACACTTGCCTACCCGAGGTCGAGGTGCAGGCGCACAAGGCGCATCTAGGTTTTCTTTATGATATCATGGATGTGCGCTTATTTACTCGAGTCTCGGCAGAGTCTAAGTGGAGGCGTGGCGGAGCCGAGAGTGCCGGCGCCGCAACGTCGCTGCAATTTTGTTATTTCGGACTTTAACTATTGACTTTTAAGCTCTAATTCTCAGCGAGTGCGGCGAAACAGAGAAAGATACGCTCCTATAACTATGATCAGTGCTTTCTCGTCATAACAAAAACGAGAACGAGAATTTGTGTGTCATAGAAAAAAGCCTCCGGTGACAAAAGAGTGCAATTTTGTATTTTTCGTTCTTTCTTAATGCTTTCTTGTCATAAGTCACATAACTTAGTCGCTAATCCAAAAACTAGTTTAAACTTTACCTCAATTCAAGAAAAAATGGGCGTAACAGAAGAAATTATGCTTATGAAATTGTTAAATATAGTTAGAAAAATGGTATTGGCCACTATGTAGTTTTAATACTTATAAATTCCTTATTTGAAAATAACAGTATTAATTTGTTTTTATTATTTTCGTTACGTATAGGACATTAACATAGTAAACTTGTCGGAAGAAAATAATAAAATGCTTAAAATTGAACAGCGTGCCGTGATTAAATTCCTATCAAACAACGGAATTTCCAATGTGTTTGGTGATTCCGATTTTGTAATAAAGTTTTGGTCTAAACAATTCAAACACGGCTGTGTGAGCTTGGAAGACGATCCCCGTAGCGGACGGCCGGTTTCAGCAGTCACAGAAGACAGTCAAAGAAAAACGAAGAGGCAAACTCAGCAAAGGAAATTTAATTTTCCATGCTAGGCCGGTTTTAGGCAAAAACAGTTTCACGGAACTAAACCATCTATAGTCCAGATTTGGCCCTCTGTGCCTATTTTCTTTTTTGAAATTTGAAGAAAAACTTAAGGGGAAGGAGATTTTCGACCGATGATAAAATATAGGCCGCTGTGGATGACCATTTTGACGACCAATCCAAGAAATATTTTTTTGACGGTTTAATGTCACTTATTGACAAATATAATTAGTGTGTTACAGTTGAAGGGGACTATATTCAAAAATAAATTAGCTTTTTATGTCTTTTCTTTCTATGTTAGGTAGATAACTTTCCAGTCGCCCCTCGTATATGATTAGTACTTTTTATCATAAATCAAAACTCAGTCGTCAATCCAAAATCAACCTTAAGTTTTAACTATAAGGTCTAAATTCCAGCGAGTGCGGCGTAACAGAAGAAGCGGTGCGTCGCTACCTGACGCGCAAACCAATGACGACCACGGAGCTGCTGACCAAGTTCAAGTCCAAACGCACCGGCGTCAGCTCCGAGCGGCTGGTGGAGACCATGACGCAGATCCTCAAGCGGATCAACCCCGTCAAGCAGAACATCAACGGCAAGATGTACCTCAGCATCAAGCCCACTTGATAGACAATAAACCATATTCTGTTACTACAAGCTATTTTTCTATTTAAATTTCAACATCACTCCACAACGACCGGTTCTGTGCTGCTTGCATCCAGCGGCAAAAGTTTAAAGGTCCTTAGTTTTTAAATTTGAAGATCCATTATTTGCTATAAGTTTCAACCATAGCAGATAGACGAGAGGCGAGTATGGTAAAGGAGGTTGACAGGCTCGCGTGACGCCCTCTAAGACAAGGCCTTCCCACGGGAACAACACATGTAAAGATTTCGTCATAACCAACCACGCCGTCCTCATGTAGGGACAGGTATTAACAAACGCTATCTTACATACACTGTGCTATTGTCCAACCTAATGTAACGTTATGATCAGACGGAGGTGGTCCATTGCGTGGGCAGGGTTGCTCTACCCTTGTATAACCTGGCTGTAGGTAGCTGACCAAGTTCCGCGATCCGTGTTCGTGAGAGGGTTATTTGAGCGTTGCTCGGGCGCGGAATGTTAGCTTGCCTTTTGGGTCTCTTCATTTTGTGTCATACATAACCAAGCACGCTCTACACTCTGTGATATTTAATGAAAACATTTTGAAAGTGAAATAATTTATTGACTTATAGACAACATTAATTCGATTTGTTTATCAGGCGGAGTATGTTGTAATTTTTTATTAGATTTAATTCTTATCAAAAGTTAATAAGGTCCAATTTGCTGTGGTTTCAATTTCACCACTGCTGCTCATAGAAGGGTATATGTAGTACCTACTCTTATAAAATTTATATAATGGAAGTTCCATTTCTTACTATTTGATAAACAATAATTTCCTAGCTTTATAACTGACTTATCAAGTAAGGCGCTCCGCAGACAAAGTAACTTTAGTTAGAGAAATTATCAACTTTTTAAAAGTTTTACGTTTAAGGTGTTTAAGTTGCAGCAATAGTTTACGGTTGCCGCAATTCTAAATAAACTTTTTAAATTAATAGTAAACAGTCGGTGTTTGCCAGTTGGGGAAACTAGCAACTTAACATAACTGTACAAATTTAACAGTTGCTAGTTGCAGCAACTGAAAACTGATTTCGATCATCGAAACTCGCTACTAGAGTTGCTCTCTGCGCAGTTTCTTTAGGTTACATAGAAACAGCTAGTTGCGAGTTGCCGCCACACGGAGATCAATGTTGCTCTTCATGATCAAAGTTTACAATGTACACCTACCTATATCATGCCGAATGACTCCAAATAAATTATTTATTGTTACAAGAAGTCTTGAAGACTAAAAGAGATCGCATTGTGATCGCATCTAATCACTTAACATAAATTTTACTACATTATATTTACTAATTTATTTAGTGTTATTTATCCAGTGTTTCACAGGAACCAACGATCGACATTTTTGTCCTTTAATAATTTTTTACTTTAGTCTTTAGCTTAGATTATAAACGGACCATCTGCTTCTTGGCTGTCATCTAGTAAAATATCAATTTCATGAATATTAATACGTGAAGCAAAAACTTTGTACCCCTTTTTACGAAAATTGCGCGGACGGAGGAGTATGAAATTTCGCACTTTTATAGTTTATATAGAGAAGGAGTGCAGAATGCTAGTATATATTTTTTAAATTATGCATAAAAAATACATCAAATTAAATAAACATTGTTTCATAAATTTAAAAAAAAAAACAAAAATTGAAGAGGATCGGCCGAAATCTGTCAATGCCAGTCCAAACTCGCATTTTATCTTTTTTAATTTTTCATTGCTTAGGATACAATCCGTGCAGCCTTAATAAAATATTGTTTCAAAAATGGAATCGGAGGAAACTAAAATTGCGGTCGAATTTAGACCACTGGGCTACCACTAGTTTCAATGAATAATCATGTTATTTTTTGGCGGCGAACACTGTCGAGCGCTGGGCTTAAAGTGTCGGACACTGGTGCAACTACCCGGTTTATTTGTCCGTCGGTCCGTCGTCTACGCTTCCTGCTTCTTGTTTTTCTCCAGCATCGCTGCCAGCTCCATGTGCATCTGTATGTTGTCGTTGTGTTTGGTCTCAGTTTTCCTGAAAATTATAAGTTTTATCTGAGATATGATAAACAGTTTTATTACTAGCTTTATTACTAGCTCTCTACAAGCACTTTATTAATTATGTACAAGACGCCTGTACAACAACCTATCCAAAACTATCAAATTTCTACCATTTAAAGTTCAACCTTACGTTATACAGGGTGTTACAAAAATACCCGTAAAGCCAAAAGATGGTTAAATGGTGCTTCTTAACAAGTCCATATTTACAATATTTGAGAACCGTACTACCTATCACTGTATGACTTACCGCCAAAAAAAATAAAACCATTATTTTTGTGCTGTGCAAACCCTATTTTAGTAAAATTAAAGAGCAAACGACGCAGAATGTTTATGTACATTTTTACGTAATTCGTGAAACGATAAAGAGACATAGGTATTAGTACAGAATTCGGTTAGATAGATATTACAAGTCGAGTTTTGACAGATGTTAAAAGACCTAACCTAACGAAGAAAAAGAAAAAAAAGACGATACGAAGAAACCTTAACTAACAACACTTATTTTTTCGTAATGAACGATAAATCGTTGCCGATACAGTTCGCGAGCACGATTTAAATTGCTATCTTCATGGCCTACGCATAACATCATATCGTAATATTCGGAGTTAGAAAACATCGTCATTTTGAAAAAAAAATGGAAATAACACGAAACAAATGTAGAATATCAATAAGAAGATTTGAAATTGACAACATATTTTTTTTTCCGTCTTGACGTTTTTGAAGCCAGTAGGTACCTACTTAAGCATAATGACATCATAATATTGAACCTTTGTGGACGAAAAACAGTAAAACCATTAAAGTTGACAATTATTAAAATTGGTAGGTAGGCCTCTCGGTTAAATAATCCTGCTAACTCCGGTTCCCTGACATGACCTAGCTTACCAGGGTTGAAAATGTTTTTGGTTTTGATAATTTATTATATTTTTTACGGGGTATTTTGTAACACCGATACCTACATAAAGTACCTGGTGTGCAAGCTGTGTACATAATCCATCCAATGCATCTATCCGAATGATAGATAAATTCTAATCCTATAACATACCTACAGGGTACAGAATTCGTCCCCTGTTATTTGATTTAATTTAACTATTTATTTATTTTGGTTTTAGCCTTTGAAGTAGACTGGCACAGATCATCTGTGTAGACTGGATAAGAAACGCTCAGTTCATCTCCTAATTTACCTCGAAATTATCATTTTAAAAAGGTTAGTACGTGCGTTTTTTATACAGACTTTAAAGTTTAATAACTTTAGTTCAAAAAGAAATAGGTATTTCCGTAGCTCTTAATAATGTCAAATAAATTTTGAAAATATTGTGTCTATCCACACAACATTTTTTTAACGAAACAAAAAGGTGCAATTTATTTAAAAGAAATTGAAATTTTATATGTTATCCTGCACCGCAAGCCTGGTTTCAATATTATTTCGACGATATGCGTAGGTAAGGACTATGAAGCTTACTTCCACAGCGCGCCTTCTGCGATGAGTCGCTCCGAGTCGCTGATGGTCTGCGGCATGGCGCGGCCCTTGGTCTCGGGTAGCAACAGCGCCAGCGCCGCCGCCAGCAAGCTCATCGCGCCCACGATCAGCAGCGGCAGCGGCGACCAGAAACGACCCTGTAGGATTCAAGATTTATTTTTCTCTTTTTTCTAACACTTATAAGTATTAAGCCAGGAGGTCAATCTAGCAGCCCCCACCACCAACTAAATCGAGTCATCATCATCTTAACGATCGTAAACATGCCCTAGCCCTTTTTATTGATTTCTCACGGGCATTTGACATTTTAAATCATAAAAATCTGCTGAGAAAACTCGAAAATACAGGAATCAGGGGTCCTGTTTTGTGGTGTGAAGATTACCTTAGAGACAGGTCCTATTATGTTAAGATAGATGATGCGAAAAGTGATGTCCTACCTATCACTGAAGGTACAGCTCAAGGGTCTGTGCTCGGTCCACTCCACTTTATTGCTTATGTGAATGACATGAATAATGTACTTAGGCACTGCACATCTTATCAGTATGTAGACGACACGTGTTTAATAAAAGCCGATAAAAATATCAAAACAGCTCTTGAGAGACTTCAATAAGATTTCGACTCTTTATACATTTCGTGTCATGATAATACCATCTCGTCCTCAATGCTGATAAGACAAAACTAGTACATATCCGATCACCTTTCACCAAGACCATCGTTGATACTAATAGGAATACCTTAAAGCCCGCCAGTATAAAATTATATAAACTAAACAAAAACATTTTATAAATAGCTTAGCTTGCCTACTTCTTAACTGATCTTTAGTATTTGTAAAAATATTATGATCGGGTGTTAATGACGGTAATTGTTGATATAGAATGGGTGCCTTTGGCTTTCAAAGTAAAAAGTAAATAGTGTTGAATAATTTCGGCGGGCTGGTTAGAACCACGATATCTCAATTGGAAGAGCACCTGACCCGGTATGTCAGAAGGGTGCAGGTTTAAATCCTGCTCGTGGAAATTTTTTCAACATTTGTGTTTTTGTAATTAATACATTTTGTTTTTATAGCTTAAGCTGTAAATTATTAACAGTAAACTAACTGAGTACATAAGAGAGAATTTTGGTTACATCGTCGTAATTATTCTAACACCTAGTTACATTAAAAATGAGTGAAGTATCATCTGCAAATAATAAGATTTCACAGAAGTTCTCTTCAAAGAATGGCAAGTCATTAATATAAATCAAAAACAGAAAAGGACCAAGAATGGATCCATGAGGAACTCCCATTTTTACATGAGAAACAGATGATTTAGTTCCATTGATATCGGCAGTCTAATGTAGCATTCTAATGGTGAAAGATTTTTTTAAATCGGTCCAGTAGCGAGTGGTTTGTATGGGAAAAGAAAATTGTTGTTTTTACTATTTTTCTCGAATTTTTTAAGTTTTTCTCTCCATAAGAACCTTCCTCAGACTTCATCAAACACAAAAAAAAAGAAATCAGCCAAATCAGTTCAGCCGTTCTCGATTTTGCGATTAGCAACACATTTCGCGATTAATTTTTATTTATATATAGATAATGAATTTGTCAATTAGACTGTTACTGTGCCTTATTACAATAAAATAAATAAATAAAATTATCATCATTATATCAGAACATAAGGAGACCGTACGTATGTATGAATAATCTTCTATGAAGCTTACTTTCTGCAGTCATCATACTTAATTCGTATCAGTCCAATGCTGGATATAGAACTCTAATGCATGCCTCTGAGCCCTATATCTTTGACTTTTTCTTATTCAACTCACTATACCTACACATCGAACTTAAACTAAAGTGGCAAAAGGGAATAGAACTTACTGAGTAGACGATATAAGGTGAGCTGGTGATGGCGACGTAGACGGACAGGTGCACGATGGCGCTGCCGCGCGCGCGCATGCTGGTCGGCATCATCTCGTTCGTGAGCTGGAAGTGCGCGCCGATCGTCATGTTCACCGCGAACCGCATGCTCACCGCTAGCACCAGCTGCATCACTCCTGTTGGAATTCAAATCAGTATAAAATCAATCCTCAGTACTCCTCTTTCTCTGACGGCCTCCGTAGTCGAGTGCCTCCCACGCCGGTTTCTAGTGTAGCCATCTCCAAGGTCCCGGTTTTGATTCCCGGTCGGGTCAATTTAGAAAAACTAACTTTTTTTTTATTTTCTCGGGTCTGGGTGGTTGTGGTACCGCCGTTGTTTCTGATTTTCATAACACATCGCTTAAGCTACTGTCTTTGGAGTCAGAGCAATGTATGTGATGTTGTCTAATACTCGTATTCATTTATAATTTACTAGTTGTTGCCCGCGACTTCGTCTGCGAAGACTACAGCAAAAAAAAAAAAGTATCTTATATGCTGTTCTGGGTCATGGCCTGTATATGAGGAAAGTTTCATTAAAATCCATTCAGTAGTTTTTACGTGAAAGAGTAACAAACATCCATCCAAACTTACAAACTTTCGCGTTTATAATAACTTGGTAGGATTATGTACACATTAATTAACCTATCTATATAGTAATTCAATTATCAATGAAGTAATTCGTTATAATTAACTAATTTATATAATTTGTTATAATTAACGGTAAGTAACCTATCTATATAGTAATTGAATTATCAATGAAGTAATTCGTTATAATTAACCTATTTATATAATTTGTTATAATTAACTGTAAGTAACCTATCTATATAGTAATTGAATTATCAATGAAGTAATTCGTAAAAATGAAGTATCTTTTTGTACGTGTAACTCCTAACCAAAAAGAAACCTGGCAATAACTAACCTTAGGCCTATATTACTTAAAGTAGGCGACCATACGTTTTTATCAAATCGCTAGTGCCTTGAAAATTCGCAAAACGGACACAACCGTCAACGACGTCTGCCCTCACGCGTCTGCCCGCGTTCGGGTCGCGCACTCAGCGATGAGCCACTTCTTCCCCACCGCACCTACCCCGCTCCCCCCACGCCCCGTTCGCCTGGCACCGCTGCCGGTATTTATCACCGAAACGGTATTTATCGCCGAAATTGCTATGACTCTGCATTTTAAATCTGTGATATCTTCAAAAATATTTATTTAATTTACATGCTGTAAAAAGCCATATTGATCTTTATTAAATGCACAATGTATTTAAGATACTTAATTAGATAAGGATTAATACTGTATTGCTTAAAATCGCTTCGTAAATAAGCCATTATTTCTCGTACAAAGTAAAGGATAAATAATGGTTATTGTGGGTTATTCCTAAGAGATAAACATATACCATCACGGACTTTTTTGTAGACCTTTTTAAGTTTTACAATACTGTAGTAAATTGTTTTGATCTATCTTGTAGGATTCAGTCAGCGTTTGCAATGTAAGCGCAAAAAATGTGTTTTTTTTACGACCTCACATTAGAAACCTCAAAAATTGTAGCCTATGTGTTATTCTGATGTATAAGCTATATTGTGGTAAAGTTTCATTCAAATCCATTCAGTAGTTTTTACGTGAAAGAGTAACAAACATCCATACATCCATACTTACAAACTTTCGCCTTTATAATAGTAGTAGGATTTTAAAAAAAGAGGGAAAGTGCGGCGTCTATAAATGGGACCTTCTTTTCCTGTCCTGCCTGCTGAGATCTTTGCGACTAGGGTACTAGGGTTTATAAAGGGTGCAAATTAATGTTTACTAACCTGAGTTAGAGAATCCGCAGACTAAGGAGAGAACACCCGCGACAGCCAGTGTGCCAACTATTAAGCTTCGGCGCCCCACCCTGAAATAGAGACACAATCAATTGTTTCAGAATGTTTTAAATCGTAGTTTGTAACAATTTAAAAGGTTGGGAAGCTTTAAGCTTTCTTTTCTTTCGTTTTTTTGCTTTCGTTTTCTTTGTTTCTGTCTAAGCTTTAAGGCTGGGACCATAGTCTCAAAAGATTTAAATTTAAACTGAAAGTTTGAATCGTTATTACTACGCGTATCCTTTGACAAAACCGAAAAGAAGTTTCTAAGTCTTGATGCATCTTCTATAATCCCTTTAATCAAGACGGATGGCGGCATAGGAATCGGCCGAGAAAGCTTTGGAAGGACAATCTCGACTTCTATGAGATTGATGGGAGACCGCTATAATAATTAATTAAAAATAAACACCATCTCCAAATTGTCCTTACCTGTCAAGTATGAGCGTGACAAGCATGAGAGCGGGTATCTCCGCGGCGGACGACAGCGCGAAGGTGAGGAAGAAGTTGGTGCCGATGTTCTCAGACATGCGCAGGATGGCGTCCAGCCCCACGTTGGCCACCATGCCCACCACCACAAGCACCACCAGTCCGTTGCGCAGCGGCCGGCTCTGCGATAGGTCTTTCAAGGATTCAGGTGAGGAGGTAGCGTGTTTTGCTGCTATCTGAACAATAAAAAAGTAAATATTGTTATGGTATTAGGCCACTACTAGAGCAAAGACCTCCATAATCGAAATCAAGTCATCACTACAATTAATGGGTGATGGCTTAATCAACACGCTTGCCAAATGCGAGTTGGTGATTAATCAGAAATCCGGCTATGCATCGAAAAATCCGAAACACACTTTGCCTGAGAATAGAACCCGGCACCTTCGGTTATCGGGCCAAGCGCTTTGCCACTCGGCCACCGCGGCGTGATTCAATTGTCGCTAAAATCACAAATCGGTTGCTGACCCGTACCTACTTCTAATGATTAAAGAAAAAAGTGTCGATCATTGGTTTCTGTTGAACATTGGTGCCACTACGCTATTTATTATCTACTAGCGGCCCGTCGCTGCTTTTTTTTAACATTTTTTTTAAATATAGCCTATGTTACTAAGCGCTAATGTAGCATTTTAATGGTGAAAGAATTTTTTAAATCAGTCCAGTAGTTTTTGAGTTTATTCGTTACAAACATACATACAAAAATACAAAGCTTTTCTCTTTATAATATTTTATGGGTAGAACCAATAGAACTTACAATGAATAGACTTAATGACTCTTCAGATATTTTCTTCTTGTTAATTCTTTCGAACTTCCTCAACATCTCCACCGCTTTGTTGACTTTCCCTTTTGAGGCAAGCCATCTAGAAGGCAAAGAAAATATTTGATTACAACTAGGTATTTAGGATGAAAGCGCAGCGGCGAAAAGCGCGTGATCTTGTAAGTTAAAGCAACCTTTACAATGTTGTCATCGCATGGATGACCAGATTAAAACCTCTCAAGCTCGACTTGTGCTTCGGACGACACGTTTAATCTGCTGGTCTTCTTGGAATGAGACCACTGGTGCGAGCACGGATCTTACCGATCGATAAATTTATCGGTCAACAAAACCGTTTTTCTATAGAATTTTATCTACAACCGCTAGCACGGGACTCGGATTGGTAAGTTTTATAGTGTTCTATTTTAGCGATATTTAAAAATGGCAACACGGCAATTTTATCGTCCAATTCGTTCATCATTCATTCGAATCTTATATTTTAATTATCTTATATTTTTAATATTAATTTTTTGGTTGGTTGTTTCTTTCCCTCAGATGACGCCGGATAATGTTAGTTTCTTCGCGATCGACGTCGCCGTTGCGTCTCTTCTGCAACCAGCAAAAGGTGCCCGAAATCTATTTTTCACGACCGCCCAAGAAAAGTGTAATATTTTGTAACTTTCCAATGGCGTCGAAAGCGTCGATAACTTTATCTACCAACTTTTAGATGCCGATAAATTTATCTCCATATTGATATAATTTATCCACAAGAAATGTCATTTTCGAGTCCCATGCTAGCTTAAACAAAGTAGATAAAATTTACTGATTATACCTACTGGTCGATAAAGCAAGTCCCATGCTGCCGATGTTAATTTGTCGACTTGAACTGTCAAATTTTATCGTCTAATGTCACTTTATCGGTCGATGAAAGGTCCGTGCTCGCACAGTACAGTCGTCAAATCAAACCAACACGCATTAGGCCCGCGTGGTGGTTATGAACCGACTATACATTTATTTGCTATGTGGGAAGGTTTGTGCTCAGCGTCGCAGATTTATAAACTGCTGGCGATAATGGTGATGATATCGCAAAAAATATTTATGTTTTATGTCGGGGCAATAAGCATCGAGCATGGATGGAGTTTTCGCGTGCATAAAAAAGTTTTACGCCAAGACAAAATAGGTGTGACCTGGCGCTCTCCGGCACGAAGAACGGTGTGGCCAACACGCCGAGCATGGGCAGCGACGTGATCAGCACCAGTTGCCGCCAGTCACGAAGCCACAGCGCCAACAGCACCAGCAGCAACGATCCGCTGCCGCAGTACAGCGCGATCGACATGTTCGATACCCAGGTGCGGTGGCTCGGCCCTACGTACTCTAGAACTGGAACAATACACTTTTTTTATGGTAATAGTGGTATGGTAAGACTTAAGATGAAAGTGCGCGATACAGTCAAATAGTCAAATATTTGCAAGTTTTGGGTATGTCCTAACATTTGTTAACAGACCCGCCTAGATGAGGTACAGATGGCAGCAGATCAACCTACCACAAAATGTCAAACTTCTTTAATCAATTTTGAACCTTAGAGGGTATAAAGATCAATATTGATTAGAGAAATTTGACAGTTTTGGATAGGTTGATGTGCAGGCGTGTGTACATCATTATTACGCAGTAGTCGTTGGAGACTGCAGAAGGCAAGTTTCATATAAACGCGCCCGAGCAACGCACACATAGACAACCTCACACGGACACGGAACCTCGCAACAGCAGCGCTCGGAGTGTTCCGAGCTGTTCCGAGAGCCGTGTCCGTGCATGGGTTCTATGTGAGGTGAGTTGCTTGAGCACGGTATGTATTAAGCTTACCTTCTGTTTACTTTGTGGACTCAGCATGAACCTGTGAACATGAACAGCATGAGCCGTTGTGAACTCTTGCGATAGCACCGTCAGCCTCCCACCCACTCAGCTAGCATGTTAGCACCTTCATACCAGACATCCACCTGTTCGATCGTGGTAGACTCACCTATGAGGTACATCATCATGACGCAGCAGTCGTTGGAGAGCCCCACCATGAACCGGGCCGTGGTAAAATCTACCAAGCCTTGCGTTAGCACCGTCAGCATCCCACCCGCGCAGCTAGCATGTTAGCACCTTCATACCATAGACATCCACCTGTTCGATCGTGGTAGACTCACCTATGAGGTACATCATCATGACGCAGCAGTCGTTGGAGAGCCCCACCATGAACCGGGCCGCAGTGAAGTCTACCACGCCCTGCGTGAACACCGTCAACACCCCGCCCACGCAGCCCAGCATGTTCGCACCTTCATACCAGAAATTAACTTTCATTTAGGGAGTTTTTGGCGGGATGAAGAGACATGTTTGCAGTTTTCTTTTAAATAAATTGTGTTTTGTCTAAATATTAATGTAAAATAATGGTATATAATTTAAACATAAAGGGATCGTGAACGTGCGTGTGTAAACATCGGCAAATGACAGTGCATAGGGCAACTCAAACCAAGATCTAGAGCTTGGCAAAAATATTGGTAGGTAGAGCGGAAAACGTTTACACATATAAGTACTACAGAAATCTATCCCAATTACCATCTAATATAACAACATAATTTTGTACTTATGCCAAATAATTAAAATATACTACATAGTATACACAGAAGGTGATGATGGGAAACTCTAATGTGGATTAGATTAGATTGGTAGCAGAAACAGAAAATATTTTTTATCATAATCGCAATAAGCTGTATTTTGTACTCACACACAAAGGTCGGCAGCCTTCCGAACCGGTCCCCCATCCAGCCGAAGAGGGCGCACCCTAACAGCGAGCCGATGAAGAACATGCTCTGGGCCAGCGGCGCGTTGTTGGCGCGCTCGCACACCCACTCCCGCTGGAAAGGAAAGATACCTTCGAAATATATTCAGTAAAGAACAATTAAAAAATTGTGTCGAGCGGCGTGGTAGAGGGTCCACCGTACACTAGCCTAAACTTCGCAGTCCAACCGGAACGTGAACCGCACGAAGCTTGTTAGAAGCGGAGCTACTAGCACCTACCACTAACCCGCATGGAGTCGCATGCGGTCTTGTATCCAGTCACTGCTGGTCCCACAAACAAAACTTAACAAAGAACTATAATAGACTCTATAACATTGAGTTATTTTATAATACCTCAGTCCTCTAGAATGATGAAACGAGAAGTACGTTACTACGCTGACTTTGTTACTGATTAATTAGTGGATTGGGTGATAGCGGCAGTGGCAGCGCTTCGAGGAGCGGCGCAGGCGCCTTAGAGAATTTACGGATCATAGCCACCGTAAATCAACGGTCTAAATCGTAATCGATGGGCTAATTAACCAGCTGACAGCTACCATATGCTTACCTCGCTGACGACGGTCTCGTACGGTATGTCGTTGAAGAGGAACTCCCATCCGTGTTGGCACGGCGTGGTGGTCGTCGTGTTGGGTGGCGTCAGGGTCTCCAGGACGGTCGTCCAGTTCGCGTCGTACACGCGACACCGGTCCCAGTCCGGCCCGTCCGCTGCGCCCGGTATTGACAGATTTCGTCTGAGAAAAATATAATTATCAGCTTAGCTGAATGGATTCCGGATGAGCTAAGTTTCAGAAGCACACAAAAAAGTTTTATTTTTTTGGTAACTGTTGTTTGTGACTTAAACTTAACAGCGTAACTAATTAGATTTTAGTTGAGGCGAGAAACAAGGTTGCTCAAGCCGTGGAGATACCGAACATCCTCGGAGGATTTCTAGAGGTAATGGCATTACGCAAGCGTTTCTCCGTCCCCTACTAGATGCTCCAAGACTTTTTGCTGACCTCGGGTAGACAATGTCTTAGGGGCCCACCCCTAAAAACAAAGACAGAGAAAAAAGTTACAGTTCATTTAACTTGAATGATACCTTAGGTCAACGTCCAAATGCTGCAACTCTGGTACTTTGCACCAGTGCTGCTGTGGCGTGGCGGCGATGAACATCTGCACGCAGTACACGAACACGAAGGTGAGGAAAAACGGCATCATGGCCACGAACAGCCAACGCTGGTACACGCCCATCTCGCCCACCTCGCTGATGATGCGCTCCATGATGTCGCCGCCGCCCACATCCTTGGGGTCGTCGTTCAAGTGTTTTGATTCCTAAAACAAAAGCAAAATTACTATGTACTCGTAAGTTTATTTGATACAAAACGCTTCGGTGGTTGGCCGGTTTTTTTTTACATGTTGTGGTTGTCTATATTTTTTGTAAGTGTTTTTTTTATATATTTTAGCGTTTTATTAACGCTTAAATATACTTAAGAAAAATTTAAACACTGAAAAAAGACGACAACCTCAGGCGGGAATCGAACCACGCACCTTCCGCATTCCGGGCGGCTGCCTTAACCACTTGGCTACCGAGGTCTGGCTTATATTTTTTGTGTTTATTTGTAATGGAAATTGTCCTGCTATGATAGGGCATTTTCCAATATTTTTGACGCTGTAAGGGAGAAAAGAGCTGGACACTTGCTGAGTTTCTTGCCGGTTCTTCTCATTACAAGATCTCCCGCCCAAAGCAGACTTACGAACCGATGGCATATAGTGACATTCACAAGAGCTACTTGTAGCCTAAACTGAATAAATGATTTTGAATTTAATTTTTTTTTAACTTTGAGTTTATTACTTTATGCTTGTAATAAAACGTTCTTGAAACATGATAGTTTTGTTAAAGGTGAAAGTAATGGGCCTTAGGGGACAGATAGAGTCACTACACATCAGACCTCGTGGTCAGGGCTGTCCGTGACCATCACCCATCACGGCCGGTGCAACTCGGTGAAAACGTGTTGGGTTTAAAAGGTATGGCTGTACTGTAGGATAGGTACTCTTATTATAGATATGGACGCTTGCACACCAACCTAACCAAAACTGTCAAATTACATCAATACATTTTCAACCATATCACTTAGAAGTACAGTTCAAAGTCTATTGAGGAAATTTTACAGTTTGTGGTAGGTTGAGGTGCAGGCGTGTACTTAATGAAAACTTTTAAAATATTTATTAAGCTTACATTACATGATAGGTCAAGGGTGCGTCGACCAAAAAAATCCAAAAATTTTGTCACGGTTAAGTTGATATAATTGAAAATACTATCGTATGCATCAACAAAATATATATTTAGTATCAAAGGGAACGTGTTTACAATTAGTCCGATCCATAAATACATAAAACACTTATAGTTTTTTCTACAATACCATTTAAAGTTGGGCAAAAATTATGAAACTAGTGGCGGCGTTTAGAGTTAGATGTCTTAGAGTTGATCTAAATTATCTTTGATTTGGTCTAAACAATCACCCAATGTCTTAACTACAAATCGTCCGTCTCACATTTTCGATTTATCAAGCGGTTATTTAAATTTTTATTTTTTAATAAGCACTTTAAATTCGCTATACAAAATTAGTGCGGCCATGCGGCATCAAATAAATATGGACGAAGACATTTCAAATTACATATATGACACTTGTCACTTACGGACGGCGCACCCTTAACAATACGAGACATTATTGCGCAAAGGAACATTAATATTAAGAAGTTGTAGTACGTTAGCGTCTGCGCTAGTTACGTATTGAAACTGTATTATATTTTATACTAAGTGGCCGCTCGCGACTTCGTCCACTTGAAAACCCCCGTACCCCATGATGGACCCCTATTGTAGCGCCACCTACCGGGTCTAATTGTAAATGTAAACTATTCTCGAATCCACTTTAACACACACAAAAAATTTCATCAAAATCGGTCCAGTAGGAGTTCAATTACAAACACACGCACAGAAGATTTGCGCGCGTTTGGGTTTTTAGTGACCTTCAGCTTCAGCCAAGCCGTGACCCATATGCTATAGTCAGTGAAAGAAACCGTTCATGTTTTGATTACCTCTACCACCTACCCTTTCTAAGTAGGTATCATGACAGCGATTTTTAAAGACAAAAAGAAAACACTGATTTATTTGGCATATAATTTGGTTGATTTGGATATCGGTTATAATTCAATCAAGCCTTTACTTAGTTTCATTGTCAAAATAGACTTCGAAGTGGGTGTCGTACGTAATTGATATCCAGTGTGTGAGAATTTGGCGCCGGCCAATATCTGCCCATCCCATACTTTTACCGACCAACTTGGGTGACAACTAAATAAGAACAGCTGATTGCACATATAAAAAACTATACTAACCTCTACGTGTTTTGAGTCCACCATTTTCAGTTTAACAAAAGTTCAATTACTTAACACAGGAACTACAACGTTCAATCACCTAAAAACTCGATCACATAAACAGATAAATTCCGTAACACATTAACTCTGAAAGTCACATATGACACTATCACCCATTTAAATCTTCAATGTAAACTGAAGCATTTGCCCGCTACATTTATTCGGAGTATTCGCAGCGATAAGCATGATTATCAGAGAGCTTATGACACTGTTTTTGCGGAACATGCGAGGTGGGCTTGCGCGATTCTTCCGGCTTCACCGACGAAGGACCTTATCCGATCCATTTGAACCCGGGGCTGGCTTCACACTGCACGGAACAATCGTATCGTCGGTCCATTTTGTTGCGACCCAGCAACTCGCATGACAACCAATAGCGAGTGGGCATGCTGGCTGGGTGAGGCTACGATATGTTGTTAATGCTGTTTTGTTTCCGTATATTACTCGCTCAACTTGCTGTGGCTCATGTCGTGATAAGGGGATAAGGGGACCTACACACGTATCTCCTAATTAATATTATCGTATCGTATCATCCTATCATTCAAGTTATAATAAAAAATATATCATCATAATATAACACTGTACTGCAAGATCGTTTTACAAACTTATCAATTCACCGATTACGCCCTGTATCAGAGCAACTGGTCTGGTATGTGCTGATAAACCAGCTGTTCTAATGGCCACATTATCAATTTATTTATGTATTTATTATTATTATTATTGCATAAAATCTACAAGCGGGCTTTGAACCCGCACCTTCTGGTATTCCGGACCCTTAATTAAGCTATCGTGTACGTATCTGACTTGTGTTATTATTAGCTTTACTAGAAGTTGACATCGCCTGTTGCATTGATTGCTGTTGCAGGGATTGCAATCCCGCAGCTCATTTAATCCCGCGGGATTGATATGTGGGATTACTCATCTTTGAAATTATGTTATAAAATCAAATTAAAACTACAGATTTTTGTGTAAAAATCAACTTTTATTAAACATTTCTTACATTAACTCTTTAATCGCCGTAGTGGTCGCCGGTGACCGACAAACAATAAATTTTCTATTGTGTCTGGTTTTGCGGCAGTCAACGTGTTAAGCAACAGAAATTATTTCTTTTCTATTAAGTAAGTATAAGTAATTTAGTAATCTGTTTTCTTAGATTTATCTTTAAATGTTTAGCATAGTTCAATAGTTTTGTTTAATTTTATCCTTACTCCTAACAACAGTTTTATATTTTTAATTCAGTCTTATTCATATAATGACTAATAATCAAATCACAACTTTCTCTTAGATGCTTATTACTATGATATCAACCTATGGTGATAACTTTTGAAAATACGCTCTTAAGAAGCAAATGGCATTTATTGCATCATCTCCGAGCCTATTTCTGAGTGAACTGCAAATATATCCTGATACTGAAAACGCTCTCTCGGCTTCTACGGATTTCTCGGATTTTGATTTTAATTTTTATGATTTTAATTTTATTTTAATTGGTATACGATTTTAATTATTAATTAATTTTTTTTTTTTTTTATTATTTGTTAATTAACTACCTACTTATATGGACACTGTCTGAAATAAAAGTTTTTTTTTACTACGCTAATAAACTGAACCGTCAGGATATATTCATAGACGAGCGTCAGGTACTCTGCTCTGATACCATCGGAATCAAAGAACGTCATTTCTTTCTTTAAAATTTTCTCAAAGGTCTTTTGCTTGTTCTTGTTCTGGCTTTTTTTATATATTTATTTTTCTTGTTGAAGCTGTTTTTATAATTCTTCTTTTAGCGTTAGAGTAGGATCTGTATCAGTAGCAGATGATCCGCGGATCCGCGCTTTGAAGGTCCAGCAGATTAATAAAGCAGCAGGATCCCGCGGGAATGCGTGATTCCGTTTTGCGGGATTGCAATCCCTACTTGTTAGATAGATATTGAAATGATTTGCTAAAGTGCTAAAGTATTCAGCTACTTTTACTGTTGATTGTACTAGTCAACACTATCCACTTAATTTTAAGGCAAGTACTCTATATTGACGTCCGATCTCAACAACAACATTTTTATTTAAAACAAGGACATTAGAAGTTTTATCGCTGATCATAAACGAACATTCAATTTTCTTACAGCTTTTTATCAATCAATCAATCCTTAGTAAGATAAAACTTTGTATGGTAATATTTTTATGATAATAAAACTAACCGCTTAAGATTATATTATCTACGAAAAACCCACTGTTTACTAATGACCTTGAATAATATTTTCATACAAAGGATCGATATTCGATAGAGTACTTAGCTATTTTATATATGCTAGCTGTTGAACTCTACTTCGACATATCCTATAGGAACCTGTTACCGCGATCAAAAGTATCCTATGTCCTAGTCCGGGTCAATGGTCTGTCTATGTGCAAAATTTTATTCAAATATTTTTATTTATTTGAATTTTTTGCATTTACAATGCTATATTATGTAGGCAAGATACATTTTATTACTAGAAAAAATCAACCAGTCTACCAGCTCTAGTGATGGGAATCGAACCCACGACTCTCTGACCGCTGAGCTACCGAGACCGGTCGATTTTTTCTAGTATTTTTTTATCTTCATTCAAATCGTTTATCATCATCATCATCCACTGCTGGCCGCTGCATAGGCCTGTCCAAGTGCACGCCACTGAGCACGATCCGCAGCTTCTTTCATCCAGCTCTTGCCAGCCACCTTGCGAAGATCTTCGTTCCATCTAGTCTGGGCGTCCTATCTATGTTTGCCAATATACGCGGTCTCCACTCAAGAACTCGGTTATCGGTTCTGCGGCTGATATGGCTGGCGCATCGCCACTTCAGTTAATGCTGTGGGCTATGTCGACGACTTTGGTTCTCTGTCGGATCACCTCGTTTAAATCTGTTTAGCCGTTCTCAATTGATGAGCTTACCAACGAACAGCATTTCATTTTTATTAATATTAGATAGATAGATGTATTAAGACTACCCTGAGCTTATAAAGCAGAAGCAAATTGCGAAAACAAATCGGCTGTCTTTTTGTTAAATTAAACTTTATTGAAGCAAAAATTACAAAGTCCCGCATTCTGTGCAGTTCTGGCGCCTTGTATGCATCATTATCGCACATTATAAAATATAAATAATAGAATATTGTGCCTACAGACACCGTAGAATACCTCTGTGATCTACTGATTAGGTCGTCCTTATACAGAAGTCCAGGGTTTGATTCCCAGCGTAGAAGGGGTAGATATATAAATAGTACTCGGGCGTACTTACTTGGTGGGGATGTTTTAATGTGTCGACATTGAATTCCCTGTGTGGTGCCGGGGATAAAGAATTGCACCACCCCATCTCTTCCCGTGGCGTCGTAAAAGCCGACTAAGGGACCATTCCAGAGGATGGGCAGCAGCATCTCTCTGAGGTTAACTCTCAACTTACTGCGATCGCCAACCCGCCTGCCAAGCGTGGCGATTATGGCAAACCCCCTCATGTATCCTTGGAGAAGGCCTTTGTCCAGCAGTGGACGTCTTTTGGCTGAGATGACGATGATGATTTAATTTTACCGATTGTTAGACGTTGTTTGTTGTTTGTTGTTTTTGTTGTGTTTGTCATAGCCCGGGTTTGTGATCATCACCAACCCGCATGGCAAGCGTGGTGATTAAGCCATTACCCATCAATTGTAGTGATGACTTGATTTCAATGATGGAGGCCTTTGCCCAGCAGTGGGACAGTTATAGGCTATTTACTTTTACTTACTAAGAGGATGTTCAAGATTAAAGTACCTCAGCTGTTGAAAAATCAGTCAGTAAGAGGAAGAAAGAAGCAAGGAAACAGGTTTCACTTAAATATTATTTAGTTTATGGTGAGACTCACTCGTGTTGTTTTGCATATAGGATGCGCGTGTGCATTGTAATTTTGTCGTTCGGTACGCGAGGTCGGTCGGACGGACGCGGCAGCTAGGCCTTTACAGCCTGCATGCCTTGACATCGTTGAATGGCAGTTGACATCGAAATATTGTTCAAGGCGTATAGGTACTATATTGCAGTATAATTCTGCATAATTTCTTTGTTGTGGACATTCTACTGAAATAACTACACACCTAACTACAGTCATGTAGGTATAAGTATCTAGAATTGTTAGTGAAGTGAAAGTGAATAGCTTATTACTGTCCCAATGCTGGGCAAAGCCCTCTACAAGATGGGTAATGTCGCTTGCCAAATGCGGGTTGGTGATCACAAACCCAGGCTATGCATCTAAAAATCCGAAACACACTTTGCCCGACCAGGGACCTTCGGGTAAGGGGCTGAGCTTTGCCACTCGGCAAATATTACCGAATTTTTCAACAATTCACCTAAAGATTGACATATAAAAAAGGAGACAATGTGCATAAAACATTCGGGACTTGGACTTGGACTTGCACATAGAAAAACCTGTTGGTATCTATAATAATCTACATAACTCAAGCTATTTAATAAAATAACCTGCCGCTGAAGGACTTTGGATATGGAAAAAGACTCGGATGTAATTGACTGATAATGTTGTCAAATCTGATGTCGGATGTATGATCAGATCAGTAAGTTAGAAATAAAAGTGTCGGATTGTTCATGTCAAAATAGACCTTATAGTTACACAAATAAAGCCTGCAAATGAATGACGTCAACCTTATGGTGGTAAACAATTTTGACCCACCTTTATTTACAATTTTTTTTATGAATTTAGGTGTCTGTCTAATGTGTTAGATCATCGGGACAAGTTGATGAATTACTCGGTTTTAAACCCAGTGGCGATTGATTTCCAACGGGAAATAAATACTTAACTTGTAAAATGTTTTTGTTTTGTTTATATAATTTTTAACGCAAATTTTGTTGCGAAACAAATTACAAAAACTAAAACGTTGAAAAAAATTTCCACGAGCAGGATTTGAACCTGCACCCTTCTGACATACCGGGTCAGAGTAAAAAGTAAATAGTGTTGAATAATTTCGACGGGCTGGTTAGAATCACGTTAGCCCAATTGGGAGAGCACCTGACCCGGTATTTTAAATTAAAAAAAAGTGTTGTGTTACGTATGCACCGGGGCCAGGGACGACCCCGGCAGGCTTATTACTGAAAAGAGCAACCAGTTTGGTATTACGGACACAAATCGCTCAATCGCTTTGTGTCCGTAATACCAATTTATCAACCACAATTAGAGCAGTCGCGTTGCAATTGTACAATTAACAAATGGTTGCTTTTTTGGGTATTCAGCCTGCAGGTTGTGGGTTATGTGCCCGGCTTCGTAGGAGGAGCCTTAGATCATCTATTCCCTACCTATTCCATTCCTTGCTCTGGGGATCGTTCGGGACCACTAACAGCAAGCATTGACAGAAAGTCCACCTGCATGGCGCCTGCCTGCAAGCAGGCTTGGTAGAAAGATAGGATATAAGATAGATACCTTATCGGACAGAGGTCTCGGTAGCTCAGCGGTCAGAGCATTGGACCGTAATCCAAGGGTCGTGGGTTCGATTCCCACTCGAACTTCATGGGACTGATTGGTTTTTTCTAGTAAAATTTTATCTAGTGACCTTATCATATAGTGTGTCTCCATGACAACAACGTTAGTAGATAGCATTATTGAGCACCGACAGCAAGAGATAAGATAGCCTTGGTAGTTGATAATTCCGGGTAAAGTGCACTTCCACTTACCATCAGGTAAGGCGAAGGTCAAAAGCTTTTCCTTTTTCGAATAATAAAAAGTTATTAATCAAAATAGTTAATGAGAGTAAATATAGTAAGTACCTACCTAGCCACCTACCCATATTGGTCTTTTTTTTAAATTTATTGTTCGCCATTTGCTCTTTTATTATACTTAGTAAAAGGATTTTATTTTACAAGAAAATTATTATACATAGTAACTTTTTACTTACCTATAAAACATTTTATTGGTTATTGGAAAGTGTGGTGATTAACCCAATACATAAATAAATAAATACCCATCAATTATAACGATGACTTGATTTCAATGTTACTGCATTTGGCCACCAGTGGGACAGTATGTAGGCTATTTGGCTTTACTGCTTATTGGTTATTTCGTCAGTTTACCCGATAATCGGCTAGATTAAGCCATTCAATAATTAAATACTTACTTATCGCAAAAAAGTAATTTCCTGTATTCGATGAGCGTGTATCTTTGATTTAAAAATAAACACAATCATTGCACAATCACGCTAGCTTTGAATAATTTGCTATCTATTTCATGATTCATTCCAATATGATATGAATATTTGTTTATTATATAAGACTAGCTGCCCCCGGCGGACTTCGTACCGCTTTGACAGTTTCCATGACAACACTACAAACAAATCATTTTGTATTGGAAAAATTTCAAAAATCAAAAAAAATTTAGGGGTGGACCACCCTTAACATTTAGGGGGATGAAAAATAGATGTTGGCCGATTCTCATAGATACCGGATAAGCACAAAAAATTTCATCAAAATCGGTCAAGCCGTTTCGGAGGAGTATGGCAACGAAAACTGTGACACGAGAATTTTATATATTAGATTTTGTGTCTTGGTGTCTTGATTGTGTAAACTGTCAAACTTTTTGGCTCACATCTAACTAATAGTTATTCTGTGGTGATAGCATATACATAGACATCGTTTGCTGTCCGATCCAAGATGCTCGCCCACTTTTAAGGCTTACTGCTAATTCTTTATTTGGGTGGAGATCAGAGGCATACAGGTACAGCGACTTGCGCAACAATTACTAAATTGACACGGTCATGGTGCAGATTGGGCTGCTGCACTTTTGTACCGCATCAAGCATGTTCGCAGAGGCGCAGACCGAAGGCTTTCGAGCCATTGTGTGCGCGGCTGCTCCTACGGCATCCTGACCGCTGGCGGCAGGCGCGGCCCGATCCCAAGAATCTAGTAGAATAAGAGACACGCGTGCGTGATGCCGTTCCCTCAGAAAACCTCCGACGGTGCTTCGTTTTACACAACATGTCCGGTGACGTTGAAAATGCCTAGTGGCAATCGACAAACTAAAATAGGCAACCCCAGTAGGTGTTTAGTCAGTGGGAGTCTGACATAATTGCTTCCGATTGATTTATGGAGTGAAGAAAATGGCGCCTAAAGGGTGCCCTTATTGTTCCGGCACAAGGAAAATATAAAAAGAACTGTGGTGAAATGAAACGCTTTGATAAGATCAAATTAACTTTTAATCCGCTAAATCACATTCGTTGTACATTTTTCTTACATCAAAATAATTATTATTGTTCAGACTTTTCGTGTTAATCTATCAAATTGTAACTAGAGAATTCTATTTTAAATAGATTTTCACTAACAGTAATATCTGTTGAGTTAACAGGTCGAAGCCTACCTAGCTGGTACACGACACGAGAGTTTTTAAAGTGTAACTAGTACCTACTTATAGCGATAGTATAATTAGATATAGGTAAGATATAAGTAGTAGGTAAGATACATCACAGTTCAAAATTGATAAGTATAGATTCTTGATATGTTTCGATTAATTGTAATAAGTTTTATTAATTTTAAAATTCTTTAATATATTTTTTTGCAATCATTGATAATATACCTATAAGATAAAGCGATTGCCGTACCCGGTACTCGAACCTACGAAATTTAGCTATCCGAGCAACTGCTGAACTGCTCTTTGACTTAAATTACGGGTAAACTTAGAATTTTCATAGTTTTTATATTTGAGGCATGAACTGGCATCAAGCAGTTTCTTAATAATATTGTTGGTTACTATTTTATAACTGATAGACTGCTAAAGTACTTTCAAAGTGAAGTTTGCACAGTACAGAAAAATAATGAAACGAGATGAGGTTAACTAAAGATTAGAAAAAAATTAAACTAAGTAGTTATTATGCGTATAGGTACTTAACTTTTTTCTTATTTAAGTAGAGGCATGCTTTTAAAGCTTACAATAAAAGGCAAACAGGTGGTTGCACCGAACTGCTTAAAGTTTTAGGGTCTTACAAATAAACAAAGAATAAGCTTCGAATAGTTATTTCGTGTTTTGTCTCCATTAGGTACTCTAATTTGAAATGACGTTAACATGACGGGAACAAAACACGGAATAACTATTCGGAGCTTATACTTTGTTTATTTGTAAGGCGCTTAAGTTATAAACTTTGCTCTATGCTAATTAAGTAGTTAATCGAATTCCGACGTATCATTTCACTGTTATCTTGTAGCTTTGTACAGACGCCTGCGCATCAGACTATCCAAAACTGAGAAAATTTGACAGTTTGTGGTAGTTTGATGTGCCTGCGTGTAAGTACCTACGAAATTGTTTTGTAATAAAAAATACGTGGTGTAACATAGACCAATAATATTAATTAGGGTACAGGGTAGTTTACATAATGTAACGTTTCCCATCAAAGTTTCTGGGTGCTTTGTAAGTTTCATTTGACATTCGATCACGTTAACGAAAACGAAAGTTGGTATGGCAAAATTTTAACACTTCTCCTATGTCGCCTGGAGGCGCTGCTTCAATGCCATACAAATTTTAATTTCCGTTTTCGTTATCGAATGAATACAGATAATAAACAAAACTCGCACTGGGCACCCTGGGCGCCTAGTGCGAGATTCATTCGCCAATCGATCACGTTAACAAAAACGAGAATTTGTATGGCAGTATTTTAACATTTCTCGTATGTCAGTAGGAGGCGCTGCTGCTTCAATGTGGCACTCTAATCAGTCGAGCAAAAAAGCGACACAACCGCCGTACCATTCTCGAAACAGTTCAGGCCATTATCGCCCCTATAACTTCGTTGTGGATAAAACTAGGATAACTAGCCTGAATTTTCAGTAACCAAGCAGGCATTGTATAAACACGGTATATTTGAAATTTCTTTCAATTTGAACCAGTAGTTTAAAAGTTATAACTAGTCAAAGTTCTTAATTTTGTCATTCACTCACTCACTGACCGATCAAATTTAGAATACAAATAGTGTTTAGTGTATAAATCAAAGATAAACTAAAATACTTTGCAACTTCGGTCCAGTTTTCTTAACTAAATAACTAATAAAATAAATAACTTTGTAATCCTATATAAATATATAGGATCACAATGTTACATTTGCAGTTAATGAATCAGTGTACCTGTATTATGTATAATATAATAGAATAATAGGTGTAGATAGGTACCTAATTGGTACCGGAAAGGAAATAAAATAGGACTATCTACAAAAAGAAATGAGATGCAGAGAAAATGAAAAATCTTTTATGTTTGAAACAAATAGATTGACTTGGCAATCGCACTAAACAATCTAATTTAATATAATATACGTATTACTTGTGAGAAACATTGTGTTTTCATGCGATGGCCAAGTCAATCTATTTGTTAAAACATAAAAGATTTTTAATATTGATATGGTCAGATAAGATGTTGTTAGTTAGCTAATTTCGTAATAACTAAAGACAGAAGGTCCCTTAAGTAAGGACTGAATAAATTAACCGACTTGGTATTACAAGGATCTCACAACTTTTTACGGTAGAAGAACTGAGTTGCGAGACTTGGTTTTTTTTACAAGTACCTATGTTTTTGATGGCACTTTCGTATTCGTAAACGTAATCGAATGAATAATACAAATAGTGAAAAAAAAATCACACTAGGCACCGTAAACGTCCTAACACATGATACAAAACCTTTTAATTATAGAAACAACTAAAGTTACAGACTATTTTTAAATATAACGTTGGTAGATGACGTGACGTCTCAAAGTGTTGCATTTAACCGATTAACTGGTAGCACCGCAGTCAAATATATTAATAACAATTAACTCTTTATTAATAAACTATTTACATAATAATAACTATGTACAAATTAGTACGTATTTGTAAAGCTAACAATTTGATGTTGAGCCGATTGGCGAGTACAAGTTTATTCCTTTCGATCGGGTTATCAAAAACGTGATTTTGTATAGCAAATTTTTAATTCTCTTCGTATTACACCAGGGGGGTAACCACGAGCTCTTATAGCAGTATTATTGCAGTTGTGAAAACGAGACGCGTGTAGCGGCGAATATACACGCGTCTCTTTTCGACAACTGCAATAATACTGTTATAAGAGCTCATAGTCAGGGGGCAGGAGTCGCTGCTTCAATGCCATACAAATTTTCGTTTTCGTTATCATAATCGAATGGCGAATGAAACTCGCACTAGGCACTTAGGATCTTGTTTGAGCTGGAACGAACTCCTTAAATACTATTTAGCTATCTACAGGATGTTGAGATTAAGGTTAAATGTGTATAAAAGTAAATAAATAGTAAAAAAGAGTTTTAGATGGCGGGAACTCAAAACAGACTTAATTTAAAAATATCCACCAATCATATTAATTGTCTAGACAAAGCAGAGCTTGTACAGTCAAACATGATTATTGATTTAACAAAAATGGATTCTACTATTATGTGACCTTAAATCTGAAGATAAGTACAAAAATGACTACATTTTCCAATTTGATGCCGACTGTACATAGGTATTAGACAACTGTACCTATATAAATAAGTATAGAAATACCCTTAGGTATAAATAAATATAGGCCAAACAAACGTTAGACCCTATCGTAATTAGACATCATTGCGTCAGCGTCATAGGTAAGTATGAAGTTTCAAATAAATAATCATAGAATCAAAAATATAAAAAATATATTTTTGTTAATCCGTGTCTCAACTTAACAAAGTCCTATTTCAGGTTATTACGTTTACCCAACACCCTGTAGAACTGGAACAAACACGTTCCTGTATAACTGAGCTGGAGGAGAAGTACCAAAAATTGTGCAGAACTCGACTACGTGATAAGAGCTCCCGTTTTGTCTTTCTTCAGTTCTTCGCTGTTTTCGATGTCATCCACTTCTGGTTTCCTAAAATAAAACAATTTTAGGAACGTTAATTTATTGGTTACAAAAGTAACTTTTGACAGCTTTGACCCTTAGATAAATTTCAAATCCTCTAAGTCTAAGTAAGAAGACCTTCGCAATTACATCAACGACAGCCGGACACTCTTAATCGGACGGCCAAGAACAAATGTGACCTTAACGTGTTGAAATAAGGTTGCTATGGACAAATTTTTAGATATTGTGGTAGATTATTTTAAGTACTGTTTTGAGTTTGTGGTTGCTCACCCGCACAGCGAGAAGTCCCTTACGAGGCGCTCGCCGTCGCGGATGGTGTGCGGCATGGCGCGGCCGCGCGTCTCCGGCAGCAGCACGCCGCAGCCCGCCGCGCCCAGCGCCGCCGCGCCCAGCGCCACCAGCGGCAGCGGCCGCCACGCGCGCTCCTGCGCACGGTGCTACTCAAATACGCTACAAGTAGCCCTTGACGATGTCACTATGCCTAATGCTTTCAATACTTGATTGTTCGGTCAATAATGCATGAGAAAACCGAGCACAACGGTTTATATATATAGGCCGGGGACACGTTTGCTTGATGCCATTCCATTAAGAAATCCTTTAAAGATATCTATATCCATGAGCGACTCGCTCACAGCAGATTATATAGGCAGGGGAAGCGCTTGCGCGATGTCATCCCATGTAGCAATCCTCTAACGATTGTTCGGTCCCTACAGTTTATGGAACCCACAGCAGTTTTGGGCTGATGCTAGATGATGAGATCCGGTCAACAGAAGCACTGAAGCTTCATGATCGTCGTACGCATATTAGCATCACTCTCGTTATCGACAACCGTATGCCGTATACATAAAGTTCAAAGTCGATTGAGGAAATTTGACAGTTTGTGGTAGTCTGACGTGCACGCGTGTGTACATTAAAAAAAATACATACAATGGAACATAGAACCTCTTCCTTTTTTGGAGAAGGTTAAAAAATAGGTATGTACTTTCAGTTCACTTCTAGCTTTGCTGCGTTTAGTACTCACTGACAACCTTCTTACAGCTTGGGAACGCTTAGCGCGGCACAATGCAGCTTCACAACTGAACTCCGCTTTCGTTTAACGTCTCAATACGCTAGTACACACAATGACAAAAATTTATTGTTAGTTAAGTTAAAAGAACAATTTTTTTCTTTTTCTTGGAGTGGGTACAGCCAACGACTGCACGCCATAGTGGTGGTTAAGCAAAACTTTTGCTGTTAGTACATAGGTAAGTATAAAAGGTAAACTGCCGTCTACATACCGAGTAGACGATGAACGGCGACACGACAGTCGCGACGTAGCCGCTGGCGTGGATGAGCGAGGAGCCGGAGGCGCGCACGCGCGTCGGCAGCAGCTCCGTGGACCACTGGATGGCCGCGTTGTACGCCATGTTCACGCAGAAGCGCGCCATTATGGCCAGCGTCACCTGCGGGATGCCTGCGCGGAAGTTGTTGGAGTTAGGGAGGAGTTTAAGAAAAATAATAGGTATCCCTTTCAGCATTATGTCGGATGTTATAAACTCCCTGATGCTGGTGGATAAATGGGAGAACTCATTATGTGTGGGTTTTCCTAACTATTCGGACGAGTAGTGAAGTGAACCACAGTTGGCATGGAATCGAAGCAGCTGATCCTAGTAAAACTTGTACCTAATAAACCCCGCTATAGTTACCTCATAATCGAATTCAGGATCATTAGATTCGCAAACAAGTGCTGTGGTTGGTAATATGTATCTTTACCTTTAGGAACTGCTGCAGCAATGAGTGTAAGAGAACCCGCGATGGTCAGCGGCCCAACTGTCAGCATTCGGCGGCCCCATCTGGAAATAGGTATTTTTAAAAGAAAAAAGTTAGGTATATTTTTTTTTATACGTATCTCGACAAATGACTCCACTCCACCTGATGTTAAGTGAAAATGGAGTCCAGACGCAAGGACAGCTGGTGCAGCGTGAAAACAACGCAGCATCAGTCACCCTCACCCTGCCGGCCCACAAGGTGCCTCTTTACGCCTCGTTTGAAGGACCCCATGTCATAGGAAGGAGAGAAAACGTGTGCTGGTAGACTATTCCATCTTTTGGAAGTGCGACTAAGAAACCGAGTCACCAAATTTCTTTGTGCGCGATGGAATGTTCGAGACAGTACAGGGGTGACTCCGGAAAGCAGCACGCCTACTCCTATGGGGGAAAAGAGAAGGTGGGATAAGGTCAAAAGCTCTTCAGAGCACTCGCCGTGGTATTTTAGTCCCCTCTCAAGTTTGAGCCTGCGAGATCATACAAGTCATACAACTAATTGCCGTTTAGAATTAGTATAACAGAGCTTGAGCTTGTTGTCTTGTAGGAATATGAGATAGATAATATGTCGATACGACCGATTACTTTATGAGGGACTTGCTTTATTAGCCATCAGGCTAATACGTGTTTATCTTCTAAAACGACTTACGTGGTGGTGGGATAAGCGGGAGTGAGTCACGATTTCTCGCATTTAACCCGAGCAGTTCCTTGTTCGGCTACCGACGCTCCATCTTCACTCAAACCGAGACGTGCGAACAGGAGAGGAGATGTGTTGTAATCAAACAGAGAAGGGTAATAACAAATTCTTAATGGTTGTTTACGACACACCTGTTCTCCTCTTAGCGCCTGTAACACCACATAGGACTACCAGAATTAACACGTACCTATTGACTATCGACTTAAAGTACAGACGCCAGCACATCAACCTACCCGAAACTGTCAAATTTCTTCAATACATTTTCAACCGTATACCTTAGTAATAAAATTCCAAGTCTATTGAGGAAATTTGACAGTTTGTTGTAGGTTGATGTGCAGGCGTGTGTACTATCATTGATCATGAAAAACCTGTTGGCTAATAAAAACCCCCTTTGAAAAACTCACCTGTCCAGAATGAGCGCGAGCAGCGTAACCGAAGGTATCTCCGTGGCGGAGGTGAGTGTGAAAGTGACGAAGAAGTCCAAGCCGAGCCCCTCGGACATGCGCACGAGCCCGTCGAAGATGAGCGCGCAGCCCATGTACACCACCACCATGTACAGCATCATGCGGCGCAGCGGCGCGCTGCGGAACAGCGCCCTGATCGACTCGTCCGTCTGCCGGGTTTGACGCGATGCCACCTGGAGGTTTGGGTATGCGAGCTTCGTTTTAAGTTAAAGTTTACTTAGTGACGTCATTTGGCAGCTATGTTGCTGTCAAATCTTGAACTCTACCTAAACAATTGGAATAAGATCCGAGAAAATACTAGTTGTTTCTTTTTTTGCACGAAAAACTATTGACTACAAATGTGACATATTTTATTTATGTGATCCACAGTTCTAAAAACAAAAATAACTGAGTACGTACTTATGTTTTCAGGATTTCAAAAATAACTGTTTCTCAAATCAGGTTCCTGACCACCAACCAGCATTGGCGTGGTGTTAAAGCTATTTTTCCTCAATTGTAACGATGACTCCTGACTTTAATGATGGAGACCTTTGCACAGCAGAAGAACAGGAAATAAGCTAATTACTACATACAAAGAAGTCTGGCACCAAATTCGTGAACTCACAATGAACTCGTCCATGACGTCTTGCGGTATCTTGGTGCCGTTGACTTTCTCGAACCTTCGCAGCACCTTAACCGCCTGGTTCACGCGCCCTTTCGACGACAACCACCTGAAGCAACAAAATAAGCTCAACTACATTAATTATCCATGTGATCGACCTTTGAATGACCTTTGAATAACCTTTGAATCTTCATGTGATTTTAATTACTTTAATATACAATTAAGAGCGTTTGATTAAGCATAGTGTATTCTACCCCGATCCGATCCGAACCCTTCGGAGAAACTAGTAGGGCACGGGGACCGCCCTACCGGGGACCGGGGACGGATGCCGTTCCCTCTAGAAAACCTCCGAAGGTGATTAGTTTCACACGGCTTGAGGGACCCTTAACGTTCCTCGCCGCCCCCAACAAGCCCGGTGAAGCTGAAAATGCCGTCAGAGACAATCAGCAATATCTCAAAAAAAAAATTGTGTATTCTCCAAGCAGCTATATGAAGTCTATATGAAGCTCGCAAATCTTATTCGTAAAAATACATGCAGTAGATTCGCTCGAGCTACCACAACGATTATGTTGCCAAAACCAAGGTTCGGGTACATTTTCCAGACAGGGGTTCATATTATACTCGGTTCGGTCGGTGGTAGGGCTTGTTTTAAATCTATCCGTCTAAATACTATCTTGGTATGTCGTTGCCGTCGTTGTTTCGTAACAATTATGTTAGAAATTAAATGCCTCGATGTTTCGACAGTTACAGAAATGATATTCATTTTCGCAATAGGATTCCGAGTGATGTGGCCTTTTACCTTCGGACTTATGACAACAATGGCATGACTTGTAAAATAAACGACTTTCTAATCCTTTAATACAGCATTGAAGGTGAATTTGGCAATTGAGATAATCCAATACCTAATAACCCCTAAATGAGTAAGAGCGATGTCAGTGTAATTTTAACCATACGATATACGATATTTTGTTAGCTTGGCCTCATTCTAAAATCATTTAAGTACAAAGTGGGTGTCGCGTCACTTTATAGACACTAGAGCACTTAGATAAGTTTATTGTTCTTTTGATAAGGATGGATCGGAATAAAAGTGAAGATTTTTTTTCTGGAAATTACGTCATAACGTTATCGATAGCGTAGATAAGCATACAGAAACCAAGACATCCAAAACATTCAATGACTTGAAGAGTTAATATGTCCATTATTCAAAGTCTTACTAAAAAAATACAAGTTAGTTGCCTGATGTATTGTTAATGTATGTATGTAAAATATCTTATTAGCATACCTTATTTGTGTGACAATTCTAAACACAAAATTGGTATTTGCGGAACGTGAATAAAATTAAGGAACATCAAATGCTATTCTCGAACAACTGCGAAAAGATCTGCCGAATCAATTTGAATATTAATTAGTTGAGAAAAAATTCTGTTCAAGTAGTTAGCGGCCACAAACAGTGTCAGGTCGGATTTTTAATTTTTCTTGTCATACAAATTATTTTTATACTACAACGAGTAGAACAGATACGTTGCTTTACTGGCTCATACAAATATAAAAGTTTAGAAGTATTTTAATTTGACATCTTAGCATAGATCGAAATAAAATTTTATAGAAAATTCCCAAATGCTACTTGCATTAAATTGTGATTTCTCCAAAATATGTTTTTAAAAGAAAAATAAGTTATAGTTAAGGTCGTTTTCTTAAAATTACCACTTAATTAAAAACCACTTAAAATAAGAAAACTAAGGCATTTCTCAGAAATGTAAGCAAGTAAGATTATTGTAGAGGATTTAAGAATAAATGTTATCTAAATACATTTCGTGTTTTTGCCATATTTTTTACGTGACGTGTGCATGAATGAGATCTTCAACGCACAGAACGTATACGGGTATGTTTAAAGCCTAACAAAGTGATAACATCAAAGTAAATAAACTAATATGTTTAGGAAACTAGACTAGACTAGACACACTGTAAAGTGATGTTAGATAAATTTCATTTGTAGATTTTTTAATAACTAAAAAAAAGATTTAGTTTCTGATAATACTGCAAGAAGATTCGTACAAGACTAGCGCCTTAAAGCACAAAATAAGGATTTTTTTGAGAGAGATTGCTGATTGCCTCAGACGGCAATTTCAGCTTCGTTTGGAGGCGGCGAGGAACGTAAAGGGTCCCTCAAGCCGTGTGAAACGAATCACCTTCGGAAGTTTTCTAGAGGGAACGGCATCGCGCACTAGTGTCTGTCCCAGTGCCCTACTAGATTCTCCGAAGGGTTTGGATCGGATCGGGGAGCGGAATAACCCGAGGGCGCCTCTAAAGGCTCGGACCTCGGCTCGGGTTGACCGGCCGTGGTGGTTAGGGAGAACCTGTTCTTCGTACCCTTGTTCTACGAGTACGGTGTCTTGG
Source organism: Eudonia truncicolella (assembly GCA_949315975.1). Taxonomy (NCBI): domain Eukaryota; kingdom Metazoa; phylum Arthropoda; class Insecta; order Lepidoptera; family Crambidae; genus Eudonia; species Eudonia truncicolella. Next base: position 18,302,485 of record OX438827.1, on the reverse strand, counting down.
GCCTAAACTAGTGTACATGTTTAGTGTATTCTGTAAATGTGTAGTGGCATTTAGAGGAGCGGGCGGGGCAAAATAAGGAGGACCCAGAAGGTACCTCCTGCAGTCTCGTTATATTGTAAATGGACGCTGATGTGACCCCATACCTAACACAAGCGTATGTATTAGCTTTCCTTTTCCTTTTTATGGCATAACAGGACTTATTTTTTTCCTTTAGTTGATGGCTTCGTGCGATTAGCACATTTAGCCAGTGTCAAAGTAATTTTTCTTACAAGTACCTACATAATACATAAATAAACAATATTTCCTTCCTGTATGATGATGATGATGAAATGAGAAGTGAGAAATTATAGACCCCCCCTCTTGAGAGAATTTGAAAAGTGACGTTGCACTGTTTTGTTTCATTTGCCAATTCCCCTGCACACTCACGAACACTTAACGGTTAATAAGCCACCATTATTTCAATTTTAGAAAATAAAACAAAACCGCAGACATGACTTTTCACTTCCCGCCAAGAAGTCTATCATTGAGTTAATAACACATAAATAATAATCTTTAAAAATGGGTTAGGTCAAAATGAGGTATTATTATATCTATTTCGTGGTATTATGGCCAAATAACTGGCCAAATGTTAAAAGTTGCATGTTTAAAAAACTCTTTATAACGCCTTACCTAGCACTCTCCGGTACGACGAAGGGCGCGAGCAGCACGATCAGCATGGGCAGGCTGGTGGCCAGCAGCAGCGTGCGCCAGTCGCCAATCCACACCGCCAGCCAGGGCAGCACCAGGCAGCCGCCGCCGAAGAACAGCGCTATGGACATGTTCGCCACCCACGTGCGGTGTCGGGGGCCCACGTACTCCAGCACTGGTGACAGATATGGTATTCAAGAACGCAAACAAGCAATTTTATGCAATTGCTATTATAGCAATGTATAATTGCTATTATGGCATTTATCGAGATAGATAAGGAGCAACTCGTCAACTACCGACCGATATCCCTCCTAAGTCACATTTATAAACTTTTTACCAAGGTGATTACTCTACGCCTTCAAGCTCGTCTTGGCCAGGCTCAACCAGTGGAACAGGCTGGATTCAGAGGCGGATCCTCTACTTTAGACATACTGGCTTTGAAACAGCTGATAGAGAAGTGCATAGAATACAACCGACCTCTTGCTGTTGCATTTATCGATTACGAGAAAGCATTCGAACGGTGGAGCACTGGGCTGTTATGCGCTCCATACGCAGGAGTATGGTGGATTCCAAATATGTGACATTACATATGTTCCATATATGGACATCATCGGAAAACGCCTCTCTACGTGTTAGACTTCACGATTTGACGGAGCCTGTGCCAGTTAAGAGAGGGGTCCGCCAGGGCAACACTATCTTACCTAAGCTATTCACATCATGTTTGGAAGACGTTTTTAAGCTCCTCGATTGGTCTGATAGGGGATGATAGTCTGATATAAACGTCGATGGAGTACCTGCGCTTTGCGGACGACGACATATTGATCGTCGCGGAAAGTGTGGATGAGGATGTCCTTCGAAGTGACAGATATGGTGGAAGATCTCTACACGGCCTCTCTTAATATAGGTCTTAAAATGAACACTTCTAAAACTAAAATAAAGACGAAGGATATCGACTTGGACCATATTACAGTAGACGGAAACAAATTAAAAAGAGTGGACCAATATTATCTTGGGCAAATCATAACGCTGGACAAGTCTGGTCAAGCCAGAGAAATACAACGCCGGATCCAACTCGGCTGGGTTGCCTTCAGCAATATGTCGGATATACTCAAGGTCAGGATACCTATGCCTTTAAAACGGCGTGCTTTTGACCAATGCATACTGCCTGTCATGTCCAAAAGTACCGGATGAAGAATGCGCTTCCTGATCTGGCGTTATGACCTGACGCAGATGATTGTGATTGCGCAAGGTTGTCTGACACCTACTTTGTAACTTGACCGTTGTTAGGGGGTGTCAGTATGTACTTTAAAGTCGTGTGTAGCGGGGATGTCTGTCATATCCTACGGAAACATAGACTCTCACCCGCCAACACATTCACCATTTTCAAGTGGCACAACGGCGAATGGAGCGTGCTATGTTAGGCATTACATTGCGAGATCGTGTACCAAACAAAGAGATCCGCAAATGAACCGGTGTAACTGGCAAAGCACAATCTGTCACACAGCGCAAGTGGCGATGGGCTGGATGGCAGGTGGAGCCGGAGGCTACTGGAATGGAGGCCAAGACCAGAAAAAGAAGCGTCGAACGTCAACCTGCCAGATGGTCTGATGACCTTGTGAGGACGGCGGGAAGGAAGTGGATGCAAGTGGCACAAGATCGGGCCAAGTGGAGGAATCATGAGGAGACCTACACCCAACAATGGGTGAATTATGGTTGAGGAAGAGAGAGAGAGAGATTATGGCATTTAAACCATTTAAACCATGTCGTGAAATGATGTAAATAATAAGTATACAGTTAATACGGTAGAAATCTTCCCAGGATCTGGCTAAATGACCACCATCCTAATAACAACCATTTGCCGCGAAAGAGCATGGCTTGCACTGCTTTTATTTACGCGGAAAATACTTTGACGCTCTTGTTGTACCTTTATAGATATTACGATGTTAACCTAAAAGATGTCAACATTTTTCTTTTACAAATCAAAAGCGGCAGACAGAAAACATAACGTATGAAATTGTTGTGTTAGGTACTGCATTTCATTTCTCGGTTTGCATATTTAATATTTTAACCGCGCCTTTGTTAAATGACAAAAAAGCTCTGTTCGATTTGAAATTACAGAAATTATAAAAAATACAGAGCAGAGGCATAAGAACTGAAGCTACAGCGTCCATCAATGCGAGCTATGTTCTCTTATGCCGACTCTTTGCTATTTCTTTTTATATTTCCTGCTATGAAATAAGACACTTTCTTAATAATTCAGGAATTAGGTAATATTAAATGTTCGTATTCTTACCCAATATGTACATCATCATGAAGCAGCTGTCGTAGGCCATGCCGACGAGGAACCGGCAGAAGGCAAAGTCCCACAGGCCGGTGGTGAAGATGCTGGCCACCCCTCCCACGCACCCCATAATATTCGTACCTGCAAATATTGTTAACTGCTTACTGGCGTACTCAGAGACGTCAATTAAGTTTTAATGACAATTAAATGTCTTTCCTTCTCTATTTAGCACTATACATAACAAAGTGACAGCAAGATACTTAATTATCATTAAAACTTAATTGACGTCACTGAGTACGGCAGTACCTGTAACTAGGCCGCCCTGAATGGATAGGTACTAGAGATATGTTGAAGCCTGTACTTCATGAAATATTTTTGAAAATAACTTAGAAAAAATTTTTTATCTCGATACGTAAAAAATATTGCCGGATATTCAGAAATACTATAACGACAGTTTTCTCTGAATGCGAAGAAAGAGTGGGTAGTCAACGTGAAAAAATGTTCAACGGTTGGAATGTGCAGGGGTCAAAATGTCCATACGGGCCGGCTGTCTATGTGGCAAAAATTATGAATGTCAAAATGTGCATGGTTAAAATGAACTGGAGTTAAAAGGTTATAAACTATCTGTATGTCGAATTTCATTCAAATCCATCCATCCGTTGCAGCGTGATGAAGCAACAAATATACACACATACACACAAACTTTCGCATTTATAATATAATTGTGATTCTATTATTTACACTTCCAAACAAAGTTTAAACTAAAATGTTGAAATACTCGCATATAACCTTACGTATCTATGTAAATGTTATGATTATGAAACAGCGCTGATTTATCTAAACAAGCATTACAAACTAAAGTAGAGAAACGGCTATTTATTTAAGTAGGTATGTATATTTGATTTGCCTCAAAATGCACGTGTATTTGTATGTTTTTACAGCATATTTGCTAGGTAGCAGCATGCGAGATTACATATGAAATATGATGATGAAAGAAAATGCTACGATATACAAACTATTTGACATATTTTAACATGTAACAATGTTAAGGATCTTAATAAACAGAGAATAAGAGCCGAATAGTTGTTCCGTGTTTTTTTCTCGTCATGTAAACGTTAATAGAGACAAAACACGGAACATCTATTCGGAGCTCTCTGTTTATTTGTAAGGGGGTTAGACTTTTTAACACTTATCTGGTCTAGTGGTCAGACCCAGAGATTCTGTAGAACCAAACCAATCAAATATCTTCTAAGTCCACTTTTAACATTGCCTTGTTTAAATCTCGTCGCTATAACAATAATGTTTGACCTCCTTGGTCGAGTGGTTTGTACACCGGTTTTCATGGTGTCGCCATCTCTGAGGTCCCGGGTTCGATCCCCGGTCGGGTCAATTTAGATATTATTGTTTTTCTATATTGTTTCAGGTCTGGGTGTTTTCTATGTATAATAAGTATGTATTTATGTATTTTAAGTATGTTTATCCGTTGTTTAGTAACCATTTAACGAGTTTCATAACGAAGCTTCTCTTGGGCTAGATAATTGGTGTGAGTGTAGGAAAGTTTATAATGTTAGTAGCATCGTTGTGTTCTGCTGACAGTTAGCTGCATGATTGCCGGTTCCTCAGTGGCTTAAAATTGCATGTAAAGTGCACTTGTATTTTCGGGCTTACCATATCTTACCGTCAGATGAGATGAAGGCTTCAAGCTTTTCCTCATAATAAATAGCTTAAAGAATCTAATGGAGCGAAGTGCACTGAGATAAGGAATCTTCTGCAGGCCGACTAAGATAAACTCAACCGGAATTTTTTCTAAGTTATTTTCAAAAATATTTCATGAAGTACAGGCTTCAACATATCTCTAGTACCTATCCATTCAGGGCGGCCTAGTTACAGGTACTGCCGTACTCAGAGACGTCAATTAAGTTTTAATGACAATAAAATATATAAAATAGCCCATATAACTTTGCATGCATCGATTTCTGAGCTGTTACATAGGACGGCACAGTACCTAATGGAAATAATAAGACTAACATAATTATAAGCTGGACATTTTGACACATGCACGTGGTGTCGCTTATACCTTTCGACTCATGTAGTACGTTTTTACCTTGATGCATTTAAACACGTGTTCACGTTAACAATTATACATTATGACTTTATGACACTCGTTCGATTGGACCCGAACACATTTTTAACTCCAGTCCATTTTAAATACTTTTTGCCACATAGACAGCCGGCCCGTATGGACATTTTGACCCCTACACATTCCAACCGTTGAACATTTTTTCACGTTGACTACCCACTCCCGGAATGGTCGTTGGATAGCAATTTCAAAAATATAGCGGGTTTGTGAAAACAGTTTTTTGGTTGAGGCATCCGTTTGTGAGCTATTAGGCTTTAAAGTGCAAAATTTTGTTAGAGTTAAGTGCCCCCCCCCCCCCTGCCAGCCAAATGGATGTTTTTGGATACTTAAAAAAATTCACGGTAGTTTTTATATATGACGAAGTTACAACGAAAACTATCACAGCTAAGTAGGCTTTACAAGTTTACGAATAACAGTCGACCAACTTATAAAATGTACTTGGCGCAGTACAAATTCGTCATGGGGAACTACTTAAATAACGTTGTCAGGTGTGTGAAACTGGTAGTATTTACATTTAAGTATATAAGCCATCGTTAAATAAATGTTCATAAAAGCCCTCTTCTCAGAGTCCGCATTATTGAGATGGGCTATGGAACCCTACACTGCGCGTGGCCCGACACGCACTTGGCCGGTTTTTGTTCGTAGGTAATCCACTTGTTTTGTGAATGCAAAATAACATTCTCTTGTTTACTCTTTTTTATCTTTTGTTCATCTATAGTGCTTTCGTTATTTACCACATTTAACTATGTATTGGACGAAGATTTATTATCATGAAACTCAAAAAAAAATCTTAACAATGGAGTTTGACATTTCTTATCTACTCTTATTTTTATAGCTTCGACTCCAACAAAGAATTACTGAAGAATGGTTAGTCTGTCATAATCATAAAATAAAGATTGTTTTATTTTAATTTAAGTACGTGCGTAAGTAAAGCAAATCTTGTTTGTGTTCAAATTACATTGAACTCTTTTTATTAACTTTGATAACATGATATCGTATTTGTAAGATAACTATAGTTTTACTTCCCACGCGGATAAATTGTCCACAAGCAAATAAATTTTATTTGCTTGCATGAATGAATGAAACTGTATGTTGTAGATAATTTCAAAGTTATTAGTAACGACACAAAACGGTGGAAACGTTATTTGTTTATTTATTAAAATTATATAAGAAACAAAATATCAACATTTTGCGTTGAAAAATTAAAAGACACCACATAAAAACGAATTTTAAAGCCATATTAATACTTCGTATTGCCTCCACGTTTATTAAGTTTGTTACGCGATGTTGCGGGATATTGTTCTTTTCTTCCACTAACACATGTTTCAGATCTCTAAGTGTAGCTGGGGCGGGGTTCCGATTTCTCACACGCCTTCCGAGCTCGTCCTAAGCGTGCTCAATCGGATTTAGATCCGGACTTCTCGAGGGCCAGTCCATGCAATTGATGCCAACGTCCTAAATATATTCATTTACATTTTGAGCTGTATGTGGCCTAGCATTGTCATGCATAAATATGGAATTTTCACCCATATTAATCAAGTATGGGCCGACATACTCATTAAGGATGACTTCTACATATCTTGCACTAGTTAACGTATAGAAAATGGTACCATTTTCTATCAGCACTAACTCCGTGCGACTCTCTGAAGAAATTCCAGCCCAAAACATATAAGATACACCGCCGAAAGGTACTTTTTCCTCAAAACAAGCTGGAATAAAACGTTCCCGGTGGGTAAACTCTTCGCCGCCCGAATCTAGATTCATCAGAAAACGTCTTCGTCTCCCCATTGTGCATGTTCGCAAGCATAACGTAATCTTGCTACTCGATGTTCCCTTGCAAGTTTTGAGCCATTTGCGGGTCTATGTGGAGTCAAATTAACTTCTCGGAGCCGCCGCCTATCAGTCCGCTGGCTGATCTCGAGTCTCTACGGGTCTCTCGAAATTGATTTGTTACTTCAACTGCCGTGAGTTGTCGATTTCAGAGCATGACCGTAACAATAAATCGAACCTCTCGAGCCGTAGTACATCTCGGTCTGCTGGTCTTCTAATGTTGAGCTCAGTTTCTCGGAAACGTTGCACGACTCTTTGCACCGTAGAATGTGACACGCCTGTTACTCTCGCTGTACTTCTCTGACTTCTGCCTTCTTCTAGCATAGTGACGATACGTGTACATTCTTCTGACGTTAGCGACATGATAGTAATTCAACAATGACCGTGAAAGAGGAGATGACTGCCTTTTATCATTTGATTTGACAGATTGAAAACAAAAGTGAGAAAACAAGCAAAAGTAAAACACGCGTGATTTAAATTTATTACCAAATTCGAACTTTTGTTATTTTTTGACGTGACAACGTCTTAAATTAGGTTGCGGCTGGGAGTCACTTATGAAAAAGTGTAACGCTCGGTAACGTAACGATGAGTCACCGAACGAGAGAGAGGCCCGCCGAATGCCTTGCGTCTCTCTCCCACTCAACTATGATCGGTCTGCCGCGCGAGTGAGAGGCACGCGTCCCTTCCACTCGGGCATGGTTAGCCCGCCTAAGAGCGAGAGAGACAGACATAAAAAGTGAAAGGTAAATACGTATGTATGTGTAAAGGTAAAAATAAAATTTTGTTAATATGAAATTCAGTGCGAGATTCTTTGTATAAATTAATGTTTTAAATATAATTCTTTGTATAAATAAATGTTTTAATTTGTTACTATTATTTCATCCTTCTTCCTACTATACGAATGAATATTCACATTAAAATTATTTTACCACTCAAAGTCGTTGTCACGTAAAACTTTCGCCCGTATATCGACTTTACAGGCAACCAATTTTTTCTTAAATACGTTGTACCTACCCATAACATTTAAGGTTTTATGTCATACGATATTAAAATTCTCTTTAATATAAAGTTAGTTTCATGCATGTAGGGAATACTTATCATTAATTTATAAGATACATAGGATTTTGTCGCTGACCCGTATTATTTGTCCACGATTATGATAAAGATTAGTCTTCAGCTCGAAATCTTTTTTACATATATTTCACAATTTGTTTATCTGCCGCACTCTGAGAGGTCATTGACGTTATTGACTTAGCCTCTATAACTTTTCCATTGTTACTCTTATTAAAGACCTCGTAAGAACTTTTTGCAAAGAAAATGTAAATTACAGGCATAAATGTAATTTTACATTAGTGGAACATATTTACGTCTATAAGGCGTCAGTATGTAGTTAGTATATTTTTCTGGCAGACGCGCAGTTACTTTAGTTTATTTGTCGTTTTTGTTTAGGTAAACTCGCGCGGGTCAAGGGTTGATGAGGGATTATAAGGTCTCACCGGTGATCTCGAAATTTAAAGCGCGAGTGTGAATTACATTATGACATATATAATTTTAAAACCCAGAACTAGGCATTTAACAATTTCATATTTACACTTCGAAAAAAATTTTTGCTAGTGTCTGAATAAAAGTATGAAGGACCAATCTCAATTAATAACATAGCGTGAGAAAATTAGTCACTTGTTAAAATACCACCACTGATCTGCTTTTGGTGTGTTCAGCCTTTAAAGAAGCATGTCTACCAGTTAACGATTTCGGACAAAAAATACGATCTACCCAATAATCTCTTACCAACCAAGGCGGGCACTCTGCCGTAGGTGTCGGCGAGCCAGCCGAAGAACAGCCCTCCCACCAGGGACCCCGCGAAGAACACCGCCTGCGCCAGCGGAGCGAAGCCCGCGTACTCGCACACCCATCCGCGCTGCCGACAAAGGAACACTACGTTACAATTTTTTTTATTAGCCTCTTTTGTCTTACTGCTGAGCAAAGGCCTCCCCCAAACCCTTCCACACACCTTGACGGTTTCCCACCAGTCTCCCACAAAGGCATCGAGGTCGTCTCGCCAACGCTTGCGCGGTCGACCCTGGCTACGCGTCCCATCCTCAGGCACTATTCAACCGAAGACTGCTGTAGTAGCATACGTTACAGTTTTCGCGTCTATTTGAACGCAGCCCATAGAATCAATATTAAAACCAAACCAAATGCCTCGATGATCGAGTGGCAGAGCGCTCGGCCCGATACCCGAAGGTCCCGGGTTCAATTCCTAGGTTGGGGATTTTTGGATGCATAGCCCAAGTTTTAAGCCATTACTTATCAATTGTAGCGATGGCTTGATTTCAATGATGGAGGCTTCAAATGTTTTTATAAGTCTTTTATTTTGAATTTTTCATTGAGTCTAATTGTTTTTCCTTAATTAAGTTACTTTAAACGTCACATAGGTATGCTGATAGTGGTAACCATTCGAAAAGAAAGAGTAGGTACCGATTAAAACTTTAGATTGAAAAAACTATACATCTTACCTAGTTCGTTTCATGTGAGTTGTTTTTTTTTTAGTTATTTAATAAAATGGCACAATCTTTCCACATTATCTCTGAACACAGGTTAGGATAGTATATCGCTTACTCAACTAAAACTTTTGTAATAAAGTTTTGAGTTGACGCATGCATTTTTAAGCAGATTGCTCGCAATAGCAAGTCTCTTAACACAAGTCCTAGTGGTGTCGTTACATAAAAACTAGAAGATGGGCATCAATTTTGATTTTTAAGGCGACACTTTGAAAAATATGACAAGACCAACGAATCTGAATTGTTTGATATAGATAACTTTAGATTCTGTTATACGTAGCGCCTGCGAAAATTGAGACCGCAAATTAAGCAGAATTTAAAAAAATATTTTTATAAAATTACTGGTTATAAAATAATAATAATAATATAAGTTATCAAAATATACAGCAACTTAATTACGAATATTAATGTTACCAATATATTTGAGGGATTTCGAAACATATAGATTAAGTCATTTCATTGTAATTTTAGCATTAATGATTTTGTAGAGGTGTTTTCGTAAAGAATTATAATCGAGTCAAAATTGCACGAGCAAGGTTTTTTAATGACAAAGGCATGACGTTATCTATATCAAAATTTCAGATTCGTTGGTCTTGTCATACTCCTACAACCTTCGATGAAAGTTGATGTATTTTTTCAAAGTGTCGCCTTAAAATATCTACAGCCGTGCGTCCTAATGTCGAAATCAGGCTACTGACACACTATTGAGACATTTTTGAATGCTCAGACTTGAGGTCCAGAAGAAGTCCATTAGAACCTCAGATTAAAACGATAGGTACTCAGGTGTACGATTATCATTTTTGTTTTTATTATTAAGTATATGTATAATTTAATTGAAAGATAATTAAATAGTTACAATATGTTACTGACAATTATTGTTTAAAAAAAAAACTTAAATAAACTTTCCTACACTCACACCAATTATCTAGCCCAAGAGAAGCTTCGTTATGAAACTCGTTAAATGGTTACTACACAACGGATAAACATACTTAAAATACTTAAATACATACTTATTATACATAGAAAACCACCCAGACCCGAGACAATATAGAAAAACAATAACTTCTAAATTGACCCGACCGGGGATCGAACCCGGGACCTCAGAGATGGCGACACCATGAAAACCGGTGTACAAACCACTCGACCAAGGAGGTCGTCATACTTACCAATTTCTACCTGTTATGTCGAAATATAAAAGGTTTTATCACAATATCTAAGATCTAGATCATGATAAAATTTCACATTTAAAACCTTTGATATTTCTTTTAAATTTTGATAGTCATCATGACTCTAGATTCTAGAGTCCTGATGACTATCAAAATTTGTCAAAATTTGTTTTTGTTAATTACTATTAATACAATCTTTTTAAAGCGTCACCACAACATATTTACAGGGATGATTATTAAAACTTATAACATCAATAACCTCCTGACCGGGTGGTGCCAATAAATTCAGGACTCTAAATTCCTAGGCCCCTAAATTCAGATTTAAAGGAGGTTAAATATTTGGTTTGGATGTATAAATTTATTAAACAGTGAGCGCCTCTTTTATTCTTTGTTTTCTTTTGGCTGCAGATTGCTCTTGCAGCGTAAGCGGACTTTGTGGGCGGCTAGAAACTAAATTATCAAGCCGTTTAATCAAAACACCATCAGAGGTTTTTTAAAGAGCGATGGCATCACGCACTAGATGCGTGTTCCCGATCTCTACTAGATTCTCAGAGGGGTTAGGATCGGAATCAAGAGCGGAACAACCAGCGGATGCATCTAAAGGCTAGGACCTCGGCTCGGGTTGACCTTCATAGGTGTGGGCATGCGAGCGCCTACCGTTCTGACGGGTGTTACGGCGCACCCCACTTGTACTATACGTGTGTTAGTCCACAGGACAACTCTCTTGAGACACGAAAGTTTTTATTTGTAAATGTTTTAAATTAAATATTACTTTTATGATTTGGTATCTATAAAATTGGTTTTTATAAATGTCGTTACTCTATTAAAGCTGTGGAGTTTGTTGCGCCCATTCTTCTCCACAGATGAAAAATAGACGTCCTAAATGGGTATTAGGTAAAAAAATGTTTGGACGATTCAAAAGCACTTTTCTTAAGTTTATTTGAATAAAAAAATTTGACTTTGTCTTTGTCTTTGACTTGGCCAGTCTTTTAAGTTCGGGATTAAGAATGTGCCAGTATAAACTCAAAAGTAGCGTAGGTCTCACCTCACTGACGACGGTGTGGTAAGGTATGTCGCCCAGCTCGAACTCCCAGCCGTGCTCGCAGCGCTGCGTGGGCGTGCTGGGATGGGGGGCTGTCATGGTCTCCAGCACCTGGCTCCAGTTGGCGGCATACGTCAAGCAGCGGTCCCATTCAGTGCCCGACTGCACTACCGTTGTCAGATTACGCCTGCAAAGAAAAGTAGACATATTGAAGTGAGTTGTATTAACTATTTAACTTGTCTTAACAACACACTTTATTTAACAACGGGGTCCGAGCTTGCTCTCTATCTCACTTGACGACGCACTAACCATGATACCTTTATACCTCCAATATATAATTAACAAAGTTTCGGCGGCTGAGCAGCGACGGCGCTGCTCAGCCTCCTCGGAAATCGCACCTGCGGAACTTCTTAGTCTGAGACTAGGTCACTAACCTAGTGACTATTGGAGAAGAAAATGCACGGCACGGGACATGTCCTACGTGCATTTTCTTGTGTAGCAAATATCACAGATAAAGCACTAACAGGTAACATTAGTAAAATCATCCAGCATCTTAGTAATATACACAAAAAAGCAACAAACCTCAACTCCAAGTCCAAATGCTCCATCTCCGGCACCTTGCACCAGTGCTGCTGCGGCGTGGCGGCTATAAACATCTGCACGAAGTACACGAAGGCGAAGAAGAAGCCGAACGGCATCATGGCCGCGAACAGCAGTTTCTGGTAGCGGCCCATCTCGCCCACGTGCGCGAGTACCGCCGCCAGCACGTCGCCATCCGTCGAGATCTTCTTCTCCTCTTTTGACTCCTGCGAAAAAAGGAGATCCGTAGAACTAAAGTTAACGACATAGCTTGAAGAATTGCTAAGCTAAAGTAGCAGTGGACACAGCATATCACTTGTAGAACTGCTGGGGAAGTTCTCTAGTGGGACAATCGTGAGGCCACCGTGCACCGCAAGACGCAGTGTAGGCAGGTCTCCAACAAGGTAGACCGATGATCTGGTGAAGGTCGCGAGTAAAGCCTGGATGCGAGCAGAACAGATCGGTCGTCGTGGAAATCCTTGGAGGAGGTTTTTGATGACGTGATGATGATGACGATGAAAAGGAGAGCTGGCGTTATAACAAATTAATGTTACCGCCTCTGTCATCTAGTGGTTACACCACCGCTTTCAGAGAGGTTTTCCCAGCGGAGGGAGGGTACATGATTGTTCTCGGTTTGGTTGGTGGTAGGGCTCGTTTTGAGTATGCCTGGCTACTTAGCTACCACCATCTTGTATCTATTTAAATATGTTGCCATTAAGTCAAAGATACGAGTAGTAGCATATGTTACAATACCCAGAGCCTCATTACTTAGAGGATTCCAGGTATAATGGACTTACTTTTAAAGGTTTGGTCCGTTGTTCTGTTCGAATCCGAACCGTGAGCACAGAATAACTAATAGTAAAACAATTGAGCTCACATCGAAAGAACCTGAGTAAAGAAGTAATAGGATTGAAAACTCGTCACAGAACTCGTTATAGAGAAAAGAGTTAATTTTTTGATTTCATATCAGGGTGCCTTGAGCGAGTTTAATTTGTCATGAAAACAAGAATTTTAATAATTAAGTAAGTAACAATTTTAATTCCTCGTTTGTCACCGGAGGGGTCGCTTTAACGCCATACAAATTCTCGTTTTCGATAACGTGGTCGAATGGCAAATCAATCAAATAATTTACGTACCAAACATTATATAGTTATAGCTAAGTGTTTAGTCGGCATGCATTGCATGCCCTAGTTAGTCTTACGTGGCAATGACAAGCGTGGCAAATGCAAACGTTACCGCTAAAGGACGAGACACATCCTTATCCGGACCGCTGATTGATCGTTGCACTTTTGCATCTAATTACGGCGCTCATTTAGCACATACTCTAGTCTACTTTCGGACTATTGTGTTTTAGTGTCAATATTAGGTAGGTTAATTTTCATCGATGTTATAAGTGGTAAATTTTACTTTTTATTTTCAAGTGCTAATTGCTGCACTGAAGCTAAATTAAATATTTATAAAATTTATATAATACAGTGAAAAAATTAAACGCCCACCCGACCCCGTAAGCGCTGAATTTTGTCACTGCACGGTCGTTGCAACCGAGCCGTCAGCCTTACCGGTAGCATAGAGCGGTCAATGCAGCCGCCCGGATTGCGGAAGACCCAGGTTCGATTCCTGGCTGGGTCGGGTGGGCGTTTAATTTTTTCACTGTATTTTATAAATATTTTAATTGGTAGATTTAAATGTTTGCATTTTTTCTTATATTACGTATAATCTTAATTTTATAAAGAAATATAGTTATTAAAATAGATAGCCCAAAGTAACTTTAATGAGCTGAAGCATTATATTGGGTCCCGTAAAGTTCGCAGTTAAGCCAGCCATCAATGAGGAATGATGACAATGAGGAACGTGAGGAGTAAGGCTACATTGGTTACACTTACTTTTCAGAGCAGTTTCACAATAAACCAGTGGCAGATAACAATGATAATTAAAAACAAACCAACAACTATTTTATTTTTAAACTAGCGATCCGCCCCGGCTTTGCACGGGTGTAATGCTGATACACAACTGATACACAATTGATACGCAACCGCTATGTCCCTGCATTTTAAATCTCTAATATCTCAGAAAATATTTATTTTAATTACATGCTGTAAAGGGCCGTATTGATCTATATTAAATGCACAATGTATTCAAAGTACTTAATTGGATAAGGATTAATGCTGTATTGCTTAAAATCGCTTCGTAATTAAGCCATTATTTCTCGTAAAAAGTAAAAGATAAAAAAATATTATTGTGGGTTATACCTAAGAGATAGACATATACCATCGCGGACTTTTTTTTAGACCTTTTTAAGGTGTACAATACTGTAGTACATTATTTTGATCTATCTCGTAGGGTTCAGCCATGCCATGTAAGCGCAAAAAAAAATGAAACCTCTAAAATTATCAGTGTTTCTCTATTATATTATGCATGTATTTATACATATAAACCTTCCTCTTGAATCACTCTATCTATTAAAAAAAACCAACCATCAAAATCGGTTGCGTAGTTATAAAGATCTAAGCTTACATACATACATACATACATACATACATACATACATACATACATACATACATACATACATACATACATACATACATACATACATACATACATACATACATACATACATACATACATACATACATACATACATACATACATACATACATACATACATACATACATACATACATACATACATACATACATACATACATACATACATACATACATACATACATACATACATACATACATACATACATACATACATACATACATACATACATACATACATACATACATACATACATACATACATACATACATACATACATACATACATACATACATACATACATACATACATACATACATACATACATACATACATACATACATACATACATACATACATACATACATACATACATACATACATACATACATACATACATACATACATACATACATACATACATACATACATACATACATACATACATACATACATACATACATACATACATACATACATACATACATACATACATACATACATACATACATACATACATACATACATACATACATACATACATACATACATACATACATACATACATACATACATACATACATACATACATACATACATACATACATACATACATACATACATACATACATACATACATACATACATACATACATACATACATACATACATACATACATACATACATACATACATACATACATACATACATACATACATACATACATACATACATACATACATACATACATACATACATACATACATACATACATACATACATACATACATACATACATACATACATACATACATACATACATACATACATACATACATACATACATACATACATACATACATACATACATACATACATACATACATACATACATACATACATACATACATACATACATACATACATACATACATACATACATACATACATACATACATACATACATACATACATACATACATACATACATACATACATACATACATACATACATACATACATACATACATACATACATACATACATACATACATACATACATACATACATACATACATACATACATACATACATACATACATACATACATACATACATACATACATACATACATACATACATACATACATACATACATACATACATACATACATACATACATACATACATACATACATACATACATACATACATACATACATACATACATACATACATACATACATACATACATACATACATACATACATACATACATACATACATACATACATACATACATACATACATACATACATACATACATACATACATACATACATACATACATACATACATACATACATACATACATACATACATACATACATACATACATACATACATACATACATACATACATACATACATACATACATACATACATACATACATACATACATACATACATACATACATACATACATACATACATACATACATACATACATACATACATACATACATACATACATACATACATACATACATACATACATACATACATACATACATACATACATACATACATACATACATACATACATACATACATACATACATACATACATACATACATACATACATACATACATACATACATACATACATACATACATACATACATACATACATACATACATACATACATACATACATACATACATACATACATACATACATACATACATACATACATACATACATACATACATACATACATACATACATACATACATACATACATACATACATACATACATACATACATACATACATACATACATACATACATACATACATACATACATACATACATACATACATACATACATACATACATACATACATACATACATACATACATACATACATACATACATACATACATACATACATACATACATACATACATACATACATACATACATACATACATACATACATACATACATACATACATACATACATACATACATACATACATACATACATACATACATACATACATACATACATACATACATACATACATACATACATACATACATACATACATACATACATACATACATACATACATACATACATACATACATACATACATACATACATACATACATACATACATACATACATACATACATACATACATACATACATACATACATACATACATACATACATACATACATACATACATACATACATACATACATACATACATACATACATACATACATACATACATACATACATACATACATACATACATACATACATACATACATACATACATACATACATACATACATACATACATACATACATACATACATACATACATACATACATACATACATACATACATACATACATACATACATACATACATACATACATACATACATACATACATACATACATACATACATACATACATACATACATACATACATACATACATACATACATACATACATACATACATACATACATACATACATACATACATACATACATACATACATACATACATACATACATACATACATACATACATACATACATACATACATACATACATACATACATACATACATACATACATACATACATACATACATACATACATACATACATACATACATACATACATACATACATACATACATACATACATACATACATACATACATACATACATACATACATACATACATACATACATACATACATACATACATACATACATACATACATAAGGACAAAGGGAAGCGACTTTTTATTCAACGTGAATTCATTTAACTTATTGTTCTATTACTTAATTGAAATTACACACTTCTCGGATCTAGAATTTTAGACGCGTTTATTTTACAAAATAGAAGACAGACGTTAGGGGAGTCTTGTGTCCACGGACTCTTCGAAAGAGTTCGAAACGAGAAGGTTGGAACACAACCTTCTCGTTTCGAACTCTTTCGAAGAAGTCTTCTTCAATTTCCAAAGAAAATTAAATCTTTTAGTAAATAAGTACAGCAGCTGGCAGCTACCTTGGACAAAGAATTAGTTTAGCTATTCAAAGGGGGAACGCTGCCAGTATCTTCGGAACCTTGCCTAAAGGGACTCCTTTTAATAATATATTTTAGATAGTTATTATATTATATTTTTTTAAGGTATTTAAATTGCGAGTTCAAAGTCTCTTAATAAGTACCTATGCTAAATAACTATATAGTCCGCCTGCCAGTAACCAATCGGCCTAATACCTACTGGCAATTCAACCCTGAGACCTTATTTAATAGGTAAGTATTAATCATTTTAGGCCTAATAATTATAAAATAAAAACAACTTTCAAAAAAATTGGTTGCCTGTAAAGTCGATATACGGGCGAAAGTTTTACGTGACAACGACTTTGAGTGGTAAAATAATTTTAATGTGAATATTCATTCGTATAGTAGGAAGAAGGATGAAATAATAGTAACAAATTAAAACATTTATTTATACAAAGAATTATATTTAAAACATTAATTTATACAAAGAATCTCGCACTGAATTTCATATTAACAAAATTTTATTTTTACCTTTACACATACATACGTATTTACCTTTCACTTTTTATGTCTGTCTCTCTCGCTCTTAGGCGGGCTAACCATGCCCGAGTGGAAGGGACGCGTGCCTCTCACTCGCGCGGCAGACCGATCATAGTTGAGTGGGAGAGAGACGCAAGGCATTCGGCGGGCCTCTCTCTCGTTCGGTGACTCATCGTTACGTTACCGAGCGTTACACTTTTTCATAAGTGACTCCCAGCCGCAACCTAATTTAAGACGTTGTCACGTCAAAAATCGGAACAACATTAGTAGTGCAATGCATACCACAAACAATCTTTATTGATTCGATTATTTTTTTATTTTTTTTTGAAGAGAGAGATTGCTGATTGCCTCAGACGGCATTTTCAGCTTCACCGGGCTTGTTAAGGGGCGGCGAGGAACGTAAAGGGAGACGTGTGAAACGAATCACCTTCGGAGGTTTTCTAGAGGGAACGGCATCGCGCACTTAGTGCGCGTCCCCGTGCCCTACTAGATTCTCCGAAGGGTTCGGATCGCATCGGGGAGCGGAGCAACCCGAGGGCGCCTCTAAAGGCTCGGATTAGGTACATGCCTGTACCTGGTGTAGAGCGCGTGTGAACCGGTTCTTCGTACCCTTGTTCTACGAGTACGGTGTCTTGGGCCTAAACTAGTGTGCATGTTTAGTGTATTCTGTAAATGTGTAGTGGCATTTAGAGGATCGGGCGGGGATTCCATTATTGTTTACGATAGGAAAATTTATATATTATTATATATATAGATTATTAGATAGATAGGATTATTATTTAGACAAGAGGTTGAGGGTTAACGTCTGTGCTAGTTTCATAATGAAACTGTTTGCTTTCATGCTGTAGTGGCTATGCCCCAGGCTGACGTATAACCATGAAGCTGTAGACATAAGCGTATACTTCAGCTAAATCTTCTTCCGCGGGACATACCTGGACATACTACTTCTACTTACCAGTTACCTATAAAAATCAGTCATTATGCAGATTGTATTGATTTAAACGAAATACAAACAAACAATTGCAACGTTAGGGACAGAAATCGATGTACCTATAAGTATAGGTACTTAGTAGGTTAAGTTCATAGTGGGCCTCCACTTCACCAATGGCTATAAAAATAGTGTCATAACCATCCATTATTATATTGTACCAATGAATAAGCAATAATTTTAATCACACAACTAGGTATATAGGTACCTAGTTAATTGTTTTTATTGCAAAAATATGCAATAGCAGAAAACGTAGGTGCAGCAGAATCTATAATTGCAACATGCACAAACGTATAAGTAATAAAAACAGTAATTTTATTGAGTGTAAAATTGAGCTGTTTGCGTTGACTGCTTATCTACTTAGTTTAACATCATATCTAATTATTTTTTGTCTATGTACACATGCCTGCACATCAGACTAACACAAACTGTCAAATTTTATCAATAGACTTTGAACTTTATGTATATGGCATATGGTTGAACATCTATTAAAGAAATTTGACAGTTTTAGATATGTTGATGTGCAGGCGTCTGTACCTATAAAGAAAAAATAATATTTTTCTTTATTTATTTGTGTTCGGGAGTCTTGTAGCAAGTGTCCACCTATGATAATATTTTTTGTACTTGCCATGACACAAATGGCCACCAATGATATATTTTTATGATAATCAGGAACGCCTTTTTCGTTTAAAATGCCAATTAACTGTCTATCCACCGAACAACATGTGGGGAACACACTATAGCACAACACTTGTACCAATACACTCGATGACGTAACGCACAGTAAAATAATATTCACAAATGTACCTCAACATATGCCAAGTCATTATTCTCCTTTCCATTCATGATTTCGTTAAAAAATGTTTAAAAACGTTTTAGTATAATGCAAAACCACACGCGTCCAACCACCTCTGTTGCCGGACATCGAATGGTGTTGTTATCGATAAAACTATCGATGTTATTCGGCAACTATACGTTGGCAATAAAAACCGGTGAAAGCGAGTGGGCACAAAAGGTTAAGGCTCCGTTTCCTCGAAATATGTAGTTCGTATTTTCATTACCGCATAATAGTTGAGGATTCTGGGTGAAGTGCGCTTCCACCGTTCGGCCTTTCATCACTTTACCATCAGGTAAAATGGTAAGATGAAGGCAAAGTGCTTACTGTTGAGAAATAAGAATATGTTCTTAAAAAGCCCAATATAAGTTTTTTAATTGACAAAATTGTCTCTTTATTAAGGGTGCTCCGACCACCAAATGCCAAAAACGCAGTCACGGTTAAGTTGATATAATTGAAAATACTATCGTATGCATAAACATATATTTAGTATCAAAGGGAACGTGTTTACTTAGTCCGATCCATAAATTCTTTATAGTTTTCTCTACAATATCATTTAAAGTTGGGCAAAAATTTAAAACGAGTGGCGGCGGTTGATATCGTATAGTTTATCTAAATTATTGTACCTCTGACTATGTCTAAACAATCATCAATGGTCTAAACTACAAATCGTCCGTCTCACATTTTTTATTTATCGAGCGGTTTTTTTTAATTATTTTCAAATTAACACGTTAAATTCCCCATACAAAATTAGTATGGCCGCGCGGCATCAAATAAATATGGACGAAGACATTTCAAATAAAATATATGACACTTGTCACTTACGGACGGCGGGCGCACCCTTAAAGAAAGAGGGAAAAAAGACTAAAAGTAAATAAAGTAATTTATAGCCGAATAAGTAATAATTGTTAATGGAGACCAACAAACAATTCAATTTCTACTGTGCTCGAGTTTGAGGCACTCAACATGTTATAATTATACTAGTTGTTGCCCGCGACTACAGACACAGTCACATAATAACACATACAAATAACACTTGATTTGCCAACAGATTTATGAAAATGTTTTTTCAATCAATAAGATAAAAATATCGAAATTTGCCCTAATCAATAACCCGTCAAACCGTTTTTATTGGAAGTTTTGTAGTGGTAGCAACAGTAGTCGGATTTTGGGTTACCCAGAGCAGACACACCATTTTCAGCTCTTACTAAAAAAAAACGCCGCCGTCCAAACTTTTAAAGAATGTGCGCCCAATGCATTTCTTTGAAGTTTTGAAGGAACTCTTTTGCATGTTTGCCAAATGTAGAACTTGCAGTTATTACAGAGTTTCCAATACCAATTCAGTTGAAGGTCTCCAACCGCTACTGTTCTGATAACAATCTCTTGTATTAATCAAAATAAATACTTCTTATTAACCTCTTTTGTCCCGCTGCTGGGCAAAACTACTAAATTATATTAATTGATCAAAACAATAAGAACTTTGATTACTATCATAACAACGTTGTTATAGTCACGTGTGACTTGACCACCAACCAAACAGTTCTATATTTGCCGCTGAGAATCGAACCTGGGACTACTGTACCGGCAGCCTAATATCCCAAATATAGGCTTCAGCATTAAGTGTTCTTTGAGCCAAATTCAACATTAATTACTTACTTCGGTTTTTAATTAACCACTACTTTTTGTTAGCTCCTTTAAAAGAAATCTAAAAATATGAACTCATTCAATAGTTAAGTGGTTTCTCGTAGCTCGTTATACCAATTAGAGGGAACGTTGAAACCAACAGTTAAAACTGAAAACTAATCATTCACCAAATTAAGGTTTAGTTACGGTGCGTTACACGGCAGGGTGACCGGCGAATAACGTATTATTAGCTTCGTTATACGAAAAAAACATGGTAGAAGCTTTGGTCTAGGAACCTGAATGACATAATGTAATCATTTTGCCATTCACTGACACTGGTTATTGTATATAAAGCTCCTTTTCAAAATTTGCAATACCTACGTAGTAACTTTGGATTTACAATACTCTATTAGAGAAAAAAAAGTAATAAAACAATTTATCGAGTATAAGTTTTCACCAAGATATACCTACACAATTACTACTACACTAAACATCGTTATTTAAGAAAGTTAGGACCTAGGTGCTCAACTAGATTTTGCTATATAATAGTTTCTTCTTTAATTTTTCCCTTTTGATCGATCGCACATTCAATGATAGTACACGAGACGCGAGTGAGCACGTCTCCTTGGCACACAATTGACATGTAATTTTCTTTTGATTTGCCGTAATGTGGTCGTTATTCATCCTAGATTACTACAGTACTTAAACTGTTTTTATGTGTGCATTTAAATACAGCTATTGCAATGCAATGCTAGACACGTAGCTATCTATCTATAACTTGAGGATTACAATTTGCAAAAAGTGTAAAAAATCCACTAGCTGGTTTTGGAACCCGCATCTCATTATTTACCGGGTCAGGTGCACTACTAACTATTCTATCGTGACTCTGTCCGATTTGACTAAATCAATCAACACATCTACACTGACTTTGTAAGCCAAAGTAGCCTTAATATGTCGACAACTACGTCTGAAGTTAACTGCGTCGTTGTTAACTACTGTATTACTGTACTTCCTCTATCTCTCTCTTGGGTTCCTAAACCAAAGGTTGTCTGGAAGAGATCGCTTAAAGCGATAAGACCGCCTTTGCCCATGCTAGCTTTAAGATTTTATGTATGTACCTGTTTTTTGTTTTAATTTGTGTGAGCAATAAAGTATTTATCTATCTATCTATCTACGTCATTAACATCTGATTTTAATATTTTTAAGAATTAGGTGAGGTATGTTTACCAAACGTTATAAAATAGTTATTTATTTTTTTTGTAGTGTAGGCAGTTTAGCAGTTTTAATGTAAGGTAAGGTAAGCACACACCATTTACATAGTTTTTTTTTTTTTCATAGAAAACTAAAACTAATCCCTGGAAGGTTTCTTTTTTACATACCTAACAAACATATACAAATTGCCCATAGTCCAAAGGTCAAAGTTTCTTGACCCCCCTCCCCCCTGATCCACCCGGGTCAAGTTCATAACCGGTGTGTCACGCAACCGATTGGGATGTGGAACTTGATTTACCTATTTTGTTCTAAGAGGGTTATCGCTCACAGATTGCTAAATAGTTACTAGCGTACCGAATTTTCAATGTTATTATCTTTCAATAAATTATAACAACTTTTCGAAATTCAAATCTACTCGCGTTTCTTGATTGATACCTCAGTTTTCCTAGACATAGAACTACAAGCCATATACCTACCTATTATGTATTATGTCTTAAATATCTCATATTATCATGAGAGCTCATTTAAAAGTATAATTTCTATGTGTTTGCGTAAACTTTAGAAATTACCTAACTAATATTTTCCGATAAATAAGCTAATTCTCATTAGAATCTAATTTCATTTAATTTTCTATACATAAAGAAAATAATGGATATCTAGTGACGTAATTTTATCACACATACTCTTAGAGCATTACATAATGCTCTAAGCAAATACCTATCAGAGAATTAAAAAAAGTATTGGTTTAATAAATTTAAATTAATTAGGTATGATAAAAGTGCATTATTTAAAAACACAACTGTAAGTAAGCCATCAAATGATTGCAGCATTATTTATTTTTTACAAAATTATCCTTTTCTTGCTGGAAGTTGGTGCCGCAATATGTATATATTTTAAAGTAGGTACTAGCTGACTACATACCGCTTTGACAGTTTCCATGACAACAAAACAAACAAAACGTTGACAGTTTCAATGACAGCAAAACAAACAAATAATTCGTCCGCTTAAGAACACTCGTACCCCATGATGGACCCCTATAGCAGCGGCACCTACCGGGTCCATTTGTAAATCTAAACCATTCTCGAATCCACTCGAACACACACAGAAAATTTCATCCAAATCGGTCCAGCCGTTTAGGAGGAGTTCAATAACATGCACATGCACAGAAGATTTATATAGTTACTAGCTGACCCGGCGGACTTCGTACCGCTTTGACAGTTTCCATGACAACACTACAAACAAATCATTTTGTACTGGAAAAATTTCAAAAATTTTAAAAAAAATTTATGGGTGGACCACCCTTAACATTTAGGGGGATGAAAAATAGATGTTGTCCGATTCTCCACCCTAGCCGATATGCACGCTAAGATTCACGAAAATCGGTCGAGCCGTTTCAGAGGAGTTCAATAACGTACACCGTGACACGAGAATTTTATATATTAGATAAAGATATTATATAGCAATATATATTATACATAGTATTTTGAGGCATTGTTAGGACCTAGGTAGGTATTTCCCATGTGAATTCGATATGTGCTAACTGACAATAATAATAATCTGTCAACATCGCATGCGCAGGCTATAATCTCTGTGCTAACATACCCACTCATGTAAAATCATTAAGGAGGAGCGGGGCTTCTCAAAATAGGCCTTAAAGCTTAAAGAGAAGCCCCAACCCATTGTTTGTAATGCCAAAATTGTTAATGGATATAAACAAATTTTTATTTTATTTATTTATTTATTTAAGTAGGCTAAACATCGATCGATCCAAATCATAAAAAAACATAATAAATATCTAGGTGCCTGTGTGTTTTATTTATAAAACTGATTTTATGGTTCTTTATATGACATACCTAGGTTTTTTTTTGTAGATTGCCAAACAATAGGTAGGAGGTACATGTGAAATAAGTTTCTACAAATTTAGCAAATATCATCCTTGGCTTACCTATGTGCTTACTTATTTGTAATAATAAATCAAAGAGGCCCAACCTTCTGTCGGTTGTCGCCGGGGGTTACACAAATTCTCAGTTTCGTTAACGTGATCGATTGTTAAAACAACTCGCACAAGCACATCACGTGCTTAGCACGTCGACTGGTGACTAGCGAGGCGAGTTACAATTTAGCCATATAATCATCGTTTTCTTTAACAATAAAGCTGTTACAGCACAGACATCACAGGCACCCAGAGTGGCTATTAGTGTGATTTTTGTTTACTATCCGTAGTCATTCATTGATTACTTTTACGAAAACTAAAATTTGTATGGCAAAATAATTAGATCAATAACTTTTCTCTTATTTCGCCAGGAGAAACTGCTTCAATTCAATAATTTTCTATTTACTCCTTTATTGCACATATAAAACACACATTTAAACAGACGTTATACAAGACATGTACAAAGGTGAGCTTATCTCTAGAAGAGATCTCTTCCAGCCCTAGCTGTGGTGTGGAACGAAAGTTTGCGGGACTATTCTACAGACTAATTACTGATACATATACATACTTAAACTATATAACTATAATGTATATACATACATACCCATATTTACATATAATAATATAAAAGTGTAATTATACTATATAACGTTACTGATTACCAGTGTTGGAAAGGTAGTGATCTTTCAACTTATGTTTAAATGATTCTACCGATGGACTCTCACGAATGTCGGCAGGCAATTTATTCCACATTTTGGCTGCATGGACGGTGAAAGAATTGTTAAAAAATTTGGAATTGGATCGAGGATAGATAAGGGTTCTTGTGTCACATGAACGCTTGGGGCGGGAAGTGGCAGGAAAGTGAGTAAACCGGGAACGTAGATAATGAGGGAGCCGAGGGTAGTGAAGGATTTTGTAAAGGAGGCAGAGGATGAGCATACCTCGGCGAAGTCGGATAGGGAGCCATTTTAACTTCAATCTGAAACCGGAAACATGATAATATTTCCGTAGACCGAATATGAACCGGATTGCCAGATTTTGCAGGCGCTCCAGTTTGTTAAGCAGCTCCTCAGTAGCATCCAAATAACAAACGTCGGCATAGTCGAGAAGAGGGAGTAGAAGCGATTGAGCAAGCATAATTTTGGTGTTATACGGCAAGAAAAACTGAAATCGCTGAAGTCGAATTTTCATTTTCGTTATCGTGTTTACTTACGGGATTTCGGTGATGCGATGCCATTCGCACTAGACTCACGCTCCGCATAAATAAATACTACATTGCTGATTGTAAGTACCTATATTAGGTAGGTAGGTACACAATTGCTTATTCTCAGTGCAAAACACTCGAGGAATGTTATTTATACGCTACACGCTACACGGTATGACTGTAAAGAGCATTTAAAGACACGTATAGCACGTAAGACGCTTTGCTATAAAGAAACATCCTCAATTTAAAACCCATTTAATTGCAACTGCGAAAGAGTAGCTATGTACTTTGTTTTAACAAATTATGGGTACTTTATTTATTCATATAAGACAATTTAATAATATTTTTTACAATAGTACTTAAAATAAACGCGATCGAGTACATCGGTAAAAGTTGTTTTATTTAAATGTGTTTGTACCAATTGAAAATGAAAAGGATCCTCATTTAGTCACTATCCACAAAAAAACGAACTTATTCAAGAAAAAAAAAAGAGTTAAAAAAAAATATCACATAAAAAGTCTAAACCTATCACAGAAACCTTTGCGCTATATCCGGGAAAATCGACAAGATCCTCCTTCGGTACTTAGTTACAAGGAATTTAAAAAGTAGCTACAGAGTGAGTCATGAAGTCATGAATCATTGTAGACATTTCTGCGAAGATTTAATACTATTGTTTCTTAGACCGCAATACTCGGTATTCTCTTTGAAACCTAATTTAAAGTACTTAGTTACTTTTATTCAAATCGCCTCTGTGATCAAGCAGTCAGCCCACCTACCTGAGACCCAGAAGTCACAAGTTCGTTGTCCAGCAGTGGTACATCGTTTGATAGGTGGCTTGTTTTAAAACAGCCAGGCTATACCGGCTATAGGCTATAGAAAAACAACCGTCCTATCCAAGTCTTTCGCCATATCAACAACAATGTTGTTATGGCGAAACTGGTGTTTCGAAACCTACCTAGTGGTAAATAAAATGTTTTGCTAGTTGTGTTCTTCGGATTCAAATTCAAAACTTTATTAGCGAACTGAGTGTTACATCTAGATATTATTGTTTGATTAGTAGATGAGTGATGATATAATTGCTTAATTCACAATCTCAGAGGCAATGGGACGAGCCGCTGTGCAAGCAAGTTCTGGAGGGGCTTTTATCCACTTCTGGTGATATGTCAGAACTCGCTCGTCTTACTGCCGTCTCCCAGAGAGAGTCAGGCCACTGGCTCCAGGCATTACCATCTGCCAATGTCGGTACCTTGTTGGACGGGCCGTCTCTCACTCTAGCGATCTGTCTTCGTCTAGGCGCCAGGGTAGTCCACTCTCACCGCTGCGTGTGTGGAGAAACTGTTGACGAGCTTGGCCACCACGGCCTATCATGCGCTCGCAGTGCTGGGCGTATGCTGCGTCACTCCACTATAAACAGCATCATCCGCAGTGCTTTTGCCACCGTTGGTATACCGGCTGTCTTAGAAACAGCTGGTATATCTCGCAGCGATGGCAAGAGACCTGACGGGATGACCATTGGGCCCTGGAAGCTTGGCAAGCCGTTAATGTGTGATGCAACCTGTGCCGACACCGTGGCTCCCTCACATGCACGCGCCACCCCTCTTCATGTGGGGGCTGCTGCGGTAAGTGCTGAAAATCGCAAACGGCACAAATACGCAAACCTGGGTCCAAATTATTTATTTGTTCCGTTTGCGGTGGAGACATTGGGTCCATGGGAGCCGGAGGCCAAGCAGCTTGTTAAAGAGTTGAGTGCTCGCCTTATTGAAGCCTCCGGTGACAAGAAGGCTGGCAGCTACCTCTGCTAACGTATTAGCTTGGCATTCCAAAGAGGTAATGTTGCCAGCATTCTTGGGACCGAGCCCATACTTCACCATAAGATTCAACAAACACAAATTTTAGAAAATAAAACATTTAACCGCAAATTCATGACTCTTCACTTTTCTGCCGAACTTTCTAAGCTGGAAAACAATTTTATTTTATTTTTTTAATTTAAGAACAAACAGTTATAACAACACAAAAATATTTTTATTATATTTAAAAAACCCAGAACAAATGCCAGTAGATAGGTAGAAAGTGTTTCATGTAGGTACTTAACACTTATTACTTATTCCCATACTATACCGTGTTCAGACAGGTACACACGCCTGCACATCAACCTACCACAAACTGTCAAATTTTCTCAGTAGACTTTGAACTTTATGCCTAAAGCATATGGTTGAAGTACATTTTCAATGAAGAAATTTGACAGTTTTGGATAGGTTGATGCGCAGGCGTCTGTACGTCAACAACAGAATTTCAAATGAGGTAGGAACCTACCTATGTTAAGTACTGCCAACAACAAAGTCGATGATCAAAACCAGCAGACCAATACCATGCCAAAACTAATGTAATTTTCGAAGGTGTGCGTGTGCATGTAAACTTTGCAAAGTTAGACAATAAATTAAAAGTAACATGAATATTTGCCGGTAGGTATATAAGTCTTATTTATTACCTAGTTATGCTTATTTATTGTTAATTAATTTTGAAAGATCGAAGTAGGTTCTCTTGTAATAAATAACGATAACTTGGAAATAAACAGTTTTATTTATCTTATACAATCTTTTATCAGTCAAAATACAGTTCTCTCTCCAATATCTCTAGCTGTCATGTTGCAATCTCTCTATATTTTTTTAAAAGAATAGACAAGAGTATAGACAATTTTGTTATAAAGTAAATGGAACAGTGACAAATCATAGATAAATACAATTATTATTGTACCGAATAATACGTACGCTAACAACTCGGCCATCCTTACAAACAAGTGAGTCCTCTCACTTGATTAACATTATGAGTACATAACAAATTATAATGGTAACATTTAAATTAAAAAATAAACCTAAATACAAAATTACGCAATAAGTTTAACACACATAAAATTCTTCATTTCCATCATTTATATCCTTAACTATGTTCTTGCATTTTCGGTCGTGATCTACAATCATCTGTGCTATGTCGAATCGACATCGTTCACATCTGCACTGATTGCTCACAATCTCTTCTCTCGCTTCCATGTATAGTCTGCTATGATCTGCGACCATCTATGCGGAGACAATTTCTCGTCACCATTCTTTTCTGCACTGACCGCTCATAGCCTATGCATGAATAGCCAAACATAAATGTCAAATCAGTCATCAGTCTGTCCATAACATTATCATATCATTGTCAATCACTATCACAAATATATCGTTTCAAATCTTTTTTTTTTATATTATCAGTTAAATTTTTAATAAAGAACAACCTAACAACAAGTTTTTTTGTCAATTCTATTCGTCTAAATCATCACCACTTTTATCGTTTTCGCTACCATCACTAGATATATTCTTGTAATTCATCCAAGGATGGATCTTATCTACTGCCACTATATTTTCATATTTTTTATTTCCTCGTCTAGTCAACGGAGTATCTGCGATTATAAACCGATCATTATTCAAGATTTTAACTATGCGATATGGCCCATGAAATTTGGGTATTAGTTTCTTAGATTTACCAACGTGCTCCTTATCTATTATTGTCCTTTCGACTCTGACTAAATCACCAATATTATAGAATGTTGGTTGTTTCCTATGCCTATCATACTCTTTCTTTGAACTACTTTGCTGCTTCTCAATTCTATCTATAGCTTCCTTTCTCATTTCTTTCAAGTCATTGTCACTAACCCGAGTGATAACTTCTGATAAAATACTATTTATAATATTTTCAGATGAATTTAAAACCTTAAATCCAAATAGAAGCTCTGAAGGGCTCTTTCCGGTAGATCTATTCATGGTGGTGTTCATACCTAGTTGAATGTCACCAATGAATTCATCCCATGTACTATCTCCTTTGCCATGGCATTTAGTACTAAGTGCGTTTAATATAGTTCTATTGTAACGTTCTATTTGTCCGTTTGCTCGCGGGGTGGCTACAGCATTAAGAATATGTTTAATATTTGAACTCTGCATAAAGGATTTGAACTTAGAGCTTGTGAAGCACGAACCTTGGTCCGTTATAAGTCGCGATGGAGTACCAAAGAAGCTAAAATGTTCTTTAAACATTCTGATGGCTGTAATTGTTTTTGTATCTCGCACAGCTCTTATATTAATAAATTTCGTAAAGGAATCAATAATTGCGAGAATATATGTGTTACCCCTCCGAGAACGAACGAATGGCCCTAGGTGGTCTGCGTGAAGTGTTTGAAAAGGAACATCTATTTTCGGTATAGGGTGAAGCATACCTTCTCTACGACCGCCTGGGGCCTTGTGGTGAGCGCATTCAAGACATGCCGACACATATTTTTTTGTAAATCGTCGCATCTTAGAGAACCAAAATGATTCCTTTATCCGACTTAATGTTTTCTCAAAACCATAATGACCCACGTCATCATGGTTCATTCTTAAAACTTGCCATCTTACAGCTCGTGGAACCACCCATTTCGTTTCATTCTCTATTAGGCGGTAAACATTGTTTCCTTTCAATTGATAATTTTTAGCCACTTCGACTATAAAACTAGTGTCTTCACTTCGTAAAATATCTCTAATCCTTCCTATTTCTTCATCATTAGATTGAACAGTTGAAATCCAATCTTCAACATTCATATTCAAAACATCAAACACATGCGTTTCATCGTCGCCGCTAATTGGGTCAGTTACTGGAGCACGGCTGAGAGCATCTACGTGTGTCATGCGGGTTCCAGCTCTATATTCAATCTCACAGTCGTACTCCTGGAACTGCACCCACCACCTAGAGATTCTTGGTATAAGGTCACGCTTAGTAAGTGTAGTACGTAGCGCATTACAATCGGTTACGATTTTAAATTTACACCCTAGTAAATAAACACGGTAACGTTTTAAAGATGCTATTACTGCTAGAGTTTCTAGTTCAAAGGAATGTAATTTTTGTTCGTCTTTGGTGGTTTTCCGACTGTAGTACGCTACGGGTCTAAGTAAACCGTCACAATGTTTTTGCATCAAAATGCCTGCGATCCCCAACTTAGAAGCATCTGTATGCAACTCACTCTCGAGATTCGCATCGTACAATGCTAATACGGGACGTTCAACGAGATTTGTTTTAAAGTCTCAAATGCCAGTAGTTGTTCATCATTCCATCTCCAAGTGAAATTGTTTTTTAGAAGATCCGTGAGAGGGCGTGCAATAATTGCAAAGTCCTTTACAAACCTTCTAAAGAAACTTGCTAACCCTAAGAATCTTCTTACGTCATGGACGTTTTGTGGAACTGGAAAACTGGAAACGGCTAAAGTTTTACGTGACCCTGGTCTAATTCCCTCACCACTTACTTGAAAACCTAAGAAATCAATTTCCTTGAAAAAGAAATTACACTTTTCAAGCTTTAATGTCAATCCTGCGTCACGAAGTAATTCTAGCACCATTTTTAAACGCTCTAAACCTTCCTTAAACGTCTTAGTAGGTATAAGCACGTCATCCATAAAAACCAGGGCAAAATCAACTTTTGACTTAGATATTATCTTATTCATTGCCCTTTGAAAGACAGAAGGTGCGTTAGCTAAGCCAAATGGCATTCGCTTAAACTGGTATTGTCCATCGGGTGTAACAAACGCTGTTTTGTCTTGAGAACTGTCAGAAATTGGTATTTGATAATATCCTGACGCACAGTCAAGGGCAATGAAGAGGTGATTTCCAGACAACATATTTAATTGATCGTCGATCAATGGTAAAGGATAGTGCTCTTTTTTAGTTTTATTATTTAGTGCTCTATAATCTATGCATAACCTTTTCTCGCCAGTCTTCTTTTTGACCAGTAGAATAGGACTAGCATACTGAGAATTCGATTCACTAATGATATCTGCATCAATCATCTCCTGTACCATTGACCGTACGAGCTCACGTTCAGGATATGAAAGCCGATATGGCCGGTATACGACCGGTTTACTATCAGTCAATTCAATTTCCATTTGTACTACATTAGTAAAACCTAAGTCCTTTAGGTTTCGTGAAAAGCATTCCTTATACTCTGCCAATAAAGTCTGTAACTGTACTAATTCACAATTAGTTAAATCTGGGCCGTAATTTATTTTAAATTCATTGCTTTCGACATCCAAAACATTAACATCAATCGAATTACTAGTTCTAACGCCACGAGTAATCAAGCACCCAATATCTAATTTAATAGTATTTCCGGATACGTTTTGTATTAATAAACAACCAAAACCATTTTCAATTTCATATTCCCCTGGTAACAGATACATTTCAAATCCCGGTTTTCCGCGAAGAGAACCCCTAACAAATATATTCCCTGTATAATTATCGGAACTAGTAACATGTACTACACACATTTCTTTAGGCTGTATTAAAGTATTAGAAACTGAGGTTAAATGAAATTTAGTTCTGACCTCCCGTGTAAAAGATAGAGAATCAAAAGTTTTTGTTATAACTATACCTGGCTTTTCTGTAAAGCTGTGTCCGACCAACATAGGGTACTTAATAACATCGTCGGCAACGACTAACACATCCAATTTTTCTGTAATATCTTGTATTTGTAAAGTGACGGTAGCTAACCCAAGGGGCAATACTGTATTGTTACCTATACCTCTCATTGTCGGTAAATCTGTATTACATGACCATATAATTCCAAATTTTTTTGCGTCACTTCTACGTATTAAAGTGCATTGACTGCCCAAATCTACATAACCCTTAATTAATTGGCCATTAAGTAACAACTGCATAACATATTTATCATTATTAATAGGACCTTTCTCAATATTTATACGCATTATATCCTTCTCATTTTTGTTATCAACTGTCACATTATTATTAGAGGGTAGTTTAAAGCAATTTGTTGTAGTGTGTCCTAATTTATTACAAATAGTACACTTAAGTATTTTCTTTGTACATTTGAAACTGAAGTGCCCTGGCTCATTACAATTGTAGCAAGTGACGGAACTCAAATTACTTTTAACTCGTACATCGCCACTAATCTTATTAGAGTTATTTAATGCAATATTGAGTCTTTTATCATTATTAGATCGCACCTTGTCTGCTTCGCATGGCTGTTGTTTGATGGTCTGGAAATATTCTAACACTTGTTCGGGATCCTGGCACTTTAATGCCTTTGCACCTAATCTTAAGGAACGGTCATCGATCCCGTACAACAAACAATCTACTGCACGCTTGCCCTTAATATCACAACGATTAAGCAAATTTATTTTTTCAAAATAGTATAATTCTAATGACTCGTTGTACTTAACTCGTTTAGATAACATGTCTGTTAGCAGCTCTGCATAATCGTCACTACTAGGGAAGGACCCTAATAACTTATTTTTCCACTCAAGCCACGAAAACGACAAAGTGGGTAGTGTTTGATACCAAGTTTTAGCGATACCAGTCAATTTTGGTAACGCATAGTGTATTATTTGATCATCACCCCATTTGTATAACCTTGCACATTCATCGACCTTCGAAAGCCACATTTGAATGGTTTGACCTTTTACCATCGGATCAAAGTCAGGTATAACATTTCCCAGCATTGGAAATCTATTTCCTTCTGAACGATTACTTGCTAAGCTATTTATCAATTTAGTCAATAGTAAATGTGTCATATTGTCATTACTGTCATTGGAACGTCTTACCGGTGAACGAGAACGTCGTTGACACGAAGAAATATTACCGCTACTACAAACGGCACGGCTAGGCTGCTTCTTCTCGTGACAGCTACTTCGGCTGCTACTGCTCCCATGCCTTTGTTTACGTGAACTGCGATACACACTAGCACGACTCCTTCGCATTGATACTTCAGTGTCTGCGCTACTCCCGCTCCTACAGCGCCTCCGCCGGTGAAGCTCTCGACGCTCTCGAGTACGGCTCCTTCTCGTCGGTAAATTGCCATCGGTATTAGAACTACTTGCGCTTTTTGAACGATGTTTTCGATGTTTTCTCGAAGCTTTCTTGTTTTTCGTATCAGATCTTTTATCTTTATGGTTTGTATAACGTCTTTTCCTCGAATAGTGTCGAGGAATCGTCCCACTAGGTGTTCTAATTCCATCATCCATCCTTTTTCTCAATGATTTCATCAAAATAAAACCTCTTGTTGTTAAATATTGTAGGCGTTTGGTAGAAAATCCTTGATTTTCGTTTTTATCCCACTTCTGAACTGAAAGATCGAAGTAGGTTCTCTTGTAATAAATAACGATAACTTGGAAATAAACAGTTTTATTTATCTTATACAATCTTTTATCAGTCAAAATACAGTTCTCTCTCCAATATCTCTAGCTGTCATGTTGCAATCTCTCTATATTTTTTTAAAAGAATAGACAAGAGTATAGACAATTTTGTTATAAAGTAAATGGAACAGTGACAAATCATAGATAAATACAATTATTATTGTACCGAATAATACGTACGCTAACAATTTATATTGTTATTCTGGTTTTGATCATCCTCTTTTGTTGTTGGCTGTATCAGTTTATTCACATAAGTACTTGTTGTTGTTATTTCTTTAAAGTTGACATTTTTTTCTGTAGCATTACAGTAGTATACAATCTGTGGTGTGTATCGCCCCCTTGACCGATTTATTAAGTGTTTACTTATCTTTTGCTGTATTTTGAAATCACTACAAACACAAATCCGTCAGCAGCACGTTTAATAGATACCTACATTCTTAGCCTACATTTACATTCAGATCGCGATCGGAGTCTGTAAAGTACCTACCTGCTAAAGCTTACCGTTTCGCAATTTATGCTCTACTATTGCTTCATAGTAGGTAGGTATGCCTGATGGCTGCCTTTACGAAATTCCTAAACATCCGCCAACGAGCAACAACCCGTTGTTTCTAAAATAACTTGTATTGTATGTACCACCAGCCCGCTATATTATTGTCCTATGTGATGTGATGTGTTGACAGAACACAGTAGTATGTTGTGGTAGTCGCTGTAACCACGAAACACTCCATAACTAACAGAGAACACAATTTCGTATGTTTACTGTTTGAAAAAACGCGCAACCGCGTAAACGTTAAATCACGGTAAGTACATGGTAGATATTAAGAATTGCTTTGACATAGTTCTTATGTCGAGGTCTACCTTGTCTTAACACTCGTGATTGAGAGTCATTTTTAATTGTATTCAAAAAACTAATCATGTTCAGTTATCCAGAAAATGTTCTATTTAACCTTCTTCTGGGTTATTCGTTCTATATGTGTCACCATAAAAATCGCATTTTCCGTTGAAATATTTATTATCAAGCCAAGCTGTCACAAAATAATTGTTTTTATTGATATTGTCTGTTATACAGGACAATCCTCCATAATGTGCAGCCAGCCATCACATTTGAATTCTGATGGAAGCAAAGCTGGTGATGAACACAGAGCTACTTATATGCTTCTTGAACATTTTCTTTTTATTTAACTTCAATGACTTTGCTCTTTTCCAAAGAGCTTGTGAGACATGAAAGTAAGACAGTTCTGAATGAAACGGGACTCCAATCAGGAATTTGTGATTTAATAAGAGAGAACAAAGTTTTATACCTACGTGGATTCCTTTTTGTTCAATAATAGTACCTACATATAAAATGTTTTTGTTTTGTTTATATAATTTTAACGCAAATTTTGTTGCGATACAAATTAATTTTTTTTGGTAATTTTCAGAGCGCGATTCCTACTACTGACTATTTGTATGTATATAACACCAGTGTTCTATAAGCTGTACCTAAGATATCTTTTAAAGATTATTGAACATGACTAATCAATCATGTAGGTAAGTAATTCTAAAATTGACAATATTAATAAGTTCAGAAACTGCATGCCATTACCATTTACCCCCATCAATATCAATAATGGTTATAACGATTCAAAGTAACGCACTAACTTATCATGACGATTACGATTGCAAAGTATGAGCTCGAATACCAATACGTCACAATTCAAACCAATCGACATCGATTAGAAGTGTTTTGATGGAAAATAAAAACGCGTTTCATATTACGAAATTGGTATTTAGGTAGGTAGTACGTAGGTAAGTATGTTGTATTTGATCTAAAGTTTACGCTAACATTAGACATTGAAATGAAACTACTTTTAAGGATCTACTCGCGTTTATTTTACACATTAATTTGATTTAATATGTCGTACCTACCTACGAACCTACGCTCCCTGGGGGGTAATCACGAGCTCTTATAGCAGTATTATTGCAGTTGTGAAAACGAGATGCGTGTAGCGGCGAATATACTCGCGTCTCTTTTCCACAACTGCAATAATACTGCTATAAGAGCTCGTGCTTACCCCCCCTGTTATTGTGTAAAACAGTAACGCAGAGAGGAGTAACACTATTTTTAATGTCTTTATAAATTCTACAAGTTTTTTTAAGGCTGAAATTTTATTAAAATAATATAATAAAAACATAGATATTATTATATATTTAGGTAGTGTTAATTACAGGTGATACAATTTTAAATTGTAATGTAAAATATACGTAGGCATATGGCTAATATAAACTTGAATTTAAAAGGATTGTCATCCACTGTCCGGTTTTTGAATAATCATAATGCCAGTTCAAATGTTACGGAGAGATAATATTAAAAGTCGCAAACAATTTATAACTGTGATGATAACTCAGTAAAGTATATTCATATAGGTAGGTATTGTGTATCTTGCTTGGATAACTTTTTTCACACACACACACACACACGCACGCACGCACGCACGCACGCACGCACGCACGCACGCACGCACGCACGCACGCACGCACGCACGCACGCACGCACGCACGCACGCACGTATAATTATATGTATGTAAGTATAAAATATAATTTACTTGCTTTGATAAAGTACTAAAAACTGTCCCCACGACTCGGTCAACCCGAGCCGAACCCCTCGGAGAATTTAGTAGGCTATGGGGACACGCACTTGTTTACAAATCGTCTGGCGGTGTTTCGTTTCACACGGCTTGAGGAACCCTTTAAATACCTCGCCGCCCCCAAAACAGTCTGGTGACGCTGAAAAACCAAGAGGCGATCAGCAAATTCTCCAAAAAAAAAAAATAAAAACTGTTTAGGGAAAGCTGCTGACTGTATACCATCACGCGCCGCATCGACGGGCAGTGTGATTTTGTTAGAGCACGTCCAAAACAGCTATAAATCCTTATGGCACATCCTTGCAACCGTGACTGAGTAACTGAATGCAAAATAGCACAAGGATATTATTTAGTTAACTTAATAGATATCTAACATATTGTCTCATTCAAAAGGAAGATGGATTAGTTAAATAGTTACCTACTGTAACGTAAAAGTAATGTTTTTTATGTGTACCTACCTAACTAACAATTTGTACTAACAACTCGCGTTTATCTAACTAAATTGGTCGTTTCGGACCATAGACCTTTGGAAAAGCTAATACTTATAGTAAAGTGTAGTTAATATTTAGAAAATAATATAAAGAAAACTGTCTTGTAGTAAGTACCTATAGATCTTTATAGCTGTTTCAATGTGTAGGCAGGGCAGTGTTCGCGTAAAATTTCTTAATAAATTATAAAGCTATTTATTGGAAAACGTGGTGTTTGTTACGACATCGCGACATCGAAGAGTCAGCATAGTTCAGTGGTAGTGTTGGGATAGGTTAGGGTGTAGTATCGATAGCCAATCGATAGCTATAGCTAATGCACAATAAATCAATACAATTAGTTGTAATAAAGTTTAAAGTACAACTTGAGTTTGCAAAATTCCCTATAAAACAAAAAGTGAAATCGCTTGGCTTTATTTCAACCGATGCTTAATAACAGTAAAGAAAGAATTTCACTAGGAAACCTTCTCAACTACTAATCATTATTAGTTATTATGTGTCATTAAGTACAACTTTTCGCCGTACTGAACTGTCGACTGTGTAGGTAACTAGTCAGTTGAACCAAGTAACTCTCAATTTCGATTTTGACTTTGTTCTTCGGGGGGGTCTAAGCCACCCGCCCTGAAGAATTTAAGCAGCTGAAGCCTACCGGAGCACTTACTAGACTAGCACATAGCACTTAATAGACTTTTAGTAGACTAGACTTTCCAGGAAAGGGGGGGGGGGACCGAACGCGAGAGTCCTGGACGCTGGGGGGAGGTCGTTTTGACAAATATTCGTCTCAGTCAACAAAAAATACAAATGTAGGTACCTCGGTCCGGATGTAGAAAAGGGGGCCCCAAAAAACAAACACAATTTTCTTTTCACAAAATGCTAAAAAACATAGCTACCGAAAAGAGATTTTATGTTTTTGATTTTTAATTATTATTTTTTTAATTTTATGTATGGAGCTAGATTTCTACTGTCTAATAAAAAAAAATAACCCCGAAATTCAAGACAATCGCTACGCTACAATCGCTATCACGTGACCTACAGCAAAAAGTGACAAATTTTACAAGTCCTAGCTCCATACAAAACATGATCGAAAAATCGGCTATGTCTCGGACCCCCTTTGCTACACCCTAACCGGTACCTCTCAATAGTATAATTCCAAATATATCAAATCAAATCAAATCAAATCAAATCAAAAATCATTTATTCAGTTTAGGCTACAAGTAGCTCTTATGAATGTCACTATGCCATCGGTTCGTAAGTCTACTCTGGGCGGGAGATCTTGGACTGAGAAGAACCGGCAAGAAACTCAGCAAGTGTCCAGCTCTTTTCTCCCTTACAGCGTCAAAAATATTGGAAAATGTCCTATTTTAGCAGGACACTTTCCATCACAAATAAACACATAAAAATAAAAAAAATATAGAAGACCACATGTAAAAAAAACAAAATTAAAAATCTAAATTAACAAATTTACCTCAGGTAAAAGTTCCAATTTCCACAATGTCATACAGTACCACTACAGTACTCTAATAAAAGTCAAAAATTGTTTAAGAAAAACAAAGTCAAATTATAGTAAGTATTAAAAATAAGATAAGTATGCAAGAGCAGACCAGCCTCCACAGGCGGCACCCGTTCACGAGTATGACATATGAATCAGCCATCGCTTCGCTCAACCATATTTTAGGGAACGTAACGACCCGACGCACACGCCACCACCGCAGAGACAATAAAGAGAGCATGACACACTCAAGATACTCTAAATAAAAGCCTAATGATCTATTTAACGCAATGCTGTTTGTTAACTGTAGGACACTGCTGATAAAGGCTATGATATCAGTTTAAAAATTATATAAATTAATATTCTTTGACTGTATAATAAATCTTAATAAATCTTTTATAATATAAAAGTGTAACTACTGACAATGTGAAATAACATGTGCAGGCGAGCAGACTAAGATGACCACACATTATTATCATTAAAATAATCATCAATTTTATAGTAGCCTTTTTTCATTAGACCTTGTTTTATTTCTGTCTTAAACTTGTGTAGTGGCAATTCCGTTAGAGTGGAAGGCACTTTATTGTATATTTTTATACATTTCCCAACAAATGAATTACCGACCTTATTGAGTCTAAGTTTTGGAACGGCAAGTTTGTTTTTATTTCTTGTGTTAAAATTATGGGTGTTACTTTTTTTTTCGAATTTATCTAAATTTTTATAAACATAAATGATATTTTCATAAATATACTGTGAAGCTACAGTTAAAATATTTATCTGCTTAAATAACTCTCTCAGCGTATAGATACTTACTTGCGAATCAATGCGAGAAATTTTTATAAATTGCCATGGTCATAAACGTTACAAACGACGTGTTAATATTGATAAGAATTAAGAAAGAAATCTCTACGAATAATCTGCATCATCTGCATGTTGTGGCAAAACTCTCACATTCTAATACGATTCTATTATAAAATTACATGAAAAGGTTAAAGTTACAGTGGTATCGATAACTCTTTCAAGTTGGTTGTTGCATGTCGCAACACTGATTCAATGTTGTGGTAATATTCTGCCGCGCAAACCGGAATTTACTATGAAGTGAAAGCAACCATAAGTTTTCATTATTGAAAACAAATTTTGTTTTTCTTAAATATAATATGTAAGCAGGTAACAAACGAAAATTATAAATAAATCGTAAATACCAGTAATTATCACTGCCGGCTTAGCTGTTACTGCTTTCCAAAAAGTCATTTTCTTGGCGTGGGCATACCTAGATTAGGTACTATTATCCTCGTATAGAAAGGACTAACAGTGAATCATGGATGGTAAATTCCTAAATAGATCTATCTACACACACAAGACAAAGTAGGTAGAAGCTTTACATTCAACAAAAGCTAACTCTAATCAGACATTAACTTTACATATTTACATATTTATAAAACACAGCGATGTAATCAAACTTTGTTTCTAAAAGATATGAGTGCCAACTTACCATTTTAACACTGCGATGTGTTTAAAAATAATCTTAAACTTTTATTTTAAACAAGCCGTCACACTTTTATCACTACTGTTACGTATGGACCACTGCTTCTAAAACTTATTCCAGCCTAATTATAAATAATATATGATCGTACGAGTACGAGCTTGTATCGTCTGTTATTTTTACGAAACCTGTTGGCGCGTCTGTTCATCGCCGTCACAAATGAGCACTGCCCGGCTGGCGGCTGCCAGATGTACACCACATGAATGGACTTGCAGTATACCCGAGCCGCCCCGAAATATAACTCTATAGCTACGCAAAAAAGTTTAATTTCAATTGTAACGACGCATGTTTTGTCATTGTCAATCCGCTCGGTTCGGACTTCGGACGTTGTATTTTTTTAATTTGCATTTGCAAACTTTTCGATTTTCGAGAGGAAGTGTTTGTAGTCGACGCAGTGCGACAAACCGGCGGAAACCGGCCGGCCAATCGCGGCTTACCGAGTTGTTTATCGACGAATGTCTTTCAAGGGCGCCTGAAAGCTCGGTCATGCTGCCGGCACTGCTTTCAATCCTAAATGTTGACTTTCAGAGCTTTCAATTACTTTAATTATTTATTTGTTAAGTCATAACATGAGCGACTTGCCACTAAGCTCTCATAGTACATCACAGGTGGATTTTTGAACCGGTCAGTGATAAGGCTGATAAATAGTTCTTACACTATTCCCTACTGGTGACTATTGACACCGAAAATTTCCTTATCGGTATTTTCAGTGTTAAAAAATATTAAGTTTTATTTGTTTTGTTTGATTACTATTTGATTTGATTACTAATTAACTATATTTGAGTCATTTTTCTTGTGATTTATTGAGCTTTGCTATGATAGAGATCCATTTCACCGTTCTGTGGAAGGCTTTCCTTCCAACCACTATCGCTGTACATTGATACACAGATATTTCAAACGGATGTTAAAGGCTGACTGATAACCGCGTGCCCTAGGTATTAATTGGCTGATGTTTTTTTTATATTTAATATGTACCTAGCTCTACGAAGATCTGAATTGTCTTTTTAAAACTTGTGGAGTAGCTAGTCATGCCTATTATCCACAAGGGGAAGCGAAGACGGCCTCCAAATGGTTTACCGAAATAATGGCGGATGGCTGATTAGTCCCAGACCGTAACCAACATCGTTGGGTGGCAGCAATTAAGTAATCAACAAAAACTGTGGCTAATAGGCAACTGCCAAATACAAGTAACGACATGGTTTAGTGCCATGTCATGTACTTACCGTCCACCTATAGCTATTATTATGGTTCGACGATAAATAGTAAGTTTATTTCTTGGAAAAGTGTTGAAAAAATTTCTACGAGTCTTTTTCTAGGATTCAAACCTGCACAAACCGGATGAGGTGCGCTTCCAATTACGCTATCGAGCCAGGAAAGCGTAATTGAACGTACCTAGTTGTAAAAATACTTTAAAACTATTCCATATTTATTTAAAAAAAAAAACTGTATTTATTTCAATGTCGTCATATCATAACCAATAACCGTTGGGGTAAACGAGTTCAGGAGTGGAGGCCGCGTATCGGCAAACGTAGTGTAGGACGCCCTCATACTAGGTGGAGCGACGATCTTCGCAAGGTGGCTGGCAAGAGCTGGATGAGAATAGCCGCGGATCGTGCTCATTGGCGTGCACTTGGAGAGGCCTATGTCCAGCAGTGGACTAGTATAGGCTGATGATGATGATGTTGTACCTATTTATTTCAAGACGAATTAGCTTTATGTCTCACCAGAATACCAGCGCTGCTGCGTGCTGCATCGTTGCTTTTATCATGGACATGCCCATGCTTTTATCAATGATTTTGAGTTTTTTATTTTTATTATTTTCTCTTTTTATATGTAGTTTGTCTTTATTTAGTTTCATGTTACTGTTTCTTTTGGTAGTCTAAAATAGTTATTTGTTAATTGTTATGCAAGGCTGGAAATTTGTTGTTTCGCGCGATTGCTTGTATTGAAACCCGAGCAAGCGAAGGATTCTAGGATTGAATTCAAAAGACGAATCCTGAGCGTAGCGAGGGTTTCAAGGCACGAGACGCAAAACAGCTTTGCTGACGAGCAAAACACACAACTTTTCACCTCACTACTGCGATAAAATGGTGGATGGAAGAAAAACAGTTGAGCTTTATCATTTAAAACAGTTTTAATATGAATTCATATAATTTTCTATGAAAGAAAAGGATGGGAGTCTACTAACAAGTTCTAAATTCGTATTATAATGTCTCTTTTACACACCTATTAGTGTGAGCGGGACGGCACAATACGAAGTTCGAACTTCTTATTTTGCAGTATAAGAATAGTGTGCACCATAGTGTTCATAGTCACGTTCTAAATTCAAAAACCTTTTCAACCCAAGCGGGGAAAAAGCGCTTTTCCAACCAGATTTTAAAGAAAGAAGTAAGCTTTTTCGAGCAAGTGTGGTGAATGGTACATTGTGATTGCAAAAGAAAACTAATGAAGGTATAATTCTAAGGTAATATGCTATATGTCCTTTAATGTTGCATCAAAATGTAACACGCTTTTATTTATAAAGATTTTTTTTCTTATTATCAAATTTAATTAAAGGTTTAAATTATTTAAATCTTTTTAGTTTATAAACAAGTAATAAAAGCTTGTTTTTAAAAAGTTTTTTATTATTCACAATAAATAGTTATTTCAATCTTTTTTTATCTCCTAAAGTGTTCTCGCTGCTGAAGTGAAAAGTTATGTGTGTTACACGAGAGCAAAGTTTTGTTGCATCTCGTGCCTTTGAATCCCTCCCCACTCTCAGGATTCAAAATCAGCACTCGCAGCAAAAAACAACTTTGCTCTCTTGTTGCACAAATAACTATTAAACTTTTCTGCTTATCAACAAGTAATAAAAGCTTGTTTTAAAAAAGTTTTTTCTTTTAATTTTATTTTTTACTTTTTAGTATTTTCGTAGGGGGATAAGGGCTTTAGTACAACAGGGTTCTCCCTGGTACCCTGAGGCGCAACGTTAACGATTTGACATGTTTATACACCCTCATACCATTCAGCCCTCGGCACGTGCTCACCTTGGCATTAAGTCATCCATCTAATCCATCTAATCAAAGAGAGAATCCACATTCATAACAAACGGAACGAACGAACTTAGTTTCCCGAATTCCTATGGCCATCTTCTAGCTCCATTATCAGACCCTGGTTACCATATAGCACCAAAGTACTCGTCAAGACGGATCAAACGAGTCCAAACTCGATGGGGTTGTGTCGTTTAGCTACCTAGTTCCTATGGCCACCTTATCGTTCCATCATCAGACCCTGGTTACCATCTAGCGCCAAGGTTGTCGTCAAGACGAATAATACGAGCCTAAACTCGATGGGGTTGTGTCGTTTAATTACCGAGTTTTTATGGCCATCTTCCAGCTCTATCATTAGACCCTGGTTACCATCTAGCACCAAAGTACCCGTCAAGACAAATAATA
The DNA here is from genome assembly GCA_949315975.1 of Eudonia truncicolella. Classification (NCBI taxonomy): domain Eukaryota; kingdom Metazoa; phylum Arthropoda; class Insecta; order Lepidoptera; family Crambidae; genus Eudonia; species Eudonia truncicolella. Next base: position 18,258,423 of record OX438827.1, on the reverse strand, counting down.
TGTGCCCAAACTCGATGGGGTTGTCTCGTTAAATTACCGAGTTCCTATGGCCACCTTATCGTTTCATCATCAGACCCTGGTTACCATCTATCACCATAGTTCTCGTCAAGACGAATCATACAAGCCAAAACTCGATGGGGTTGTGTCGTTTAATTACCGAGTTCCTATAGCCATCTTCCAGCTCCATTATAAGACCCTGGTTACCATCTAGCACCAAAGTACTCGTCAAGACAAATCATACGAGCCCAAACTCGATGGGGTTGTGTCGTTTATTTACCGAGTTCCTATGGCCATCTTCCAGCTCTATCATTAGACCCTGGTTACCATCTAGCACCAAAGTACCCGTCAAGACAAATAATATGTGCCCAAACTCGATGGAGTTGTCTCGTTAAATTACCGAGTTCCTATGGGCACCTTATCGTTTCATCATCAGACCCTGGTTACCATCTATCACCATAGTTCTCGTCAAGACGAATCATACAAGCCCAAACTCGATGGGGTTGTGTCGTTTAATCACCGAGTTCCTATGGCCATCTTCCAGCTCCATCATCAGACCCTGGTTACAATCTAGCACCAAAGTACTCGTCAAGACGAATAATACGAGCCCAAACTCGATAGGGTTTTGTCGTTTAATTATCGAGTTCCTATGGCCATCTTCCAGCTCCATCATCAGACCCTGGTTACCATCTAGCACTAAAGTACTCGTCAAGACGGATCAAAGGAGTCCAAACTCGATGGGGTTGTGTCGTTTAACTACCGAGTTCCTATGGCCACCTTCCGTTTCCATCATCAGATCAGCTACATGTCATAATAATTTTGGATTATCATCCGATTTATACATGCATGCAAAATTTCAGCTCAATCGGTAACCGAGAAGTGGATCAAATTTAACTTGCAAGATTTGATCACAGACAAACATCGGGACCGGTGAAATTAAGTAGTACGAACGAACTGATGTTTTTGTGTTGCTATTTTAGTCCGGTTTCTATATCTTTATTTCATGCTATTTTTTATCATGTCTGTTCTGTGTTGAAAAGCCGAATAAATGTTTTATTATTATTATTATAATTTTATTATTATCTTTAGATAATATTCTGAGGTTTTACGCAAACAAAACACAACACAGTGTTTTTATTATTTTTTCAAGAAGGCAAAGAGATTAAGTCCATACAGTGCAATATTCAGTTTTTATTTGCTGGAAGGTATAATATAGAATAGAACCATATCGATATCTATATTATAGATGATAAAAAAATATAAATTGATCCCTAAACTCTTTGAAAATTTTAAAAGTTGTATTAAAAGCCCTCTTTAAAAAATGTTACTTACTAAATATTTAAAGCTAAAATATTGAAGCCGTTAAAAAAATACCTATCAATGGTAGTTGACACTTGCTTGACAGTTAACATAATATTTGTTTGATATTGGACTTCTTGGCGGGAAAGTGAAGAGTCATGTTTGCAGTTTTGTTTTATTTTCTAAAATTTGTGTTATGTCGAATATTAATGTGAAATAATGGTGGATTATTAACCGTTAAGTGTTTGTGAGTGTGCATGAGTGTTGGCAAATGAAACAAAACAGTGCAACGTCACTTTTCAAATTCTCTCAAGAAGTCTGCGTGAGGACTAAGTAAAGCCCCACATCTTTACTGAGATACTTGAGGGGTTAGGGGGGTATATTAGTTCTCACTTCCCATTTCCATTATCATTCATCATCATCAATATTCTTTATTTATTTATTTATTACCTAAGAAGATAGAACGAACAAATAGAATTAAGAAACTAATGACATGGCAGCATGGTCTATGACCTTAGCCGGTTCCTCAAGGAACGAACTACACTTTAAAAAAAAGGAACGAACTACACTTAAAAAAAAAAATTGTTTGACATTGACATTGACATGAATGACAGGTTTACTGCGGCGAAAGGCTGAGGAGTGGATTTCTTTCAGTCGTAATTGTTTGTAATGTTTATATCGTTTCCAAATTTCCATCTCTAAAGCATTATTTGGTATAAGTGTATGATAATTAGGACATGTGCGAACTTGCATAGTTATCTGTAAGTAACTACGTCTAAAATTTATTTGTATGTGTCATACTACTTTGCAACATAATACGCTTAAACTGAACAACTTCAAATTCAATTATTATTGCCTATTTAAAACACGTGATCCAAGGCCAACAAATGTACGTTAAACGAGAAATAATTAAAGTAACTGGCATGCAACAAACATAATTGTTAACAACACACAAATTGTGGATCTATGCTGATAACGTAAAAAGCGAGAGACACATCTTTTCAGTGTCCCTTTTATCGGATTATGTGACTTTTCTTTAGTTGCGTTGTTATGATAGTAACCATGTAGAAAACATTGCGTTTGTGTGACCCAATATCTTAGCCATTGGTGATAACTAAAACATGGTCAGGAGGGCTCAGGCGCAGAATGTCCACTTCGCAAAATGTCCACTGGCCGCCAAAAAGTCTCTTTCGCAAAACGTCCCTTTCTCAGAATGACAATTTCAGTGGCAAGAATTGACAGTAAAATTTTAAAGCTTCATCAGATCTTTGCACCTCCCTGGATTGCCAATGTTTGCAACAGTTATAAATAACATTTTGCAAAAGACAGTTCATATTAAAAAGTATATACAAATCTGAAGTTTTTCTTTTTTAATACGTAGCTCGACAAATGACTCCACTCCACCTGATGTTAAGTGGAAATGAAGTCCAGACGCAAGGACAACTGGTGCACCGTGAAAACAACGCAGCATTAGTCACCCTCACCCTGCCAGCCCACAAGGTGCCTCTTCACGCCTCGTTTAAAGGACCCCATGTCATAGGAAGGAGGGAAAACGTGTGCTGGTAGACTATTCCATCTTTTGGAAGTGCGACAAAGAAACGATTCACCAAATTATTAAGTTATGAAAATCCTAAAATACAGTGCTAGAAAATGTCTTAATTTATTTTAACATTTCAGTGGTTGAAACTATGTCCGATACTCGTCAACCTACAAGATCTTGTGTAGGCATACATGAGGTGTAAGAGAGCTGACTGAGGCTAGAAGGAGTTCGGTGATGCAGTAATCCATTACAATCACAATGCTGTCAGTTGTTTCTGGACTGTTCGGCCTGCTGGCAGTCGTCAACTGCAATGTCATTGTCTACACCCAGATTACGCCTCATGTGGTAAGTAAAATATAAAATAAAGCCCATTCAATATATTTTTAAGATAACTCAGTTGCATGCTATGTCTTTACGAAGTTATGTTGATTGGTGGTAATTTTCATATAAAGATATTAAATAGTGATGTACCAAGTAAGTGATTGAGTACTGAGTCACCAGTTCTATTTCTGGAAAACCAAGTACTTGGTTATTTATAATATTAAAAACTGAAATGTAAATAAAAAGAAAAATATTCAATTTAATTAGGACAGTGGGGGCACAAAAATCAAACACCGTCAATAATTATTCAAATTTTAAAACGAATTCCCGAGTTTTCACTGGGGCCAATTACGGCGCCTCGTGTGTCACCTGATGGCGGAGTGCAATATGGTGTGCGACAACAAATTTTTGAGACGATAAAAATTGTTTTGAGTAGTAAAAAGTCAGAATTGCGTACCGGAGAATTTTCGATTTTGCAGAAAAGATAGTAAGTAGGTAGCAGGTATGTTGTATTTTTTATTATTAATCTTAATAATTTTAGCTATTAAATGAAGTAAAGTGTTTAGTGGAAAAGTAAACCTAAAATTTTTAAGTTCTAGTTTGAAGTTTTCAAAACCCTATGGGGCACAGTGGGACGGGGTTCTATGGAACAGTGTTAAATTGTATTGCTTTTATTTTTATTTTTATTTTTTTGGTCAAATGTTGACAGATGTAGATGAAAACAATGAATATGATGTTAATTATTTGCGTTGGAGTGCAAAAATTGATTATAGCTTCTATTTTCCACTGGAACCAGATGGCGAAGGTATCAATTCTGGATATAGAAATAGTGTTGCCAAGTTCCAGCTTGACAGGCAAGACAAAGCGCCAAAGTAATATGTATTCTTTTCCTGAAAATATATTAAGCAAATATAAGCTTTTCAATGTATAATTCGATTAATTAGTCTTGTGCCAATGCCAACCCATGCAGTTTTATAGTACCCCAGATCTGGAGCACATCGGAACAAATTTTTCAACTCGGTTCTTGTATGTTCAAAATAAATATTATAAAAATAAAAAGGAAACTGTTTAACTAAAGCTTGATAAGTCAAATTTATTTACATGTTTTTACATGTGACTGTACACTTTCACACAGTCTCCCTGTGACCACGGACCCTGCAAAGGGTTCGAAACGTCAGGATAAACATTAATTAAAACTAATGTGTAAAATAAACGCGAGTAGATAAGTAAAAGTTGTTTAATTTTAATGTACACTTTGAATTGAGATTTAACAAGAAGATCAATAAAAGTAATGTAATATCAAATTCTTATATTAGAATTCAACAAAGAATTTATTACTAATTACTAAGAGAATTGAAACTAGTGAAATAATTTCTGCTTTAAACACCATTTATAACTATTTATTTTTGATATCCACATTGTTAATGGAATTACTAAAGATACCTACTTTTAAACTTTTAATATTCACATTTCATTTGCTCGCATTTGCATAAAACAGCAAAAGGTTATCTAATATGATTGAAAACAAACCTAGATAAAAAAGATTGGCAAAGTTATGATATGTTGTAATGAATGTTTGGACAGTAAATGGCTTGATTAAGCAAAACTTTTTTGTTGCAAAATAACTTTTATTGTGATAACTATAAAGTGCACAGTTGCAACACAAGTATGTCACCGCTGCTCACAGTTAGTTTATCCAAAACTTTGGTTTCATTATTTATCTTTTTAATTTAGTCCTCAGCACCTGCACATCACACCACTAGACAGATATTAATAGACAAATGATTATTTATTTCATGCTTGTACCAATATTCAGACAATACTCTTATATCTTATAATTAGGTTAGGTATATTGTAAGCAGCTAGAGCTATGAGTGACGAGTTTATATGTTATCTATCTATGTTCTTACACACGTTAGTTATTTATCATGACTCATGCATGACCCTTGCAAAGGAATTATTGTAACTCTACAAAGACCATTAACACAATGACCAAGCCATACTTACCTATATTTATTAGTATTATAAGTACAATGACATACAAAGACTTTTTGTTAACATAAATTGCAATAACTTCAACTAACTATAAAACATTAGTCATGTTATAAGGCCCAGAATCTTCACCAAAGCAGAGATTGGTGGAGAAAAGAGTTGGTGTTGTTAACAATCAATAAGTTTAGAAGTAATAAGTGAAGACGAAATCTAAATTCAAAATTCAAAATCATTTATTCAGTTAATTAATTAAAATTAATTATCTTAATTAATGGCTTCGCGTTTAGCATTTAGCCAATTTCAAGTATTTTTTTTATTAGTAGTAAGGGTACAATTGTACGCTAGATAAAAATTAAAATGGAGTCTCACAACACGTTATTATGGCGGTAAGAACTCGGGTGAAACGCCTTTATTCAGTTTAGGGTACAAGTAGCTCTTATGAATGTCACTAAGCCGTCGGCTCGTAAGTCTACACAGGGCGGGAGACCTTGTACTGAGAAGAACCGGCAAGAAACTCAGCAAGGGCGTTTCTTTTCTCCCTTACAGCGGTAATATATTAGAAAATCATAGCAGGACACTTTTCATAACAAATAAAAAATATAAAGGACAACCACAATATGTAAAAAATACAATAAAAAATCTTAGTTAGCAAATTTACATCAGGTACCAATTTCAATTTCCACAATGTCCGATTGGTTGATTACGACGACACATCTCATTTGGTGCCTTTTTATGGTTATACATAAAGGGACGCTCAAATCTTAATTTTTCAACAACTGATGATGATGGTGAATGCAAAAATCTTTATGTAAATTATGCCACAGTCTGCTGCTTAGCGATAATACGAGTATAGTCATCATCAACGTCAAGTCAACGTTCCACTTTTGTCTCGGACCATCTCACATAAAATGGGGCACAATGATCAACAACAGTGCTGCTAGTCATGCTTCCGAAACCTTGAGTCATGCTCACGCCCCTTTAAAAGATTGATTTAGTGACACTTTTTAACTTCCAGCTGTTGTTTCATGCGTCAATTCACAACAATTATCTGGTTGTGAGCCTGTTGGATAACATGATCGTGTCTCATGTTGGGTGACGCTGCACTTTTAAAGCCGCAAGACCGCTCATAAGGGTGATTCAAGATATCCCACTGGTTTAAGCTATGCACTTGTCGGTGGAGCGACCGCCATTCTCTCCTCTCCGCCATTGATATAACTTATCGAGGCCCGGCGACGTCAAAGTGAACACTGTAATACAAGGAACATGGTGCTTAGTGCAAGTTTTATTTGTATTTGTATGGTATTGAAATAGCGCCTCCTGGTAGAAAACTAGGTGAGTTGAAATATAAAGAAGAAAAACTTGTCGTTAACGTTATCGAAGTGCGAATGAAACTCGCACTAGGCACTCTGAACCCTACAAATACCCTCATTTCCTCCCTCCTTTGAGGATGTTTTGATTAAAAAATCATCAATATAATTTGTGAGTGCAAATTCTGGTTTCTCATATCGATATAACGTTTTTCGGAGGGACAATTCAGTTTTGCTGTCATACAATGAAATGATAAGATGGCTATGGCCCTTCGATTAACATATGTTTCAAACTGCTACAAGGGTGGGGACATTTGAGCATTGTTCTTTCTTCAATAAATGTTCAACCATATGCCACATGGATAAAGTTCAAAGTCTATTGAAGAAATTTGCCAGGTAGACAGATGTGCAGGCAGTACATCATGTAAGAAGCATAAACGCAAATTATAAAGCATAAAAGTAGTGTGCTAACAATCGGCTATATTTTTCTTTGTAACAAGCTTTCTTGGGTGTCATGAGCGTTAGACCAAGTGGCAATCTATGTCACGAACAATCGATTTCATAAGCTGCCCATAGTACTAGGGCATGGATACCGATATTTTTTTTCGGTATTTGAGGATAAAATACAGTTATTCCAGTGTTTAGAAAAAAGTGATCTATTTTTGCTAGGGTGTTTAAAGACTATGCAGAACGCTCAATTTCTATGATTCATAGTGTTGTTCATACTGCAGATGGGTTTTTATATGACACAAATCACAAATAATCACCGCAAAATCAACTACGCAAAACACTGCATGCATATAACTAGTATCTAGGTGGTTATTTAATTTCAGCAGCAAGTTACATAATATGTAACAAAATAAGATCATCGCTCAACGACGAAGTTTGGACGCGTTGTGTTTTCTTCGTTCGATTTTCCAACAAACGCGATCTGCCTGATTGATGGACTTGACCTGCGCCTATATTTTGGTTTATATCAAAACTTAAATACAAAACAATATTTTTATACTGATATTATATACCTTTTTATACCTTTATCAGCGGTGTCCTACAGGTAACAAACAGCGTTGCGTTAAATAGATCATTAAGTTTTTATTTAGAGTATCTTGAGTGTGTCATGCTCTCTTTATTGTCTCTGCGGTGGTGGCGTGTGCGTCGGGTCGGTCGTTGCGTTCGCTAAAATATGGTTGAGCGAAGCGATGACTGATTAATATCGAATTTCATATGTCATACTCATAAACGGGTGCCGCCTGTGGAGGCTGGTCTGCTCTTGCATACTTATCTTATTTTAGTATTATTCACTATAGTTTGACTTTGTTTTTCTTAAACAATTTTTGACTTTTACTAGAGTACTGTAGTGGTACTGTATGACATTGTGGAAATTGAAACTTTTACCTGATGTAAATTTGTTAACTTAGATTTTTTATTTTGTTTTTTTACATGTTGTGGTTGTTTTCTATATTTTTTGTGTTTATTTGTAATGGAAAGTGTCCTGCTATGATAGGGCATTTTCCAATATTTTTGACGCTGAAAGAGAGAAAAGAGCTGGACACTTGCTAAGTTTCTTGCCGGTTCTTCTCAGTACAAGATCTCCCGCCCAGAGTAGACTTACAAACCGATGTCATAGTGACATTCACAAGAGTTACTTGTAGCCTAAACTGAATAAATGATTTTGAATTTTGAATTTCATTTTCAATTTGATATTGTTTTAAAAGTAGGTACGTTCGTATACATAGTATAAGCTGTGACTAAGAGAGGTATTCGAATTGTTTTTACATGTTTTCTTATCATTAGAGAGTAAGACTGATTTTAATACCTATTTGATTGTGATAAACTCATTTTGTGGTTTCTAGGGAGTTTATAAATAGTTTGAGTGTTTCTGCCGTATAGCGTAGAAAACTGCTTTAATAACTCTCCGTAAACGAGACTTAATAATCGCTCTTGGAATCATTTAATTTAAACTATAACTAAGTAGTATTTAAAAAAATAACGAAATATACCAATATTGCGGTAAACCGGTAATTGAAATTTCGATACCGGTATGAAAATCATTCCGGTATTCCATGCCCTACATGTGACTCCTTCAGCGAAGTCAGTTCATAAAGACCTATTTAAAGCAGTTTGTTTTAATTAGGTTTTTGACGACATTAGATGTAGCTATTATCTTATAGATTGTAGGTGCAGGTCGTTAATTTATAAATGCAACCCATTATTATTATTTGACATTGTCGTCGCACTAATTTGTTTACAATACTAGTATCTTATCTGTGTATCCAACAAAGTGGTTTAGATAGCAGTTGAGACTCCAGTAGCCTATATATATACAGTCAGTCGTTAATAATCCGCCTTGCTACTTGTTAATCGTATTAGGCATCAATACTATTTGATTGATTACTCTGTTGTTCGTTTACGTAATAGAATTTATTAAATGTTTTGTTTCAATAATTTTTGATAGTGTATAAAAGTGTTTTGGCGAGGTCGTGTAAAAAGGCAATATTGTACAGCGTTCATCAAAAAAAATGTTACAATTAATATTTAATGCGAAGAAATGTTTGTTCATCCCTAATTAATTTCAAAACGGAGCAACTGATAGACGTGATTAACACAATATTCGATATCTGCTATTCCTTTAAAGACAATACAGTGAAATTATTGGAAAAAGTTGTTATTTAGCTACAAATGATCTTATAAACTTATGTTGTTTTCTAAAGTTTACGTGCATTAATTATAAGAAATGTGAACACGTTATACGTTTATTATACACAGGTTAGTGATTTAGAAGAACCCTTTTATTGATTTTGCACTTCGGCAACGATAATCGTCTGTGAAAACGGGCATTACTGACTTTATATATTCTAAATATAAATGATAGGTAGCACAAGTGAATGAACTCTTATAGAACACAAATCATTAGACGTCTTGTGTAAACGAAGCAACTGAAGCATACTGAAATGCATGGATAGTTTCGTACGACTGGCGCGCCTTCGTTACTCAACCCTTATATTTGCCTCTATCGTAAACTGTTATTTAAAAAAATATCTTTATGAAGAACTGTGTAAAGTTAAACTTATCAGTTATCTACTAGACAAATAATCCAGTTATCAATTACGTTCCATAGCTGTTGTTCCGTGTGTAGAACAAACCTGTAATTTTCCAATAGTGAATGTCTAGTATTTAATCTGTCGATATTGCCTTATCTCCGTTTATTTGTACTTGTGTCGTCGGTCTGTTAGTGGAGTGCGTTACACGTCGAGTTGCTGACTTGAAAGTGGTCGAAGTGACAACCCCGTACATGGTCAGCGGTGGAACTAAGAGCCCAGGCAAAAGTGGCGTTGGCTAGTTCATGAGAATGTGAGCAGTGTGTGACAAGTGAAAATTCCATGTGAATGTGTTGAGCTGCGCCGCAATGAAAATGCGTGCGAATCTGCGTTTCACTGTACGCGTTCTTCAGATCGTCACTATGCAACATTTTGTTAGTATTACAATATATAGATAAGTTAGTAAATAGCCAATAGTAGTTATAGTTAGTAAAAGTAATAGTTATTGGTAGTAAATACTGTCCCACTGCTGGGCAAAGACCTCCATCATTGAAATCAAGTCATCACTACAATTGATGGGTAGTTTTAATTTCAAAATCAGGCTACCGGATCGAAACTATTGTAAACACATTCTTGATTATTGGTTAGCCAAAATATTGGGTCTATAGCGTCGCGTTATACATGTTTATAATAAGAAAATAATATCAGTCACAAATCTTATATGAATCACTAACATAATGCCATTATTAGAGATTTATCAACAATTTAACCATTATCTGCATTTATGTGAGCAACTCTCGCAACTCGATTTCAAAATAATACACCAACGCTGTGAACACTTTAATATGTTGTACTTCGAATCAATAGGCACGCCTTTTGTTGCGGCTTTTATCAAAACATGACAACAACGGTGGATTAAACCTCTCGCACTCTGTTCAGTATTTGTATTTGTGTATTTGTATGTTAGTAGTGATCCGTGCCCGTGCTATGTGTTGCTTGACCGCGGTATGTATCAAGCTTAACGCCTTCTGGTTCCTTATTTTGTGCTCGCTCTGTGACGTGCACGCTGCGCGGTAGTCACGCTGGCGATGGGGTTCCGTCCGCCCGCCCCGTCCTGCTATGTGCCCAAAGCTTTAAAAGGACATCTCGGTTTGTGAACATGCTGATCATCAGATCCAAATATATTCTTTTAAAAATATTTTAAAATTCTGTTCATTTCTAAGCGGTCTCACCTTACAGGTGCTGCATGCTGTCATAAGGTTGAAAATACGTAGCGCGTATTTTTAAAAGAATATTGGTTTTAAGTTATCAAAATATGAAGCTACTAAATTACGAATATTGATGTTGTCAATGTAATTGAGTGGTTTCTAAGCATATAAATTAAGTAATTTCGTTGTAATTTCAACAATCGTGATTTTTTAGAAGTATTTTCGAAAATAATTATGATCGAGTCAAAATTATACAATCGTGTATTTGAGCTAGATAGCAAATTTAAGATAAAGACATGAATTTACCTATATCAACATTTCAGATTTGTAGTCATAGGTATTAGTCTTAAGCTATTCGACGAAAGTTGGTGCATTTTTTCAGTGTGTCACCTTAATCAGTCGCTGTTCTACTATTGTTGTACCCGTCGTCGATGTTGACTTCAATTTAATTACAAGATCTATTAATTGTCTCCCAGTGGTATGCAATAAACATATTGAAACTTTGTTTATAATTCATCATCTATGTATACTTTTTGTTTTTGTTATTGTTATGTGTTGCAGGTCATTAAATATTTATTTTATCTTACATAAGAGTTGTTGTGTATTGTACATACAGATAGAGGATCAGTTCCTGGACGTGCCGGCGGGTTTCGGGCCGGAGCTGCCGGTGGAGGGGCTGCGCGGGCTGCTGGTGGTGGGCGAGCCGGCCGACGGCTGCGGCAACCTCACCGCGCCGCCGGCCGTCGACAACTTCACCAAAAACTGGATCGTGCTGGTCGCCAGGTACAGTTGTGATGAAGTTTTGTACAAGTAACAGATGAGAAAACGTACCTATAGGTTCCTAGTTGGGGGCCCGACAACTTCACCAAAAATGCGATCGCGCTGGTTGCCAGGTTTACTTGTGATGATGTGGCAGACTGGTAGGAGATGAGAAAGAGTATAAACTGCTGATTATAGGCAGGCTGGCTGTCATCCGCGGCAAGCTCACCGTGCCGCCGTCGGACGTCGACAACTTCACCAAAAACTGGATGGTGCTGGTCGCCAGGTACAGCGTCCGCAATGCTGCGGTAGTAGCTAGCCATGTGGGCTTCGAACAAGCCTTATCATTTACCAAATCGAATACAATTTGTGAAATCGAAACCGTTTTCCCTAGGGCCGAGAATGGTGGTCTATTATTCCATAGAGGAGGTATAATTAATACCAACATTTAACATCGACGCCGACGTTACATTGAGTCGTCAGTTTGCCGCTTGGAGCTACGAAGGGCTAACGAAGAGCAATTAACAGATCATAAATACTTAATTGGTACACCAATTACTCTGCTCTGGCGCCGCTGTTTATCCAAACCACAATCAACAATATTATGGTTTTGTTTTGGTATAGCTAATTATCTCATTTATTAAGGACTACCCTCAGCGGCAGAGTGGCAAAGCGCTCGGCGCAATGTCCGGAGTTTCTGGGTTCAATTTCGAGACCGGGCCATGTGTGTTTCGGATTTTTCGATGCATAGCCAACACCCCGAACTGTTGACACCCTTTCCCGCATTCGACAAGTGTGCTGATGAAACCAATACCCATAAATGCAACGTCTTGGCATGCTACATCCAAGATTCTTATACCAATAAGTTAGCGGAACACAACATTATATATTTTTGTAATTAGTTAAGTATTAAGCCTATATTCTGTCCCACTGCTTGCTGTTGACGACCTCCGTAGCCGAGTGGCTTGCACGCCGGACTTTGGGCGGCGGTAACTCTGAGGTCCCGGTTTCGATTCCCTGTCGGGTCAATGTCGAAAACGAACTTTTCGATATTGTGTCGGCTCTGGGTGGTTGTGGTACCGTCGTTGATTCTGATTTCCATAAAACGAGTGCTTTAGCTACTTACTTTGGGATCAGAACAATGTATGTGATGTTGCCTCACTGCTGGGCCGATGATTTGGCTTAACGCTTGCCAAATGCGGATGTTCATCACAGGGCAGAGCTATGCATGGAAAAATCTGAAACCAAACACCTTCAGATATCAGGCGAAGCACTTCGCCGCTCGGCTACCTATTAGTAGTAATGAAGTAACATTGTTGTGTGGTGCAGATACAACTGCAGCTTTGAGGTGAAGGTGCGGAACGCGATGGCGGCCGGCTACGGCTGCGCCATCGTGCACAACGTCAACTCCTCCGAGTTAGGTGAGCGCAGCGCCTGCACTGAGCGGTGGGCTCCAAGCCCGGACTGCTTGACACATTTATTGTATAAAAACAACTTACAAAACAAAGAATCAGAAAGGTCCGATCTAGATCTTGTATGCAAAGACATGACATAATTATTTACTTTAATTTGATACGCAATTTTTAATTAAATATTTCTGTTGTGACGTCACGTCAAAATAAACAATTCATAGCAACCTCTGTGTTTAGTAACCTCTGTGTAGTTACATTTATTGACGACCTCCTTGGTCGAGTGGTTTGTACACCGGTTTTCATGGTGTCGCCATCTCTGAGGTCCCGGGTTCGATCCCCGGTCGGGTCAATTTAGAAATTATTGTTTTTCTAAATTGTCTCGGGTCTGGGTGTTTTCTATGTATAATAAAAAGTATGTATTTAAGTATTTTAAGTATGTTTTTCCGTTGTCTGATAACCATTTTAACGAGTTTCATAACGAAGCTTCTCTTGGGCTAGATAATTGGTGTAAATGTAGGAAATTTAATTTATTTATTTATTTATTATCACTGCTGCTTGCTTGCGCGCCTGACGCGCATTACTTTACTAATATAAATATAAAATTTACAATTGCATGGCAAATTAAAGTTAATAATTATGTCTTAGCAACAACACATACTAGATCTCGAACGGATACACTTTGTATCTTTTAAATATGATTATAAAATATATGATTCAGATGTGTGTGTCAATAACAGATAATAAGTACACCATCTAAAAAGGAAACGGTTAAAAATAATTACGATGCAATCACACATTCAATACAATAACATTTTAGTTTCTTCACTGTTGCCAACTGGTGAATGCAATCGATTGTAATGTTTTGATAACCTCTTTTTTTTTGTTTATCACTCGTGATAATCCAGTTGCTTTTAATTTTATCACTTTAGCAAGCAACAATTATTGTTATCATGTAACAGTGTTATTGTATTCACCAAATTTCTTATGAATTCTTATTTAACTAAGTCGCGCTAAGGCTAACCGCACATCTGTAACGTTCGTCGGCAGCCGAATGGATAATTGCTTGGGTTGAATGCGAGAAATTGATAATAATAATATTCAAGCGCATTCATAATAATCTTTGTGACAAAGTAAAGCTACCAATGAGTACGTTTGGTAGCGGCACATTCATGACATAATAAGTACACACGCCTGCACATCATCCTACCACAAACTGTCAAATTTCCTCAATAGACTTCTTCTTTATGCCTCAATGATATGGTTGAGAATGTATTGAAGAAATTTGTCTGTCCTATGTAAGTACAACTTCTTTTTTTTTGTGGAGAGTATGTGCTGTTTTCTTCAGGCGGCTTTTTCAGTGTCACCGGACTTTTTTGGGGGCGGCGGGAGACTTAAAAGGTTCCTCAAGCCGTGAGATCGAAACACCGTCAAATGTTCTCTAGATGGAATGTCATCACGCACTAGTGCGTGACCCCGTTGCCTACTAGATTCCCTAAGGGGTTGAGATCGAATCGGGGCAACCTTATTATTTACAGACAAGTGTCGCTCGTAAGTGCTGATGCCCTCCCCCGTGACACGCTGGTGGAGCGGACTTGATATCCTCCCCAAATACCCATGAATATCTTGAACTCGACAAAATAAGAAGAGTTTGTTTGTTTTGTTATCACTTTTAAGTGCACAGCGTTAATACCTTTCCGCCGTAATATGAATCGGTAGATCAAAGGGCTGTGCAAAGAGTTTTCATTGTCAATAAACCAGATATTTTGTAAATTTAATTCTTTCACACTAACTTTGTGTGACATATTCAAATACTGTTTAGAGACTACTTAGAATTAAAAAATACATACATACATACATACATACATACATATAATCACGCCTCTTTCCCGTAGGGGTAGGCAGAGACCACTTCTTTCCACTTGCTACGATCCTTACATACTTGTTTCGCTTCGTCCAATTTCATTAAAATGAAATTTAAAAAATCTGGCATTAAATATTTTAGTACCTAGTTCTTTATCTTATTATCCTCGTCCGCTGGGAGGACGAGGTCTGTAAGGACTTGCGCGAGCTCAACGCGGATGACTGGCACCAGGTGGCGCAGGACAGACCCAGGTGGCGACTCTTATTATCGGAGGCCAAGACTCACTTTGGGTCGTTGCGCCAGCCAAGTTAGTTAGTTCTTTATCCTGTAAAACTGAAAATTCTTCAAATATTGTCATCCGGATTCAAAATTGATATTACTAAATTTAAATCATACTGTTTTGAAACAGCTAAACTCTATGTTGAAACCAGTGCACACGAAAATTACAGGGTGATAAGATAATATCTAGTGCTCTTCTACCTATAGGCCAACTCAGCGAAGAAGCCCAGGAGGCTAGGAATAAAGATTTCAAACAGTACAGAGAGCGTTCCAGCCGGAAAACTTCGCGTGAAGATAACTTGACAGACGTTTCTCACAGACTATTAATTTCTTCAGATCCCATAATTACTAGCCTGAGACCACTTCCTAGTTTAAATAGAAAACAATTTAGCCCTGAAGTCATCGAGACTCAGCTTCTGGATTCAATGAATCAGCCAATAGTAACTTGAGCGTATCAGATTCTTCTAAAGATGGGTCTTAGTAGTGTAATTCATGTTATTTAGTGTAAAGGTATAATGTAGATTGCGCAGTTTTCATATTTTTTATTTTCCATTACATTTTGAGTTATGGCCAATACATTGTATGGAAGCCCTTTGTGCTCTAATCGCAAACTACCATCAGGGTTGTCCGCCTGGCTAGCTACCAATATGTCGCCATAACATCAATGTTAGCAGCATTGTTGTGTTCCGGCAGCTACAGATTAGATAACCAGAGCGTCTGTTTTTAAGATTCCTGGTGAAGTGCGCTTCCTTACCTTTGTCATTAATTAATAACCATCAGGTGAGATGAAGGCAAAGCAAGCAAAGGCAAAGAAATAAATTACAAAAAAAAATTGAACTCATTTCATTTAAACTTCGCAAATCAGTAGAGAAAAACAATGCATATGACAAATTGAAAGCCCTGAACAATATGGCCAGTTGAGTATCTGAGCGGTACAGTTATCTGCCGAACTGCGCTGGGACATTGACGCTTCTGTCTTTATAGCTGGCGATACGCGAAATCAACTATGGACCGACCAGTTTGTTTACAATGTAGACTCAATGTGTTAGACAATAAGGAGTAAGTTTGCATAATCTATTTTTTACATCGTAAATATTTTATATTTTTATTTTTTTACTACTATTATCATGTCGTCGTTCCTTCCATCATCTCGAGCATCTGGTTACTTTTTTCGCTTTTAATACTAGTGGTCGCCCAGTGGTCGAAACTCGACCGTAATTTTATTAAGGCTGCACGGATTGTATCCTAATCAATGTGAAAAAATTAGAATGTGAGTTTGGATTGGCATTGACAGATTTTGGCCGCTCCTCTTCCATTTAAATTTTTTTTGAAAAATGTATGAATCAATGTTTATTTAATTTAATGTATTTTTTATGCATAATTTTAAAAAAATATTAGTTCACTCCTTCTCTATATAAACTATAAGTGTGCGAAATTTCATACTCCTCCGTCCGCGCAATTTTCTTAAAAAGGGGTACAAAGTTTTTGCTTCACGTATATATAGATTAATAATACTTTAAAATGCGTTATGAAATCTATTGAATTTGAATCGAGAGTCTTAAATTTTTCAGACAGTTCGACGCAGACATGGGCTAAGCCGGGATTTTTCGAAATTTTGAATTATAGAAACATTATTTTTATTTATATAATTTCTTTTTAAAATATATCAGTTAACCCGTGACCAGGGCTAGTGTAACTCAAGCAAAATGTCTGGTATAAAAATGTGTGACTGGAACCTTTACTAAAAAGTTTATGTTAAACCCTGATGAAAACCGCGGTTTAAAATAGAACGTGAAAGTTTAAAAATAATAATAAATAATATATAATATATTGGCTGAATTCAATAAAAGTCCAAAGCCATTAAAATAATAATTTAAAATACATCCAATGATCTCGTAACTCTTAAGGGTGGCCGCAAGAGCTGTGCAAGATAGTTAAGCGGTGTACTAGAAAAAAAAACAATAGGTTACTTCGTTTTAGAAAACAAGGAGAGGCAAACGAAGCACACTTATTGGAGGATTGTGTACGCGCGCACAGCTTAGCTATCGCGCACAGCTCCGGTGAAAAGCCACCCCGGTCAAGTCAAGGTCAAGGTCAGGTCAAGTCTGGCGGGTGTGTAAATTGAGAAGATGTGGTTACAGAGACGATGTTCGCGAAAAACCCTGAGGGCATCGACATCCCCTCGGTGTTCGTGGGCGACCTCGCGGGCTTGCTGCTCGCCGAGAAGTACACCTACGACAAAGGGTCAGTCAACACATTTAATCTAAGACATGCGTCATCACCAGCTCATTATGTCCCCACTGCTGGGGCACGCCTTCCTTATGGATGAATAGGGAGAACGGGCCATAAACCGCCACGCGGGCCCACTGCGAATTGTTGATTGTTAGCGACTTCTAATGCAGCCGGGACCAACGGCTTTATGTGCCTTCCGAAGCACGGAGGAGCTCAAGATAATAAATTTTTGGTCACCCATTCGATGACCGGATTTGCGAAAGTTGCTTAACGTCAGCAATCGCAGACCGGATGCGTTAACCACTGCGCCATCGAGCTCCTCTGACATGTGTGATAGAAGCTATCCCGATCCGAACCCTTCGGAGAATCTAGTAGGGCACGGGGACGCGCACTAGTGCGCGATGCTGTTCCCTCTAGAAAACCTCCGAAGGTGATTCGTTTCACACGTCTCCCTTTACGTTCCTCGCCGCCCCCAAACAAGCCCGGTGAAGCTGAAAATGCCGTCTGAGGCAATCAGCAATCTCTCAAAAAAAAAATAGAAGCTTTTTATACTTGTTCACGCCTGCACTACGTGACACGGACCGAGCGACCGCGGGGAGGGGCGCGCGGGGGGTCTTCAAAGGAGCATGCCCATGGAGGGGGCACCACTTGCCAACGGACACTGTACCGAACCTACACATTTTTTTTTTTTTTTTTATACTTGGCACGGCAAATGACTCCACACCACCTGATGTTAAGTGGAAATGGAGTCCAGACGCGAAGACAACTGGTGCAGCGTGAAAAAAACGCAGCATCAGTCAACCTCACTCTGCCGGCCCACAAGGTGCTTCTTCACGCCTCGTTTGAAGGACCCCATATCATAGGAAAGAGGGAAAACATGTGCTGGTAGACTATTCCATCTTTTGGAGGTGCGACAAAGAAACGAGTCACCAAATTTCTTTGTGCGCGATGGGATAAGTGTGACAGTTAAGCGGTGACACCGGAGAGCAGCACGTGTACTCCTATGGAGGAAGGGAGAAGGTGGGATAAGGTCAAAGAGTTCTTCAGAGCACTCGCCGTGATATAAGCGATAGAAGACGCTGAGACACATTTTGAATTGTAAATTTTATTTCATAAGTAAATTCGAGTACATACAAACCTCAAGTCTACATTTATTTATGTTCTATCCTGAACAATACTAATACGCGCAAGTACCGAGTTGGTGTAACGAGTGTCCACGACCTGTACTTTTAATCAGGTAGGCGATATACCGGTTTACTAGCTCAATGACACCTTAGACATTATTATAATTGGAGGCCAAGAAAACTGGAGCTATGGGCCAGCGTTACTAAGACAGTAAATAAGAAATATCATTTTACGAAATTAAACCCATTTTGTAGCCTTTTTATTATATCTATATTGTGGAATGGACTGTTATCTTCTCGTCCAACATACCGCAGTGTCTCAAGACGAAAGTCTTTGACCAGTGTGTGTTGCCAGTGATGACATACGGGACTGAGACGTGGTCGCTCACTATGGGCCTCATAAAAAGGCTTAAGGTCACTCAAAGAGTTTTCTCTGCGTGATCGAATCAAAAATGAGAAGATCCGCAGAAGGACAAAGGTTACCGACATAGCCCGAAGAGTTGCTATGCTCAAGTGGCAGTGGGCAGGGCACATTGCTCGCAGGACTGATGGCCGCTGGGGCGGACAGTCCTCGAGTGGCGAGCGCGTACCGGAAAGCGCAGTGTGAGCAGGCCTCCAACAAAGTAGACTGATGCTCTGTTGAAGGTCGCGGGAAGCCGCTGGATGCGAGCAGCACAAACAGCCGGCCGTTATGGAGATCCTTGGGGGAGGCCTTTGTCCAGCAGTGGACGTCTTTTGGCTGAGATGGTGATGATGATGATGTCTCCTCCCCAGCTTCTACATAATGGTGAATGACGACGTGCCGTTCAACATCAACACGCAGCTGCTGCTGCCCTTCGGCATGGTGGTCGTGGTCTGCCTCGTCATCATACTCATCTTTGCGGTAAACCTTTTTGTTTAAATATAGCTTTTTGAAATGTTTTTGTTTTGTTTATATAATTTTAACGCAAATTTTGTTGTTTGATCCTATTGATATGGTCTTGTTGAATCGGAGGTGCCGTACTATAAATATGCACCTGCGCCAGTACTCGAAAATGGTCATGCAACGCTCTACTGGGATCGCTCTATCATTACGGACAGGACTATTGTCGCCAATAAGCCTGATATCGTGGTAGTTGACCGATCCCAGCGCCGGGCGATACTGGTTGATATCACCATACCTCATGATGAGAACCTCGTGAAAGCCGAGAAGGACAAGCTCAGTAAGTACCTTGACTTAGCTCACGAGGTGACCGCCATGTGGGATGTTGATTCAACCATTATTGTCCCGATAGTCGTTTCAGCGAACGGTCTGATAGCGAAGAGCCTCGACCAACATCTTAAGAGGCTCTCGCTTGAAGGTTGGATCAAGGGTCATTCAGAAAGCAGTACTCCTTGACACGGCACGTATTGTCAGGAGGTTCCTCAATCTGCAGCCCTGACCACCGGTAGCTTGGGCCCTGCCCCGCTGCTGGTGGTACTCTAGAATTAGGTTTTTATAATGTTTTATTGTTTTTATATTAAAATATTGTAAAAATCTAGTTTTAAGAAAGAAAATAAATAAAGAGTATAATAATAATAATAATGACTATTCCATTAAAATACGACGTTTCGTGCGCAGATAGTAAAATGCATAAAAGACCGACGTCGCGCGCGGCGCAACCGGCTGCCCAACCGGTCGCTGAAGAAGATCCCCACCTGCAAGTTCAGCAAGGGCGACCCCTACGAGACTTGCGCCATCTGCCTCGACGACTACCAGGAGGGCGAGCGGCTGAGGGTACTGCCCTGTGCGCACGGTACGTACCTGACGGAATAAACGAACATGTCGAAACATGTACTGTCCGCAGCACGGTCTGTAGCAACTACCAGACGATATGGTTTATATTTAAGAGGTTTTTTCTATGTATTAATCAATTGGTGTATTTAGTTCATTTCGTAATTACAAGACGGCGAGTAAGAAGTGGCTTTCTATCCTGTGCGATCGAGAGAGAGAAAGATCGCGAGAGCTTCGGGAAACGTGCGACTGTCTTGCCAGTCGCACGTTTTCCGAAGCTCTAGCAGGTTCTTGACGACTAAGAGGAAAGACGAAATCTTTCCGGTACTCGAGACGCCCAACCGGTCGCCTCAAAGGAGCTCCCTTATCGCGTGAAGTTCCTCTATTCGTTCGACACGGGCCAGCAGACGGAGACTCCGTTGGCTCGACCTCAGACTCGACCCCGATGTGCCTGTGTCTCTACTCCTCTCCTCTTGTCTCTTTTTTCATTCCGTACTTTTTGAGTTGCATCAACCAATAACCGTATTCTGTCGCAGCGTACCACGCGAAATGCGTGGACCCGTGGCTGACGCAGAACCGGCGCGTGTGCCCCGTGTGCAAGCGCACGGTGCTGATGGCCGGCGAGCGCGAGGCCAGGCCCAGGGACTCCGACTCCGACGACACCGAGCCGCTGCTGGCCGCCGCCCCGCCGCGCACGCAGGTACAACCACAATAACAGAAAAACAAGTAGATACTTCTAACTACTTTTAATCTGGATCGAAGAATCGAAGGATCACCAAATTTATTGTTGTGATAACAATCTATATACATAATTCTTCACGTAGCGGTCCTTCGAGCAACAATCTACTCATTTCACACAAAAAAATACTGAAAAAATAGTAGAACCGTTTTTATTGGTATTCGGAGAAATTTTTTTAATGACTAAAGCCTTTCTACAGTGCACGAAATTACCAAGAGTAAAGCAATGAATGTGTTTGCTGCAGGGCGGCACGTTCGACGAGCCGCGCGTGAACCCGTTGGCGCGGCGCTCGTTCCTGGAGCGGCTGCGGCGCGCGCGCCCGCGACCCCTACAGGTACGCGAGTATTCACTCGGTATTTCTACACGTCTCTTAAACATGATCATTTAATGATTTAGTATATTTTCCAATTGTTATAACAGGAAATATCGCCTACGGAAGAAAGCGAGCAGGCGAGAGATGGAAACGAAGAGTGAGTTTTGTTTATTTTATTTTTCAACTCGTGAATGTAACATTTCTTTCCAATTATCTGACAATAATTATGAATTCGCATTTTTGATGCGTTTTCGTACAATTTTTTTTAGGGTAGGGTTTATTAGGTTCTAACTGTGAACTAGCTCATTTAATACTTTTGTAATGCAATTAACATCTTCATTATCAAAAATATTGCTAGCTTAGTGCTTCTGTAATGCGATTAGCAACTACATTGACCATAATAATGCTTCTTTAATGCAATTTTTACCTTCCTTGACCACAATAATTGTACGAGTTACGTACATCGACCGCGCCGCGGGCATTTAGCGCCGTAAGCATTTTTATGGACTGCGCGGCGATTTACTTAGTTATAGTTTTTTTCACTTTTTCAATAGAGCATCGACTATCATACCAATCGCGTGCATACTCAGTATCGTTACCATTCGCGTGTGTGTGCATGCACACGTACAATTGCATCATACCATTTCACCATACCATTAGACCTTATTTACTTACTTATAAGCAAATAATCCTACCTACCTATCGTTGTTATTAATATTAGTTCCGTATCTATAATAAACTTTAGTGTTTTACCATAACCAGTGACTTTGCATTTACCATCTCCTTTATATATTAGGTGTAGAACCATACAATAATGTTAATATAATGCCTATGTAATGCAATTAAACAACTCTTGTGAACGTATTTAGGATCTAAAGCCGTATAATTTGTGCCCAAATAAACATTACAGTAGCCGTATAAACGTTTGTAATGCTATTATAGAACAATCTCAAAATGCGAAAACGATACAGAAATGCTGTAAGTCGGCCGTTATACTGCTTTGATGTGTTACTGGGGTAGGTACTTATTATTATTAAATAATTTAACTTTTAACACGAGCTAAGTAAGTTTAAAGTGTACCTACAACAGGTACAAGTAGTTAAGAACAAAAGTTTCAAACACAGACCTAACCTAAGTTTTGATTAAACGTTGCGTGTGTAGGGGTCGTTCGGAGGACACGTCCCCGCTGCTGGCGCCCGCGACCGCCGCCGCCGTGTCGGAGCGCCGCCCGCGCCGCGCCCGCCGCCCCCGCCCCCGCCGCGCGCGCTCCGCCCCGCGCCACGCGCCCCCGCCCGCGCCCGCCCCCGCACCCGCCCCCGCACCCGTCCCCGCGCTACCCTCCATCAACACCACCGAGCGCGGCGAGATAGGTGAGTGGCCGTCTTTTAGCAAAGGATTGGCTATTAGCCGCTGTTGCTTTTTACAGTGTAAGTGTGTAGGCGAAAAGAAACTTACCCAACACACTGAGTGTTGCCAGTATTGCCAGGTGTAACAAAAGTTATTAAAAAATTATAAATAATACATTTTTATTTTGGAGGTACTCTTGTTGTAGCATTTTAAACGATAGTAGTAGATATTTGTAAACAGTGTGAAGCAAATACTAATAATTTGCTTCACACTGTTTACAAATATCTTATTATTGTAGCCGCCATCGTTTTTAGGATAGTGTTAAAAATTTACCATAGTTTAAATAAATTAAAAAATTTACTATACCAGTTCACTTACAGCCATTTCACATTTAGATATGTTCGATGCAAAAGGGAAATAACGTTTAAAATTGATTTTAGGCGATTTGCAACCATCAATATAGCCTTTCATTCGCATAAACTCACTCAAACAAACGTATTTTGTTAAACGTACATGTGGATTGGCTTTCAATTTCTGAATATTGAACAGGCTCATATGATTGCAGGTGTCGCGGCGCTGCCAGCGCCCGCCGCGCCGCACCACGTGGACTTATGAGCGCGCCCTCCGATGATCTAACACATGCCCATAGCCATTGTCCAGCGCCCAGTAGCTCGGCATGCGGCTACCTTGGCTTATGGATGACGATTGGCCGTACGTTATAAGTGCTTCGAGCAGTCGAAACACATGTCTTCGCGAATGAGTGTTCCCCTTTCGCGCAGCCGACGATGAGTTGACGGATTGGTAAACAATTGCGGAAAGAGATGTCACTTGAATTGGTAACCATTGATTATTTAGTAAAGATCTTATAGCTTTTTGTTCCGCTTGTCACGACTCGGAATGTGTTGTAGTAAACTTAGCTTTTTTTGTATTGTCACAGTCAGTCAGCTTTAAATTGATCGAAGCATACTAGATAGTCAAAATATACTTACAATTAAGTAGAGTAAATCTTAGTGTGTCGCTTTTAAGTTTGTTTTAGCTTTAATCAAATGTGTTGACAGTGTTAGGCAAAAAGACAGATTAATGACATGGCAGTAAGGTTTATTTTCGTAAATGACAAGATATTGTTGACCATTTATGTTGCTTCGATCTATCGAATTGAAACTGACTGCAGTGGAGAGCTACAAACTTTACAAAATTTTTCTTATGATGCTTTCACTTCTCAAACTTATTTTCAGTTTATACTCTACTTAATAGAACATCAAATTTTACGGTCACCACAATCATCACAACTTAGATGTGGTCAACAAAATCAGTATTTTTTTTTTAAATTTGTACTGAAGGGTTTTTTTATGTTATTAACGGATTTAAACAATGTAAAATTAATCCTAGAAAATTAAAATGTTTCAGTATCGGCGAATCAAATCAAGTTCATTCGAATGTAATTAGAATTTGAACTCTATTATTATGTTGATTGGAGCGGTAATTTAAGTTAAGTAGATATATTTTTCTTTTGAATTACACTAAAACTATCGTCAGACATAAAGTAAGTGTTCCAAAATTCCTTGATTTATCGAGTTATGCAGGGTCGGGTTTATTCGTTCATAAGGTGCAATATATTTAATGTGATGTAGTGAACGGAAAACTGGCAGCCATATTTTTTTATCATAAGAGGTTAGTAAAATTCATGCAAATCTAACCTTTATAAAATACAAATACTAATATACTAATATATTAATATAGGTGATGATAATTTTTATTTAGAAAACATTCGATTTTTAACATGTAAAATAATTTGCGTTGCAACTAACAAGTAGCTATTTATCTATCTATAGAACCGATTGAAATGTACAGACGCCTGCGCATCAGACTATCCAAAACTGACAAATTTCTTTAATAAATGTTCAACGTGTGCACAAGACATAAAGTTGAAAGTCTATTGAGGAATTTAAATTTGTGGTAGCCTGATGTGCAGGCGTTTGTATTACAAAACAATGTTAAGAAGATTTATTTAACGCAAGTTCGGTATAGCCTGGCTGACCATGACCACGGCCGGAGTTACTTGGCCGAAATTTGGTCCAAAGAGTTTGCGTTACACTTTGCAACTATAATAGAACACGAAAGTTTTAAAATTTGTTTTGTTTAAAAACTGATCTGACTAACGAATCGGCCGTTACTACGAGCTTTTTCTCATTTTTCGTCAATCTATTAGTTCAGCAGTGTTTAAGTCGTTCGAGTAACGACACGTTTGAGTTGCTATTTCACAATGTATATTTTTGAAAGTACTAGAATATAGATAAAATCTTTAATGTATGTATATTTTAATGTTTATAAAGGCTTTAACTTATATAACATCTAATGAATCAAATCGAAAGTCTCGAAAATCTTATTTGCAGCTAACAAATTATGTGTTTAATTGGGGTTGCGATAGGAACGGAGTAGGTCTAATGCAATAATAAATTAAAGGATAATTAGACATGGCTGACATTGAATATGTCGACCACTAGTATTTTTACTTAACCAATTATATTTAAAAAATAATATTCACATATTTTTCGCATCGAAAATCTCAAAACCGATACCCGATTGTATTTTTTTCTTTACTCCCAGTAGACACAGAGTCTGTACTTAATGATGAGCAATATGGTAATATCTAAAGCTTTCAATTTTAAATTGACAAAAATACTGTAATGACTAAATAGCAGTCTCTTTTTGTTAAAAAGCTCTGTACATATTTTTGGAATGTCAGTCTCTCTCGAATTGTGGCATTATAACTGCCGCTAATGAAGTGAAATCTGAAATACTATATATAAATCTATAAGGGACATACACAACGATTATTTTTTTAACGGTTACACAAATTATATTGATGGAATAATTATTGTCTTGTTATTTGTCTTTGACTTTCCGATATTTTGGCATCCAATGTTTACGTACCGAAATATAGGATACTCGAAAACAGTAATAAACCCGTCAATAATTATTCTGATGTTTATGATCATGATAGTTTAAATAGTTATATAATATTGACAGATTTTTTACGAGTTCTAAGCTGCTTAAATTTCATATTGTTTAACTGTTTTGTTGTATCGATAAAGCGATTGAGCGCCCGCACCATATATTTAATATATTTTGACTATTGTTGCTTAGGAATAGTTGTTTAGTATCACCATCTGGACAAAACCTTAAAATAAGACACAAATAAAACCTTGGATGAAAACGACATCTTGCTTGAGATTTAATGCGAAGAATAGATTACATACTCTGTCCATAATATAAGTGTACAATAAACATGGCATGAATTTCAGAACTAAATTGAATTTAATGTCAAGCGTTAGTCAAGTTCTTTGCGTGTAAACATTATTTTTTTTCTCGATTAGTATGTATAGCTTTAATACAACGTTATAATGAATTACCATAACTAGACAATAAACGCGATATATTAAAATTCATATTTTGAAGAACTGCATTTTAAGACTTGCATTCTTTACAATGATGGCAACTTTACTTAGCATAGTGTGCTATATCATGTCTGCGGTTTTGTTTTATTTTCTAAAATTTGTGTTATGACGAATATTAATGTGAAATAATGGTGGATTATTAACTGTTAAGTGTTCGTGTGTGTATTGGCAAATGAAACAACAAACAGTGCAACGTCACTTTTCAAACTCTCAAGTAGTCCGCGTGAGGACTTAGTAAATAAAGCCCCCACATCTTTACTGAGATACTCGAGGGGTTGGGGGGTATATCATTTCTCATGGAAGGAAATATTGTTTATTTATGTATTACTTGTATGAAAAATTACTTCGACACTGGCTAAATGTGCTAATCGCACGAAGCCATCAACTAAAGGAAAAAAAATGTTATGGTAATTCAATATATTCATAAAGGTTGTATATTTGTATAAAGGATAAATCAGCTGTGTATATAATTTAATGTTAAGTCCGTACTGTTAAGTCTTCGTATATTGGTATTGCCATAGATAACTGAACTTCTATAATTTTATTGATGATAACATGATGAAATAACTATGTGATATTCTTTTTGTTTTGGGTCGGAACCTGTTTCCTAAAGGGTAAAATACACATATTGTCTCATGAGATGTCTGCTTTGCTTTGTTTCAATAATAAACTAAAATTAAGTTGAGCATCCATCGCCTGCGCAATATGTGCAATTTATCTATTTAAACTTTGTTAATGAGTGCGACGTCCAACTGGCGCGATCTCGGCCCAGGCCTTCGTGGAGGTCAGTTTAGGATAAAACCCAAAGAAATAAAATCGTTTTGGACACGACACCTAGCGTTTCATTTTTCTTAAAGGCTTTTAGCAGACAGAGTTGGATATTTACAGATAGATAAACCTTCTAGTTCGGCCTTGAACAAGACACGAGGTTTAAAAAAACTTCAGCTGCTAATATGGAGGGTGCGGAAAGTCGACCTTGTGCATATGGGTTCGATAACCAGCAGTGGGGGTAGATATTGTTTTCGGCTTGGTTGGTGTTAGTCTTGTTAAAGCTTAACGTTTCTCTAAATGTAAGTCTGCCTGTATTTTCGACTGCAAATTCAAGCGTTAGACGTTAATCATCTCGACAACAAATTCGATATGTTACCCAAAACTACTATTATCAAAAAAAACATTATAACAAAAAAAAAATTATAACAAAATTACCATTTTATTTCTTCACACAAGTTATCATTCCATTTTACTTTTTTATTTTCAAGTGCTAATTGCTGCACTGAAGCTAAATTAAATATTCATAAAAAAATTTTAAAATTTACTGTATTTTATAAAATTTTATGAATATTTATCATTCCATGTTAATTATATATAATAGTATTATAAATAACTAGCTACTGGATTATTCACAAGGCGCTCAAGAGGAAAGTCTTTACACGTGTAGTGGGAAAAGGTGCTTGAATACTTACGTACGGTCAGCAATAAAAGTCACAGACCACTTAAGTCCCATGGGGGCGATTTTTTAACCTCACGGGTGATCTCGGATCAAAAATGACATTTCACAATTTTTATATTATTAAAAATTTGATTATTTAAGATATCGAGAATTTGCTGTGTTCAAAAATAGGTTAGCAGTGACTTAGAATTATATTAAAGGAGCACTCTTAATTCATATCATAGCTTAAAAATCAGTTATCGGTTCAAAAATCACCCACGTGTTATAATAACATAACTGCCTGTTACATTATTTAGTTACTCTTACAAAGTACTAAAATATTCAGCAACGTTCGTCGCCGACCGGGCCGCACGTCAGACAGAGTATTAAATTAGAGCTGGAAAGAGATTGGAATAGCATTTGCTTAGCAAAAACGTTCTTAAAGAACAGCAACGGACTAACTTGACATTTGACAGCATCTCAAAGTCATCGAACCACTAAAATGTACAAATACCTCAACATTTTGTAAAACTACAGTACAGTGAGCACGAGTTCATAACCCCGCTCCTAGCGTGACATTATTAGACTGACAATATAAAATATTGTTTTTGACAGTTTTTTTACTTATGAGAGAATATTCTTGCCATATTATCTCGTGTAGGTAGGTAGTTTAGATCAATGTTTGTGTCTGCTGTATTGTGAATATAAATAAATTTATTATAATTATTATCTATTTGTTAGCATATTTAACAAAATTGATCACTTCACTGTAGTCAAGAACACAACATTGCTACTATGGCGATAGATCTAACCTTGAATAAGACAGAAATAGCTACTTCTTTCAAGTCCGTCGTACCACTAACTACAATAAGTCTATTACAATTAGCCCATTGTCTGCGATCAGTAATCAAAAGAATGTGCCGATGCTAATCCAAGCCAAATATCACAGAGAACAATTAATTTTCAATGTCCGGCGATTGTGACGCTCACATGAACATCTGAATCCGCTTATTTCAAATATAAATAGACCACAGCTCCAACAATTTTAAAGTGGTCATGAACTCGCGCAACATTTTCTTATCAATACCCTTGTGTATAAAATATCATAATACCATCATATTCACGCCAAAACCTGCTATGTGCACATTTTTAAATTTTCAAGGTTTTGCATGACTGCTACTAAGTCACTGACCAAACTTTCTTATAAAAAATTGTTGTGCTAAGCACTATACAACGAATCAGCCTACTTTTAAAAGTCTAATGTGCAGTTGCTTGTACATTGCCATAACTTCTTCATTTCTTTATTTAACCACCGCAGGCCTTATGAAATCTAACAATTTCACATTTAATTAGCATTACGGTCATTTTAGCTTTTTCCTATCTATAATAAACAAAAAATCTTAAGTGTAACGTAGTGTACGCGTAACTTGTTTTTCAGATATTGTTTTAGCACATAGCAGATGTAAGATTGCCAATAACTATAGTCGTTGGCAACTGGCGTCGTTACGGGATATCCCGTAGTCTGGTCCAGTGCGTCTCTTGCTTGAGCGCGTGTGAGTGTCCACTCGTTCCCTGTAAGCGACGTCATTCCGCCGCGCGCGCCTCCGCTATCACGGCTCTGGCTTGCTCCAGCGCTTTTCTGTGAAAAATAAATTAATATTTTAATTTATGTACTTTTTTCCTGAACAAACTTGTTTATGGCTTGTTCTCCCTTCATTCCTCCATAGGAGAAGCTCATGCCCCAGCAGTGGGGACATACAACGAGCTGGTGAGGTACTTTTATGGCTCAGCCGCAGAATGTCCACTTCGCAAAATGTCTCTTTCGCAGAATGTCCCTTTCGCAAAATGTCCATTTCGTAAAATGAGATTTTTGAATTGACAAAGTTTTTAAATTAAAACAATAATTTGTTATTCTTTAATTAAATGCCAGTTTCGAAACAACACAATAAACAAAAAAACAATGAGTATCTATTTTGATAACTGTAAAAATGATATTTTTTTAATAAACTGTGGCAATGTTAAATGGCTTCGTTCTAATTGGATCTAAAAAGCTTTATATTTTTTTATCAAAATGAATGTCACGGTTATTTCTATTACTTTGCACATTTTAAAAAAGCCAGTACTTACTTTCTTTTTCAACTTGTAAACGAACATGTACAGATTTAGTTTTCTTTTTTGTATACAACCTGTATTAATGCGACGGTGCCAGCCTTCTAATGCATTTGTTATCCTGTGGGGCTGGCTAGCGTAACTCATTATAGAAGAAAAAGAAGATTTTTATTTTATTTTATAATCTGTTATTGCTTATAGATAAAACCATAATATCAGTTGCTTGACTGTAGTAAACAAATAAACGTGATTTGTACTATGTTTTTATTTTGAATTTCTTTGAATCCACACAAATCGAAAATGCGACATGGAAATGGAATTTGCGAAATGGACATTTTGCGACTGCGCCACTTTTATTCGTAAAACAAACATAAAATTACTGTACAGTGCATTATAATTACGAATTCTTACTTACACTAAAGTCACCAATGACTATTTTGATACTGGAAGTTCGAGAAGCATTTAGTTAAACAATTTGTAATGTATTTGTTATACAATTTTAAATAAGTATATTTCAAATTTTACTTATTTTCTTCTGAACAAAAAATTTTGGAAAAACAAACACCGTCTTGACAACAAAATTATAAATAATGCAAAAAACCTATGATATTAATTTCAAGATTTTTATATACCTTGACGCCCCTCAAGTTGCTTTTTCACACCGTGTTAAAATCGATCCGATCTAGTAAGGGAACGCACTAGTGCCTGATGCCGTTTCCTCTTGAAAACATCTGACGATGCTTCGTTTCACACAGCTCGAGGAACCCTTTAAGTTTCTCGCCGCCCCCAAAAAGCCCGGTGAAGCTGAAAATGGCCCGAGGTCCCCCAAGTCGTCAAGGAAGGAGGAAATAAATGTGGCTGGAGAGCATTATTTTTCGGTGGATTCAAAAGTAGCGGTCCATAAACACTCACAGATGCAGCGGGTTGTCGGGCTGCAGCCGCGAGAGCGCGAGCGTGGCCAGCTGCGCGAGGCGCGCGAGCGCGGCGGCCCGCAGCCGGCCCGAGCGCGGCACCGTGTCGGCCAGCGCCGCCGCCGCCGCCGCCGCCGCCGCGCCCGGCGCCGCGCCCGCCGCGCAGCACAGCGTCTCTGCGCGGTACAACCACTTGTTAAAGCTTTGGTCTCTAGATCGTAACGCACAACGCCGCGGCATGCGGCATGCGGTGCCCGACACTTAATCATATGAAAAACGTCTAGAATGGTCTCTTGTTCCGTCGTAGTATGCGTCAGCGGCGAGGGGCAGGCGCGGCGAAGTGGGGGCGGGTACGCCGCACAGCGCTGCGTCGTTCTCGTTCATTCGCTGCGGTGTGCGTCGCGGGTTGACAATGGATTTGTTTGAAGATAATTTGATAGAATTAATCCGCAAATATCCTTCTTTGTATAAAAATAAAGACAAAAAACATAAAAGTTTAATAGTCAAAGAAAATTGCCGGAGGGAGATCGCTCAGAAGTTGAATAAAACACGTAAGTATCTTTTATATTATTTTCTTAATTTGTTTATTCAACTTTTCTTCACAATCAATTAAATGCATTTTTATTAAAGTTTCAAAACAACCTTCACCCCTCCGTTGTAAAAACATATTTCTCGGACTGTTTCTTTGTCTTTTCAGAAGCAGTAGAAATTCTTCTTCCTCTTCCTCCTCAAGCAAAGCACAAATTTCAATAATATTGTTCATGTTGACACGTCTACTTTGGTAGCTGCGGCAAAATCAACTGACCACTTCTCCGCAGAGACGGTAAACGCTGCGTCGTTGACGCTGCGTGGAGCCGCATGCCGCAGCGTTGTGCGTGACGGTCAAGAGACCAACGCTTTACGGCACCGCGGCTACCAATGTTATACGTAGTCTATGGCGACTGCTACTAGTTGCGGTTGCTCCGATCGGTCGGTTTATTTTAGAGCGCCGTCGTGTCATTTTAGTTCATCAATCGCTCGCTTGTGGCGCTATCGTAACGTCCTACGTTCCGTAATACGAAATATGTGTTTTGGAAGCGATAAATTGCAAATTGTTGCGATTGCTACTGTCATTTAAAGATCGGTAATAAGCATGTCGATTAAAATTCAAATGAAACTACTTTTACTGATCTACTTGCGCTTAGAATACACAATAATTTAAGTCTCCCTGTGAGCTCGGATAGCAAAGTCGTCGGAACGTCAGGATAAACATTAAATCAAATTATACTGTTAAATAAACGCGAGTTGCAACCGATGGCCAAGCAGATTCATCTTTGCAGATGAAATACCACAAATTTGGTAACACGACGCTATAGTAAATCATCATCATCATCGCATGGCCATCGGTTTATTTATATATTATCGGTCAATTTTTTCACTGTATTTTATAAAATTTTATAAACATTTAATTTAGCTTCAGTGCAGCAATTAGCACTTGAAAAATAAAAAGTAAAAATTTGTACCATCTGCCGTCACCCCCACCTATTTTTAATACTTAATGCAGCAGTTTTGTATTTAAGGTAATTTGGTAAGCACGTGGTATGTACATAGTATAAAATTGTTAATTTCAATAAATTGGGAAGCTTTTTTTTTATCTAAATCGAAAACTGAAACACTACAAAGACAGCAGTTTGTTAAGAATAAACTACTAAGGGGTGATTTTTTAATCGTCAGTTAAAACTTATTCATTGAATAATTTTGATATAATGACAAGATTCTCCTTAGAAAATATCTCACAATGACAATGTTAATTGTTGGATAAAACTTATCTAAGGATTGAAAAATCGGGCCTAAATCGATTTACTTAAGCCTTTTTCCATCGAAGAAAACGAAATTGAAAACTAAGTTATCAACAGGATTCTGCTTATTTTATTAATTTAAAGTAAATATCAAGACTTATTTTTTTCAACTAACTTTTTGAAAGGCTTTAAAGTATACGTGTATAAAATTCCATGCTAATGTTATGTATAAACAAAAAGATATAAGTTCGCCTTTTGCTATATTTTTGCGAATAAATCAATAAACATTCGTAAAGTAAGGCAAGTCTGACCCTATGTACAGGAATACTTCACAGCGCGCCTTCGCTACAATGGTGACTCACCCAGCAGCGCCATGACGAGCGAGTCGGCCCGCAGCAGCGCGGGCGGCGCCGCCAGCGCCAGCGCCGCGCGCAGCAGCCGCACGCCGCCGCCCAGGCAGCGCCGCCAGAACTGCCCGCCCGCGCCCTCCACCACGCTGCCGACAAACATCTCAAACGTTTCAATACATACACTTAACATATTTTATGCTAACAAATTTAGAGATAAAACATGAAAGTTCTTGAATCAGTTCGGCTAGCCGCACTTTGGATGCGTTTTCGTACGTAAATATATTGAACGTATAAGTTGGACGCGCTCACTGGTTAAGTTTTTCTCAGCTAAAATTCCAGAGTGACACAGTAACGTGACGTTTATTCGTACGAACGCATAAAAAATCCAAACCAGTGAGGATCGATTTCGAAACAATGCGTGCGTACACGCACGACTAGTTCGCACCCACTGTGCGAGATACAATAGCAGACGGAAGATCGGCATGTCTCGTGTGCAGCTGGCGTTAATCGCACTTCGTACGAAGACCAGAACCGTTTCATGCGTGGTGCCACGGGTTGCCCGTGGTACTATCGCAACGTAGATCTCCACCGCGATCTTGATCTTCCCACTATCAAAGACTTTATCAAGGACGTTTCCATACGTTACTTTGATAACGCCCCCCACCACCCTAACCCGCTTGTTGTGGCGGCCGCCAACTATAATGTTGGAAGCCTTCCACCAACAAAACGGTTCATGTCTAGGCGTCCTAAGCACGTCCTAGATGACCCCGACGATCCCATAACGGTTGCGAACGCCCCCCCGCCCGATCCTCTAAATGACAGCACACATTTACAGAATACACTAAACATGCACACCAGTTTAGGCCCAAGACACCGTACTCGTAGAACAAGGGTACGAAAAACCGGTTCACACTCGCTCTACACCAGGTACAGACATGTACCTGGTCGGTTCTCTCCTCCTCCACGGCCCGGTCAACCCGAGCCGAGGTCCGTGCCTTTAGAGGCGCCCTCGGGTTGCTCCGCTCCCCGATCCGATCCGAACCCTTCGGAGAATCTAGTAGGGCACGGGGACGCGCACTTGTGCGCGATGCCGTTCCCTCTAGATAACCTCTGAAGGTGATTCGTTTCACACGGCTTGAGGGACCCTTTACGTTCCTCGCCGCCCCCAAAAAGCCCGGTGAAGCTGAAAATGCCGCAGCGGCAATCAGCAATCTCTCTACAAAAAAAAAAAAAAAAAAAATCGTACGAAGAAAAGTGAGCGCTCTTTACGGCTCGTACAGTTTGATAGATATTAACTTTGAAAAAGGGGGGACAGATTTCATCTGTATAAAGAGATCATGAAGGCGGTGTACTCACTGCGGCGGCAGCGGCGGCAGGAACACGTCCGCGTGGAGCGCGGCGGCGAGGCGCGCGCGCACGGCGGCGGCGAGCGGGCGCAGCGCGGCGGCCGCGCCCGGCAGCGCCGCGAACCGCAGCAGCAGCTGGCGCAGGCGCACGCACGCGCGCACGCATAGCGGATCCCACGCCTGCTCCACCAACTCTGTGCACGCGGGGAACGGATAAACAATGTTTATAAAAGTAGACTTGTAAAAGTGCCTTATCGAATGCACAAAGGCCTAGAGCTCGTAAATTCCATAAAAAGAGCCACAAAGAACTCTTCCGAGATGTAACGATCGATAGATGGCACCATAAGAAAAATAAAGTTTCGTATTAACCAGAAAACAAACGGCGTTCGACTTCGTTCGACATTTCCGACACGTGTCGTGAGCAATTAAGTAAATACGAGTTTGGAAGGCAAAACAATAAACATGGTAGCAACATCAGCCAGGCTCACCGGTGAGCTTGGGCATGACGACACGGCACACGATGGCGGGCACCAGCCCCAGGTCGGGGTCGGCGCGCACCGCCTCCTCGCTCAGCGGCGGCGGCTCCTCGCCCGACGACGACTCCGACGACGAGCTGGAGCCGCGCTCGTGGCGCACACCGTACATCATCAGGCATCTGCGGTACACATGTATATGAAAAATAGATAAACAACTACGACTTACACACGGCCTACCAACGGCGGATCCGGGGGTGGGGGGGGGTTATGTGGGTCATGACCCTCTCCCTGAGATGGTTATTTATATTATTTATATATTTTGTCACCATACAGATTTTATGTAACTATGATGGTAAACGTTTGGGAACGAACGCATCGAAAATTTTAATTTTACCGGGCCACACTTGCGCGCGCTTGCCGACTACGTAACGTCTAGCTAGACCTAACCTCAATCGGAATCGAAACGACTAAACTTCAACATATCATGACTTAGTTCTAAGTTAAAAAACTAAAATTTCTTTCTACCTATAATGTGTTTATAAGTATTCTTAAAAATTTTTGCTGCAAATTCATTAATTACAAGAAATGGTAAGTGATCAGTTTCTCATTATTCCAGTGCGTGTGTTTTAACTTAAATGTTATTGTTGTTAATGCTCATAAAGTACCTCATAGGTAGATATGTAGGTACCTACTTACTGAAACAGTGCTGCGTGACTTATGTACCTACTTATATATTTTTTTTGGACGAGGGAGATTGAAGAGCATTAAGCTTACTGACCTAACCTAAAATCTTAGATAAATTCACACAATGAAATATTTTTATTTTGTTTATATAATTTTAACGCAAATTTTGTTGCGAAACAAATTTTCAAAGTAAAAAGTAAATAGTGTTGAATAATTTCGGCGAGCTGGTTAGAACCACGATAGCTCAATTGGAAGAGCACCTGACCCGGTATGTCAGAAGGGTGCAGGTTCAAATCCTGCTCGTGGAAATTTTTTCAACATTGTGTTTTTGTAATTCACACAATGAAATCAAGTGTATCGTCGTGACCACACTGATTTTAATGCTCTTTAAAAATAAAATAAGAGAGCAACCAACAGAATGAATATAGCATGCATAAACTTAAAAATAATCTTGGTTAAAGTTTTTAAAAGCACCTAGCGAAAACTTCGATGCAAACTATTGCGCGATATTAAAACATTGCGCTTCATTAACAGGCATGCATTTACAACAAGTAAATAGTAATCTACCTACCTACTACTTTATACTTTATTTGTATATTGGACTGGCACTTCTCCACGTTCATAAAAACGTACCCATTGAGGTAAATGACGTAATAACGCGTTTCGGGAGAAACGTAAAAGAAAAATTGATTTTGTTATTTAAATATATGTATTTTGTCTGTTTCTATTTTGTTTGTTGGTAACCCTTGTCGTACCACCTCTTCACTTTTGCGGAGTTTTGCGTCATACCCCTCGACATACCTCTAGCTGCTTAGCATAGCATAGCATAGCTTATGACAAATTATTCACCACGTTTATGGAATATAAATAGGCTGCCTCATTCCGTGCGTGATAGTGCTTCTTTGGATGTCTTCAAGAGAAGATGGCAATATGTACGTGTATATGTACAAGTTATCATGTATTAAGTTTTTCAAGTGTACAATAAAGAATAAATATTCTTAAATACAGTACTTACGTACATTAATAAAATACCTACTTTTTACTTGTATCTATTGTTATCAAAATTAAATTATAAGTTCTTGACTTGACCACCACTATGTGACCCCCTCCTGGCGCCAAAGCTGGATCCGCCCTTGCGGCCTACCTGCCTCCCTCGTAACGACGAGTGGGATCTGCGCTCGCACTGCACGCCGTTCATACTACCTACCGCCGCCACTACAAATTATATACTATTACTTATTATAATTTTTGACTCTGTTTGTTATTCCAAAAAATCTTTCACTGATAACATAATACGTTTCTTGCGGGTAACATAGGCTATATTTTTTTCTTTTTTTTTTGTTTGTGAATGAAAGTATTGAATTTTGTATGGATAATACGAACTGGACGAAGACGCTAGAAAAGTGCTAGTATATAGATAAGATGGTGGTAGCTAGCCAGGCGGACAAACAAGACCTACCACCAACCAAAGCGAGTACACTAACATGTACCTCTAGCTGGGAATCGATCCCGGGACCTCTACAACACAAGAGGCGGTTTAATGTAGTTGATAGGTAATCTAAACGCTTAAAAAAGTAGTCATAGCAACATTACTAATTAATTATATCTAAAAGCCCCTTATTTCTAGTAATTGATAAACAACTAGCTATCAATTATTAAGTCTTAAGACTTCTACACGCCTTTCCCTCCCCTGGTGTTGTTTTATCGGACAATCTGTATGGAATGTATGCACAATCAGTCACAGTCTTACTTAATATTATACAAAGTGGAGATGACACTACGACAATAAGGCGCTTTGCAGACGGCGGGGCGGGGCAGTCAGTCCGTCGATGCCCGCGGCTGCCCTCGCCGCGAACACAAAGCACACGAGTGACGGAAGCAGCTAGTTCCATAGATAAGAATAGGTTTGACTGAGCTAGCCGCCCCGCGCCCCCCGCGCCGCTGTCTGCGTTACCGCATTCAAACTGGTTTGTGTGATCCATGGTGGGCAGCCACGGACATGCCGCGGCGCGGTCTTTTTGCCCTCTGTGTGCGTTGGTAGTATAGGATTCCCTTTGCACTATCGTTCGCGGTCAAGTTCGCGGACCGGCCCGGCCCGCCCCACCATCTGCAAAGCTAAATGCTGCTAAATTAAAATATTTGCACCGCTCTCGAAGTCTGCGGCCGGATTCACCACCAAACCCAAACCTCTTCAGCATCAGCTCCAACTCTTGAAGCTGTTCCACCACCCGGACCAGGAACCAGCACCTTTTCCCTTTAGTACTCCAAAAAGTGCGCCACCATCAGGACGTCTTCCAGTCTAGGTCTGAGTAATACCTAGAATCCGGCTCGAAGGACCATGAACAACCCCAGGTTATCAAGGTCGAATTCGAGGGTGTACTTTGTAATAAAAAACCAACTAGTACACGACAGGTTTATTGGATAGTTAAAAATACGATAGCACCTTTCGCTTATATGAAACAGCAAAGACATTTCAATAGCGCGATGCAGACGGCACAACGACATACGCCATCTATCGGGATCTATGAAAACTAAACTTTGTTTAGAACCATTTTTGTGCCGCAATAAACTTACTTAGTACAAACAAGTTCTTACACTAGTTCATAGAAATAATTTGAAACTATCTAATAAATCTTTGCACTGCAATATTTTTTTTTATTTTAAACAAACTAAATAGCACGAAAACGTAGGCAAAATAGAACACCATTTAGAAATGATGGGTAACTGACCTTTGATAAGAGCGGCGACAGCGCAGAGCCAGGTGACGACGCGACGTTTCGGCGCCATTAATGCCGAATAAAATCACAACGTTGCACTTGCAATAAAGGTAGAGTAATAAAAAAAAGACTAACTTGTTATTCATATTAAAGTAAAATGTATAGCTATAAGCGTCAATTTCGCACAACTCAGAATCACTTAATAATATGAATGAATAACATATGAATCAGCCACAGTATTACAGCAGAAACCAACCCGAAGATGGAGGTCCTCGACAGGCATGAGACAGTCGAAGATCTTCATCAAGGGAATGGACAAGAAAAAGACTAGCAAACTGATGGGACTCTCCAGAGAGAACATGAGGCTAGTCATAGAGATCATAACAGGACACTGTCGACTGAACAGACATTTGACAGTGATAGGAGTGAAAAACGACCCCATGTGCCCGGAGTGCACGGAAAGTTTTAACATTTAAGATTTAACATCTAAGAACATATTGTACGAGTCATTGTACATGCTATTATTAGGTACTATAAAAATATTGTGAAACTGCAAGCAAGCATTTACGCTACTGTAACGAATCATTTGTTAGCAGGGCAATAATGAGTCAGTGCAATAAACGCATTCCTATAACGCGGTCGATTTATCATTTTATCACAGCATTTCCCGACGTTATTTAGCATCCCCTTAGCACAGCATCAGCATAGCAATTCTGTACGGGATAACCCCTACACATATGCACATATACACATTACAATATTTAATTTAGCTTCAGTGCAGCAATTAGTACTTAAAAATTATTAGGTTACAATGGGTAATTTATTGTCGTGGTGTCATCTCTACTTTGTATACGTTCGCTGTTCAATATTTAAAGAAGCAAAATGCTCACTTGTACCAGTCCATTTTCTCATAGTCTTCATTGTCTTCATCTGCTAAGGGGTTCCATAAGATTAACTGCAAGAAAATAATTATATTATTACTTGATGAAATGTATTCACGGACCAATCTATGAGAGCGGGTGTTGTGCTTTTTTGACAGACTTCTAAAAAAGGTGCAGGTTCTCAATGTTCATGCGTGTTTTTTTTAATGTGCACCGATGAATGATGATCAATGAAATCTTTTTTTAATCAGAAAAGTAAACAGAGGTGGTCTCATTTTAATTTAGTGACGATCTGATGAAGATCTTTAGAGATAGTCAAAGAAAGTTAAGGGGCAGGCAGGCGGGCACGTAGGCGTCGGCGTAGAGCGCGGGCTGCTGAGTTGGCACTGACCTGGTGGCGGGCGTAGGGCGCCAGCAGGCGGGGCAGGCAGGCGGCCACGTAGGCGTCGGCGTAGAGCGCGGGCTGCTGAGTTGGCACTGACCTGGTGGCGGGCGTAGGGCGCCAGCAGGCGGGGCAGGCAGGCGGGCACGTAGGCGTCGGCGTAGAGCGCGGGCTGCTGAGTTGGCACTGACCTGGTGGCGGGCGTAGGGCGCCAGCAGGCGGGGCAGGCAGGCGGGCACGTAGGCGTCGGCGTAGAGCGCGGGCTGCTGAGTTGGCACTGACCTGGTGGCGGGCGTAGGGCGCCAGCAGGCGGGGCAGGCAGGCGGCCAAGTAGGCGTCGGCGTAGAGCGCGGGCTCGCGGCGGCGCCAGCGCGCCAGGCGGCCGCACACGCCGCGCGCGCTGCGCCACGCCGGCAGCGTGTCCGCGAACACCTGCGCGCTCAGCGTGCGGATCGACTCTGCGCATACAAACACAAACGACACACATTACAATTTACAATTTTTCTCTAACAAAAAGGTTCTAACACGCAAACAATAATTTATGCTTTGAGAGAATAAAAAAAGCAAGAAACGCTTACATATAACATATACAATTTTACATACATACCTAATAGAGTATTTGACAGGTTTTAGAAAAATATTCTAATGGTTCATTATAGTATAATATATTTGCAATTTGATTAACTCGTTAGGAATTTCTTTATTTTTTATGAAAATCACCTTTACAATAAAATTAAAATGAATAAATTGCCGCCAAAACGATCACGTTGTCAATCATAAAAATTTCATTATTTTATTAATGATTGTTTATAAAAATCATACATAAAATTATGCGCTGGCTAAATTGGTTGTAAAAATGTTTACTATTAAGTTAACAACAATTTGATCTATATTTTCATTGCAGTCAAATACCCTATTATGCATATCTAAATTGGGTTACTGTTGAGGCCAGTGCCCATTTCTATAGTGAACGGTGGAGAAAAGGGATTCTTGTCCTTTATGAAATGAAACGGTAAGCGGACTGTAAATAATTGTGTCTTGGTTATAACGATCAGAAATTAAAATACAAGCTCGCGCCCGACAGTGATAGTACGCGTGTTGCGTATACCAATGTCTTCTGCCGTCGGCGATCGCTGTTTGTCGTACGCCGTCGGTCCGCCGTTGTTCGTCTACGCCGTGTGTGCGCGCCCCTCCTCGGCGGGCACGGAGCCGATCGCCGCGATGCTGTCGCCGGCAGCGGCATCGTCTTCACCAGTTACATCAACTCAGACTCATAGTCAAAGCAGCTGCGCGGGCGGCAGGTCGTCGTCGCTGGAGTGTGCATACAACAGCCGGTTACCCGTCTCCTGCTGGACGTGGTGCCGCTGCGCGGGCGGCAGGTCGTCGTCGCTGGAGTGTGCATACAACAGCCGGTTACCCGTCTCCTGCTGGACGTGGTGCCGCTGCGCGGGCGGCAGGTCGTCGTCGCTGGAGTGTGCATACAACAGCCGGTTACCCGTCTCGTGCTGGACGTGGTGCCGCTGCGCGGGCGGCAGGTCGTCGTCGCTGGAGTGTGCATACAACAGCCGGTTACCCGTCTCCTGCTGGACGTGGTGCCGCTGCGCGGGCGGCAGGTCGTCGTCGCTGGAGTGTGCATACAACAGCCGGTTACCCGTCTCCTGCTGGACGTGGTGCCGCTGCGCGGGCGGCAGGTCGTCGTCGCTGGAGTGTGCATACAACAGCCGGTTACCCGTCTCGTGCTGGACGTGGTGCCGCTGCGCGGGCGGCAGGTCGTCGTCGCTGGAGTGTGCATACAACAGCCGGTTACCCGTCTCGTGCTGGACGTGGTGCCGCTGCGCGGGCGGCAGGTCGTCGTCGCTGGAGTGTGCATACAACAGCCGGTTACCCGTCTCGTGCTGGACGTGGTGCCGCTGCGCGGGCGGCAGGTCGTCGTCGCTGGAGTGTGCATACAACAGCCGGTTACCCGTCTCGTGCTGGACGTGGTGCCGCTGCGCGGGCGGCAGGTCGTCGTCGCTGGAGTCGCCGTCGCGGTGCGCGGCGGCGTGCGGCTGCGCCTCGCGGCGGCGGCGGCGCGCGCGGCGCCTCCCCTCGCGCTCGGCGCAGCGCCGCTGCTTCTCCTCGGATTCCACCGGCTTGACGGCGCCCGGACGAGCTGTGTACAGTTAACGACTTTGTTGACGACTTTGAAGATTTCGAGCAATTGATATGCATAATGAGGGTGCATCGGTGTACCGTCTTCGATGAAAGGGTTATCGGCTGTTCGGTGATCGATGATGATTGATGATTGTTGGCCTAACAAGTTCACGTAAACTCAGTGAAATGCCACATCTTTACTAAAACCCGAGGAGTTGGATGCACCCAAACATATATTGTATCATATATTAACATTTTTATCTTTTTTTTTAAATCTTTTACTATAGCAAAAATTAATTTATAAAAATCTTTACACTTTATTTTTTTTGTTTTTTAATCGCAACAAAGTTTTGCATTAAACTACCAGAGGCAAACTATAAGGTTTACTATTCTATAAAGGAATATTTAGACGTTAATTTAGAAACTTAAATAATTGTAAATGTTTTATGTACCTAGTTAAAGTTTTATGTTACTTGTATAAACAAATATAATATTATAATAATAATAATGATATAAATTAGTTTAGTAAGTATAGCATGTAAGTATTTTACCGTGCCCTTACAGGGTTCTTGTTTGTGCCAAAAATTTATGTAACACCAAGGTATACAACAAGATGCAATAAATGAATATGAATCCATAATTAAATATAGTTATAAAAAGCCAGTAGAAAAAATGCAAACTTACCCGACAGCGCCCGGGTGTCGTCGGCCTGGTCGCGCACATCGGCACGGCGCCGCTCCACCAGGAAATCGCAGCGGCGCCGGTGCAGCGCTAGAGCTCTAGCTTCAAGCGCTTCTAGCTGCGGCATCTGCACACCAACGATACAATTCGATATCTTCATTGCAAATCGCATGCAGGTATCAAACCTAAGGCCAGTGCAAACGACTGACTGCATTCCATAATACCGTGTCAAGTTATCTATTCTGACGAACTAAAGTACGAATAAAATGTATTCCTTCTTTTTACTTTACATGTATTTAAATCTTCAAGTTATAATACACGTAGAGTGCATACTCCACTCTAGCATACATACGCTGAATTAAACCAGACAGTAGAAAAAAATTTCGTAGAAAACATTTTTCAGATAGGAATTTGTAGCTGTAAGACATAAATCATGTTTACGTTGCGTGATATTTTAGCTCCGCACATACGTGCGCTCCGCCCGACGACCGCCGATGACTGAGCGCGAGCCGTAGCTTACAGGTGATAATATTAGTCGCGCGCGCCGCCGTTTGTCCGACCGCGATCGCAGCGCCCCCTACCGTCATCTTTAGTAGTTAATAAGAATTGTTATTTGTATTTATGCCACTAGTTGTAACACTATAAAATTGTACTTTAGCAGCTAAGTTTTAACTAAAATATACATTCTACAATCAGCCTTCAATCATAGCTAGTGTATTATTTACCACGAATACCCACTAGCATTTAGCTCCAATCTTTCTGGTAATCATTAAATTATTATGAACCGTCGATACTTAAGAACGCAAAACATTGTGTTCCAAAAAAAGGCTTTTTCCAAACCTTTCCATTTATGTCGCAAAAACGCTGACGGCTAACCACCATACTAAGTAAAATTATAAAAATGCAGCGCCCTACCTTTTCATCCAGACACTCGACGAGGTCGGTGACGAACCCGCGCGCCGCCTGCGCCCGGCGGTAGGCGGCGTCGAGCTGCGCCGTGCGCGCCGTGCGGGCGTGGCGCGTGCGCACCGCCGCCAGCAGGCGCAGGCGGTACTCCTGCTGGCGGCCCGACGCCGCGTCGCGCTCCAGCTGCAGCTCTTGCAGTCTGTTAAACGGTCAAACGGTTGTTAAGTAACAGAGTGTCTAGTGCAAGTTTTATTCACCATTGGATTAACGTTAGCGAAAACGAGAATTTGTATGGCGAAGTTAGCAGCATAAATGCGTCTACCCTGTTCACCAGGTATTCACTTGTAATAAGAACAGGGGTTCGCAATTTTACAATCATCATTATTTTATGTTTTTGTAAACTATAAGTATTGTCGATAATTGCCATCGCTGGACATGCTATCTGTTGTCGATTGTAACCAACTGTTTATTTATTTATTTTATTTTAGGAAGACCAACAGCTATTATATATAAATAAACATTTAAACTGTGGTCAAAACAATCTTTACGCATTTAACTATGTCGATTGTAGCTGTTTCTTCCATGTGTTCAAGCCACATGCAATTTTGCATGCTGTAAGCGCTACAAACTCAGTCTCTTTTAATAAACCGTCTTCTTTTTGTTTACGTAACTGATGCTTTGTGAATTTTAAAACATTATTATATTAAATATAAAACTTTTATAAATCGGTCCTACGAGCCCGATGGAGTGCGTCTCACCTCTCCCGGAGCGCGGCGAGCAGCGCGTGCGCGTCGTGCAGCGGGCGCGGCGCGCGCAGCGGGCGCAGGTGCGGCGCGGCGGCCGGCGGCGGCGGCGGCGCCGCGAACGGGTTCAGCTCCACGTCGCCTGTGTGGGGGACAATTTATGTTGACCTAATAATTATAGAACAGTGGCGGAACAGTAAAGAGTCAAGTAGGCAATTTTGTTTCATTTCAAAAATATGTACAATAATGGAATGATCTTTAATAATCACCAATCCGCACTGGGCCCGCGTGGTGGTTTATGGCCGATTCTCTTTCTCATTATCTATCCATAGGGAAGAATCGTGCCCCAGCAGTGGAGACATAAATAAGCCGACCATAACTGTCGAAGCTTACGAGAGCACAAAAACAAAGACTAAATACTTCCGGTGGCACTAATATAAAGCGCTAGTTGCTACGATACGCACCGCCTATGTCCGCGATGGCCGGCATGGCCTTCTGCATCTGCTGCTCCTCCCACTCCTCAGCCTCGCTGTCCAGCTCCTCATTGGTCGGCGCCGCAGCAGTGCCTCCTGTCATCGAACAGTTTGTATAAGATATTTAAATGATTACACAAACACAGACATAGTGAATGGGGGAGTCCGTAACAAGGAAAAGATAATTAATAAATGTATATTTTTAAATAAAACTGCACTTTCATACTTTTCAATCAAAACCGAGATTCGAACCCGGATAGTTTCACTTATACAATCAGAAATTAAAATCGCTGAAAACTTAACGCAATAATCAATGGTTTTGTCAGTAAAGCTATTATTATATGGTACTAATGATTTTAGCTATTCTAGTTGCTGAACATATTCTTTGCAAATGCATGCAACAAATGCA
Organism: Eudonia truncicolella; assembly: GCA_949315975.1. Classification (NCBI taxonomy): domain Eukaryota; kingdom Metazoa; phylum Arthropoda; class Insecta; order Lepidoptera; family Crambidae; genus Eudonia; species Eudonia truncicolella. The sequence goes on along the minus strand of OX438827.1, from coordinate 18,214,036 downwards.
CAGCTTTGATCTCCAATATATTTATTTATTCATTTGCGAACTTTTAACATAAAGCACGTTTACAGTACAGTAGAAAAAAGCTAATCGACTTACGTACAAACCTTCGATCAATATTTACTAGATAAAGGCTCTGGAACAAAAATGAATCTCAACAATGGTCCATATGCTCATACTTATACATTTAAATTTTAATAACAAAATCTGAAAAAACATATGGATAGTATCAACGACTTCAGCTTGCTGTAAACCTTAAATCATTAACATAAACATTAATGAAGGTTGCAAAGTACTTGTACTTAATAGTTACTGTCATCGCCACAAACATCATTGTGGCCCCAAGTCGCGTTCCGTTTTTCAAGCGCTCATCGGGAATCTAGTCCATTATTGATCGAAGGTACACGTACACACACACAGGTACATGTCTGTACCTGGTATAGAGCGCGTGTGAACCGGCTTATCGTACCCTTGTTCTACGAGTACGGTGTCTTGGGCCTAAACTAGCGTGCATGTTTAGTGTATTCTGTAAAAGTGTAGTGGCATTAGAGGATCAGGCGGGGACACACATCGATGGACATTAAAGACGCATAACCATACTCACGCTTGGGTTTATCGCTGGGCAGGTCCAGCCCGCGCACGTGCAGACGGCCCTCTTCATCTTCGTCGCCGGAGCCGTCGTCGCGCACCAGCCGCGAGCCGGGCACGCTCTCCGATTTCACAGGCACGTAGTCACCGCCCAACTCGCGAGCCTGCAAGATAAAGTAGTGTTATAGGCGCCTGCTTTTATTATACAATTATTTTATCAGTGCACAAATTTTTTATATTTTGTTCTATATCAAAATGTCTAGGGACGTTTTTTTGTCTCTTTATTAACTTACAAAAAATAGAGTAGATTCAATGTTTCCGTGAAAACGTCACTATTCATGTACGTACACCACCCAGTAGCGGCCGGCCCTAGAGTATAGCGAGAGGAACGGTCCGTTGGAAAAAGGCGTCACAATGCAAAATGCGATACAATGTTAAGCTTAAAAAAAATTGTTAGCGCTTTTTGAAATAAATTAGTAATATCATGTTTTATTTAAGTCTCGTTCTACCTCGATCAAGAATTTCTTTATGCAGAGGGATAGGCTTAGACATTTATTATGAAAAAAATATGTTTTTCTTTCTATTAACGAAAAATTACGTGCACCGATAAAAAAAACTGTATAAATGTTAAATTGTAATTATTTAATTACAATTGATGTTATCTCACATATCTTTGAAGAACTTAGAACTCTCTTTATATTACCCGTTCCACTGTAATGCAGCATTATAGGACTTTATGTTGTATACACTTACATCAATTAATTAAGTTGAACATCAGAAGATGTAGTGACAAAAATTGAGAATAGTATGCTGAGATGGTTTGGCCATGTCGAGAGAATGGATGAAGAACGATTGACGAAAAAAGTGTATAAGGCGAGTGTGAATGAAAGTGTTGGTAGGGGTAGACCTAGGCGGACATTTCGAGACCAAATCAGGGACGTCAAGAGTACCCTAAACCGAAGAGCATGTATGAAGGGAATAATGAAAGTGGACGAAGCGAAACAAGTATGTAAGGATCGTAGCAAGTGGAAAGAAGTGGTCTCTGCCTACCCCTACGGGAAAGAGGCGTGATTATATGTATATATGTATGTAACATCAGAATATTGTTGCACACATTATATTAGTTGTAAGTATCCTACTCCGAGTCAAAGGTCAGGCCATATTGTATACATAAAAAATATTATTATATACACTGTGTTAGAAGTTCAAAATAATATGTTTATAAAAATCTGCTCTGATAATCCTTACCTTGGTTTTATAATTTGTTAGACATTAGGTAATATAAAAAAATAGTAGTTGGACAAGAATATCAGCGCTTAGCAGCAACCAGAATAAAACCAAAGACGACTCTTCTACCAGACAACACACAGACAGATTTGCAACAATTCTCACGAGATACAATGACATTAAACAATAAACTAAGAAATCAACTGACATCTGCATTCACACATAGAGATTGGTTTAATTAATCAATTCTTATAATATACAACCTCATTATCAAATTTGTAGAATGATAAAGTAATAAATCAACAAAGATCCTCTTGGCATCGTCGGCGGGCAGCGGTCCCTCACATCTCATACCTGCTGTCTGACATCTGCATAGTTAGTTATTATCCATACAGCACTTGTGTTATATGTTCTCACATTGATATTGGTTTAATCAACCAATTTTTATAATATACAACCTCATTACAATGGCATAGAATGGTAGATAATAAATCAACAAGGTGACAAGGATCCTCTCAACATCGTCGGCGGGCAGCGGTCCCTCACCTCTCATACCTGCTGTCTGGTCTTGCGCGCAGCGTGGATGAGCGCGGCGTCGGGGATGAGGCCGGCCGCCCCGGCCAGCGCGGCCCTCACCGACTCGGCGCGGTACCGGTGGAACCCTTTGTCGGTCTCCTCCTCCTCTTCGGCCGACTGATCCTCATCGGAAATGTCGCCGGCGCCGTCCGCCGCGAGCGCCTCCCGCCCAGCCAGTATCAGCCCCTCTAAAGTTATTTTCTTTTTTTTTTTCTCTTGCGGCGGACTTATGTCGGCGGCAGGCTTCTCCTCCTGGATTTCAAAGGTTTGTCAATAAATAATAAATAGGTAAGAGATTAAAAACTCTTTATTGTAATTATAAAGATTTTATTACCAACTTTGAAATTAACATTTTAATACTTTAACCTACTAAATTTGTACAAAAGTAATAAAAAACTTTTAAAAAATTATTACTAATCAGATAAACTAAGAAATGTTGAATCTAGCGCGAGTGTATTTAACATAAATAACTGTATTTAAGATACGTTACTGGTGTTAGGCACATTACCTCCTGAACATTATTGTCATATTTATTACTATCACCGTCAGGGACGCGACGCCTCTCCTTCTCCCTGCGCTTGGCGAGCCGCTTGCTTTGGGATGACTTTTTCACTTTGAACACTTCTCCATCTTCCTCTGTAAAGCAATAAATATTTTTAGAAACTGTCTGTTAGGTAGGATGAACCTGTAATAGAAAATCTGATATACATGTATGTAGTTGGAATCTGATTGCATTCTATGATATAACAATAAATATGTTCTGAAATGCATCCTACAAATAAATCACAGATGGTAATAAATGTTTTGCACATCTGAAAAATAAATTTAATAAAGATATTAATAATGTATTATTGTTTCTGTAGAATAATAAAATTAATTAGGAAACAAAGCCAGATGGGCTTTGTTTCCTAAGGTTTTTCTCGACTTTTCTCATTTTGTAAATACGACAAAAAATAAAAGCATAGTCAAACTTAATTATTGAGGTTACCTTCATCAGCAAAACTCAACAGAGCAGGAGTTTTTACAGGTTTATTTTCTTTTTTCTCTTTTTCATGGCTGATTATAGGAGGCGGAGGGGGTTCAGGGTCCCCTTCGTCTTCATCATCCGCACAAAACATGCGCCGTTGTATTTTCTTTGGTTTCCGAAATAACGACATCTTAGTTTTAGACGACGACGCCTAAACACGAGTTTCATAAAACATTTACTAATGAAATAATACACAAACCACTTTAACTGGTTTAAACACTAGATTTCCTGTTTGACGTTATCGCAAAATAACTGCAAATTTCTGTATTTAATCACTAAAAGTGACCCTTTTTCACACACTAAAGACATTCGCTCGATGGCTCAATGGCTCACCGCACCGCAGAGCCAGCAAAGAAAACGTCAATGTCACTCAATCGAATGTCAATTAAGCGTCAAAATTAGTGTTGTCAAATACATAATAAATAGAGTTCAACTCAACCGATGCACATTATTGAATGGGTGATGTTGGCTTGTTGGTTTGTATTACAAAAAATCATGATCATTGCTAATTAAGAATTATAAAAAATAGTGCTGAACATAAATAACATTCAATTGGTTTTAATAATCAATTACAGTTTTCAATTGAACACTAAATCACGTCAGTATGTATGGTATGGTGGCGTCCATATAAAAGAGGTGCGTCAAAAGCCACTCAGCGATGCCAGACGTACGGTAATTACCGTATACGGTATTTTCAAGCCTATCGTGGTACGAAAACCATACGGTAATTCTAAGAACAGTGCTGAAATTCGGCAAAACGCACGGTAATTTTAAATAGGCGCATAATCTCTGAACCAACATGAGAACTGTCTCATAGATAAGTTGGTAGGTGGGACCGTAATTTCTCTCTATCGCACTTTTAATGATATGCTATTTGCTATCTCTTTTCTTCTTATTTGATGGATGAATGAACAAGCGGCCGAGAAAAATGTCCGTACGAAATGAATGACTGAATGAACGAACCGATCCGATTAGTTTATTAATCTGTGGATAGTGTGGTCCACACTATCGAAATAGTATCCACAATTTCACACTATTACACACTGTATGTATACTAATAAAATACTAAGTTTGACGTTCAGTATTATAAATACGGCAATATGATGGCTACTACCTTAAAAAATTAATAAATAAAGCTTTTTAGGTAGTTAACGACTTTTATTCTGTTTATTAGAAAATAAGTTGGAAAATTCTAATACATTATAGCGACTTTTCATACAACCATCGTGTACGGCACAGAACACAGAAAGAGGATAGAAATATAATGTATACAATTTAGTACGGGAACCAGTGTCGCCTCTCGCACACAAATAAGCGTATATTCACATTGTTACCACATATAAAGCTGATATGCAATTCATCGCTCACTACAATAGGAAAACTTTAAAAAAAGAACTAAGTAAAAAAACTATACATTGAAATATAGGCTTTATTACATAAAGTCAGGGATTAGTTTACTTTATGCGTCAATATTTAGCCGTTATGTCTTGTGCAATATTAGCACAATGTTGCCAGAAAAATAAGAAATTGTGCATTTAAATAATCAATGGGACAGTATGTTTTTTTTAACTTTAAGTTATGTAAAAGTTTGCTATTTGCTTAAAAAGTTGTGTAAAAAAATGTAAATTTACTTATAAATGTAAAAACAAAATTAATGAATAAAAAATACAAAATCAAATTCTTTACTTTCAAATTCTTGTTATTTAAAAAAAAAAACCTCCTTTGTCCTCCTATTGTATCAACATACCGGTAAAGGACTCTTCAGTGAAACGCACTTTACATGTTTTTTCTACAAAAAGATCGATTTTTTATGAAAGTAATTGACATTAACTAATATTTTCCTATGTATTAGACATTGAAAATCCCAAAGTACAGACATATTCAAACTTATTATAGCAAAAAAAATAAAACTGTACAAACTGAGTTTAAAATAACAAGGTTTATCTACTTTTTTAAATTTTTGTATAGGATTCATAGTAACATAACATTTTCAGCCTGTATTTTTTTTATCTGTAATCTTTGTCGCTTTATTATACTGTCCTTGCTTGTAATTATATACTACTCAAAACAAAATAAGGGCCACGAGGTATTTTGTCTGTACCATGAAAATAATAAAACCAATATTAATTTTTTTGTCTCCATAACGAAAACTAATGTTGTTTTTACCGTGTAGACCAATAAATTTATTCCAATAATAATGATTAAAAAGTTTATTTGCTTTTGAAAGAAAAAACACATTTAAGGTTAAAAATAAAAACAATGTAAAGTTACTGAAAACAAAAGAAAATACTCCATGCTCATCTTTTAGTAACGGGTATGCCCCCCTCGCTTCGTTACGCACTCCTGAAGCCTGGAGTGCATGCTCTCAATCAAATGCCTGACATTTTCCATTGGAATCTCTTCCCAGGCCCTTTTAACAGCGTTGATGAGTTGCTGTTGGTTGTGGATTTCCTGATCACCGTCTCTAACTCTTCGTTTCAACTGATCCCACATGTGCTCTATTGGATTTAAGTCCGGACTGTTCGCCGGCCACGGCAAGACTTGAATTTGAGACGCTTCCAGTACAAACCGAGTCGCTTGAGCCGTGTGTGCACGAGCATTGTCTTGCATCAAGATGAATCCAGGACCCGCTCGCTGGGCAAATGGGATCACATGTGGTCTGATGACTTCCTCAATATACCGCTGAGCAGTAACAGTACCCTCATTTAAAATAGCGAGCTCAGTTTTGCCGTGTAAGCTTATCCCGCCCCAAATCATTACATTTGGACCACCAAAACGATCGACTTCATGGATGCAGGCTTCTGAAAATCTCTCGCCGCGTCTTCTCCATACTCTAATACGCCGATCGTCGTTAAAAAATTTAACTTTGCATTCGTCTGTGAAGAGCACCATGCCCCATTGGTTTATGTCCCAGTCCAAATGTTGACGGGAAAATCTTAAACGATTTGCACGATGATTTCTGGTTAATGGAATACGGACAACTCGCCTTCTTGATGCCTGCTGGTCTTCATGCAATCGATTACGAATAGTTTGGTCACTGACACGAGTACCCGTTGTGAGCCGTAAACGATTTTGCAGCTTGCGGGCCGTCGTTGTGCGATCTCGGCGCGCACTTAATCGAATGTAACGATCCTCTTGAGCTGTTGTAATGCGAACTCTGCCCGAACCAGGTCTTCTTCTAACACTGCCGGTCTCTTGGAAACGATTCCATAGATTTTGAATAGCTCTTCGAGAAAATCCCAATTGCAAACCCACAGATCGCTGCGAATGACCTTCTTCAATCATTGTAACGGCTCTGGTTGCTGTCAGCGAGTCCATATGACGCCTGCGTGCTTGTGGCATATTGCAAAAGATGTTTCTGACTCGAGATATCAATGAACTCTGATAATTTCTAATAATCCAAGAAGCTAAGGAAAGCAAAACGTCAAAGAAAATGGAATCAAAATTTTCAAAAATAATTTTAAATCAAATTTTATTTAAAATTGTTGCCAGCATTAGATGAATACTACAATATTAAAAAGTTTAGGTATCAAAGAGTTTGTATACTCAATATTTTACTACTTTCAATATGTAAATGTTTAATAATTTACACCAAAATGAAAAAATACCTCGTGGCCCTTATTTTGTTTTGAGTAGTATAGTTTTAAGTTTTCTTTTTCTTTGTGTTGATGTATTCGAATCGACCGGGGAATGTGATTCTGTTGACTGAATTAACATAGAACTCATTTAGAATTAGGTGTGATACTCGTATAATTAGAAAATTATTATGAAATAATAAAAAAAAAGGAAAATATTTTTTAAATTAATGAATTGCAAATGACTTAATAAAAAAATCACATGTATTTGTTAGCCAAAGAAATAAGATACTGTAGACTTGTAGAGTATGTTGGCGTAATCGACTACAAATAAATCAATAACATTTTTATTTATTATTATGAGTAGTTCCATACTCATGCATGAGTATTACTGAGTGCACAACATAATAATTATGGTTTCTTGCCATTCTTTGCCTTTTTAGTGAAGTTGGATTTATAGTTGATGTCGATGGTAAAGACTGTGATGTCTGAAAATAGAAAGTTAATAATAACTAACCAAAATAAAATAAAATAAAAACAATATTTTTTATGAAAATACGTACTTCAGAAGGTCCAGAATACAACTTAACAATTTCTTTAGTTGGTACTGCGTCAGACTTCAGAGAACATCTTCCAGATTTTTTAATTTCGAATACATTATCTGAGAAATGTATTGAACAGGATCGTGCTTAATTTGGTGGGAACCCAACCCATCCGCCCCGTCGCGTCGATCCATTTTAATTTTATATTAATTTCCGAAGGAAAACTAAAAAGATATTACAGATAAGTATCTCTCTTATCATGTCTACTATACTATTACCAAAAACCGGACTATCGATAAATGTTGGTACGATAACCCTGCACTGCACTATTTTTGCATTATTGCACAAAACATGTACATTGCTTTCTGGAAACGAAGTAATTTATATTGGCTATGTTTTTAACAAGCAATGTATATTTTTATTGACATTGTTGTTTTTTTTCACTTTTTACTAATTAAACAGTTAGTACGATCTTACCGATGAAAAGAAATGTTTCCATGTGTAACATTTCATGTTTTACTTTGCTTCCTGCAGGTCAAAATAGCACAAGAAGGCATATTTATGTAAATATTCCGCATAATCACAGCTTGATAGTTGGCGAACGACTGAGAAGTGTCAAATCATGAAACGGACTGGATATGAGTGTTCACTCATATGAGTGGCGCGCGGGTTCCGCCCACTTACGACTTCTAACCTCTTTCTTGTGTTCTGAGGTGCACGGTAATTGAACGGTAATTTAGGGGTACATTTTACGGTAATACTGGCAACACAGTCTGGCTGGCAACGCTGAGCCACCTGCCCTGCCACATCCTTCATTCAATTCCATTCCATTCACCATTTTGATCCCACACTGAGTTCGTGTGTTTTGTCTTGGTGAGTTTAAATCGCAATTTATACTTGAAATCGTGATGTATAATATTGTTACTTTATTATATTTTCTTAGATTATATGATTTCAACAATAAATATGTTTTTATTTCGTTATTTCGTTCTAATAATACACGTCATCTAAAATTGTACCTACTTTACCATTTCAGTCCTTAAATTTCTCCGAAGTCCCTACTACACTCTCCAAGATGGGTAGGGAGGACAAGGCTACTTGGAAGTCTAATTACTTCACTAAGATTATCGTAAGTTTTAGTCCCTAGTCTCTAAAAAATACCTCGTGGGTTATTATAACCTAAAACTTGACGTGTTTCTTTAATTATTACAGCAATTGTTAGACGAGTACCCCAAATGTTTCCTGGTGGGTGCCGACAACGTGGGCTCGACCCAAATGCAGCAGATCCGCATCGCGCTGCGCGGCCACAGCATTATTTTGATGGGCAAAAACACCATGATGCGTAAAGCTATCAAGGACCATCTGGAGACCAACCCCGCGCTCGAGAAGCTTTTGCCCCACATCAAGGGCAATGTTGGCTTTGTATTCACCCGCGGAGACCTTGTCGAAGTAAGTATCCATAACCATTAATTAATATGCAGTGTGTAACTAACTTTCCTTACACTTACTATAAATGTTGCAGGCAGTTTGGTTTTCAATTCTTAATATTTTTTTGTTATTTTTACGTACTTCACAAACTAGTAATAACTGCAACTGGCAACCCCTATAATAATTGTTGGATAAAAAGTTGCCGGTAATTATCTAATAATACATTTGTACTTTGAAATTGGTGCTAGTTCATTGAGTTGACCAGTTTGGGTTTGCGCTAGGTTCGTGACAAGCTCCTGGAGAACAAAGTTCGCGCTCCGGCCCGCCCCGGCGCCATCGCTCCGCTGGCCGTCGTCATCCCAGCTCATAACACCGGCTTGGGTCCTGAGAAGACTTCCTTCTTCCAGGCTCTGTCCATCCCTACTAAGATTTCTAAGGGTATGTTATTCTTTTGTTTTCACAGTACAGATGTGAGTCGTAAGCACAGTTTTGGTCGAAGTGTCTGTCCGGGTGTAGAAAAGGGGGCCCCAAAAAAACAATTTTTTTTTTCTTTCTCAAAATGCCTAATTACTAGCTAACGAAAAGAGATAGACTGATAGATAGAGAGATGATAGAGAGATAGATTGATTTCTGAGACTTAGCCAAATTTTCAGAGTAATTTTGTATGGAACTAGGACTTATAAATTTTCAGCATGTTCTGGCGATTCGCCGGCCGCGGCAGCGCGCCGTTGTGGTTCTAAACTAACATACCTAACCACCTTGGTGATTAAAAACCGCTCGTATCTCCAAAACGGTGCGTGCTAGCGCAAAAATAATGACTTTTACCGACAGTGAAGACTGCAGCCTCCACTCCCTAAAAAAAAAAACTTAGAGCTGTGCATAAAAAAAATAGATTTTTTTTCTCATTTTTCATAGTAAAAAATGTTAACAAGTTCCAGATCCATACAAAATGATATATTTTTTCAATTTAATGTAGGTATTTTTAGAGAGCTTTGTAAAAGTGTACATGTTTTAGGTTGTACATTTACATTTAGTTATGATAATTAATTTAATTAACTCAAACAATTGGGTTAATTAATAAAGCTTCAGATTGTCTGTTTAAACCCATAGAGTTTAAAAAATGAACTCTATGTCGTCGCTATCAGACAAAATTAACTCTTTAATATATCCTAGTGCATTTGTCTCAGTAGATATTGCACTCGCATTTTAAAGATACATTTATTCTATTATGTAAATTGCAAAGAGCATATTTTTATATAGATTTTGACAATGGACACTAATTAAGTAAACTTGTTCGTAGGTACCATTGAAATCATCAACGATGTGCACATTCTGAAACCCGGCGACAAGGTGGGCGCGTCCGAGGCTACGCTGCTCAATATGCTGAACATCTCTCCGTTCTCATACGGTCTTGTAGTCAAGCAGGTTTGTTTCTTTCAAATTACTTATTTTCACATGTTTATTAAAAAGAAAACCTAGCTTGATGTAGATTCAAGGTGTTCAAAATGCCTATGTAAGAGTTTTATTCACCATACGATCATGATAACGAAAACTAGAATTTGTATGGCGTCAACAGCGCCTGACAATATAAGACAAGTTATAATAACACTATACAAAATCTTGTTTTCCTTAATTGAAGAATGAAACTCAATTCGCACCCAAAGTTGTTTGGCTTAGGCGGCAAATCGGCAACAAAAATACAGCCTTGCCCGAATTTCTTTTAAAATTTAGATGTAGGCTTTACGGGCAATGTTGCTGGGCGTGTAGCCGAGTTGACTACTCGCAATAATTGATGTAGTAAATTTGGCCATTATTCTGGTGTACTAGAATTATGCATTATTTATTAGAAATTTAAATTAATTGAATAAAATTTTGATATTTATTTAATCATTATTTACAACTGAATCAAGAATACACTAAAATTTTTATTATTAGCAATCAACATTAAATAAAACTGGGGTGACATTTTATATAACATATCCTGTATATCGAAAGGTCAACGCATAGACAAATTAGCACTTTGTATGTTAAAAATATTATGATCTATTTACTACTATTATTTCAACCTAAATATATTTGAGTAAAACAAATAATGCCTTGGAAACGTAGAACTTATATAAATTTATAATAATTTAATTATTACAAATCTAATAAATTTTTTATTCATAAAAATATTTACATATTAATTTAACCAACCTATTGTTGTTGTAAATACTTAATCAAAATAGTGAATTCTTATACTTTTTATTTTATATGTAACTGATCTGTTAAATGAAACATGGTTATGCATCACCCCTTAGTTTAATCTTGATTACTAATAATAAAAATCTTGTTCAGTGCTTACGTCAGCCTTCCTGGTAGCATAATGGTCAGTGCAGCCGCCCCCGGATTGCGGAAAACGCAGGTTATTCCTGACCGAGTTGGGTAGGCATTTAATTTTTTCTCTGCACATATTTTAATATTTAGTGTGTGTCAGTGCATCGATTCATGATTCAGTAATCAAGAGATTCAGTTGTAAATGTGTATTAAATAAATATCAAAATTATAATTAATTACTGAAATATTAATAATTTTTACAATAAATAATGCATAATTCTAGTATGTACACTAGAATTTTGACCGAATTTACTACATCAATTATTGTGAGTAGTAAACTCTGCTACACGCCCAGCAATATTGTCCAAAATGCCTACGTCTCAATTTTATAAGGGGAAATTCAGGCAAGGTTCAGTATTTTTGTGGCCGATTTGCCGACTAAGCCGTTAGTTTGTCCAAAGTGTTGAGTACAGTCTGCATACTCTGTGCATTCTGATAATTTACCTTTGGTAAATAATTTGCGCAGTGACTATTAACGTGATCAGTTTATGTTACTGATTGTCTATTCATAAGCAAACATGAGTTTTGGAAAGTTTTTATTGTATCTTATCTAATTAAGAGTATTATGAAATCGCCACACTATTGATTTTAGTGGGACAGGGGGAAGTATGGACAAAATTAAACTGTTAAAATGTTTTGATTTTTTGTATTCATTAAATGTTAAAAATGTTGTTTTGACAGACTGAAAACAATATAAGGCATAAAATAAGTCTGACATTACACACTCTTGACATTTACTAATAAGAATAAATTTTATTTAATTGACTTAAATTAGATAATAAATTATATTTGACAAAAGATAAATTTTATCTTAATAAATATCTTAAGAGACAGATAGCATTATCGCTATCATATTATATTAAATACTCAGCCAAAAATTTGGCTACCCTATCTGCCCCTATTGGGCAGAATATTGACATTGTTAATTGTCCTTTGGAATCTGTTCCAAATCAATCTGTTTACAATAATTTAAATTGATCTCAAAGACAATAGAGGAAAACTCTTTGACTTAAATATTAAGAAAAATTAAAGGTCCCACTTATATACATTATTCATTTTAAAAACATATACATTATTAATATTATTATATTATTATTAACAATATAATAATAATATACATTATTCACTTTATGAACATTATTCATCAAAACATTCAGGGCTTTTCTGGAAATGAATTAGAGTTGGAATTATATATAAATGAAAAAAATTACATGTCTTGTCGTGTTTGTTTTAACCAAGCAATGGTTAAAACAAACTATTAGTAAGCCTTGATAATTATAAAGTCATTAGTTTTTTCACAAGAGAGTGCTATAAGAGGTGGATCACTGATATTATTAAACTATACATTACAATCAAAGGAGCGTAATGACATAGTATCTCTCTCAGTTGAACGAAATATTGAACTATCATGTGTGGAGCTTGAGCAGTATGTTATTGTTTGTGTGTATAGGCATCCCTCTGGTAATTACCACTTATTCGATTCCATTATGGAAGAAGCCTTGCAAAAGGTATGAAATTGTAAATAGAGGATAGTTGTATGTGGTGACTTTAATTTTAAATAGATGACTCCCAGAACTTGGTAAGGTTTCTTAATCTTTTCAAATCGTTTAACTTGCAAAATCTTTTGAACATACAAGAGTTACAGCCACATCAGCTACCTGTTTAGATAATATTTTATCTAATTGTAATGTTATTGAGAAGTCAATAATAAATTTTAGAAACTGTCAGATCACAATGGTCATCGTTAGATTTGAGCACCAATATGATCGTCCTTCAAAGAATATTTGGGTTCGATTTAGAAAGCGGTAGCCTCTTTCTGGGTAAACTGATACTATGGGGGGGCTTAAGGAAACACTTAGTATCGATTTTGGTTGCCGGAAACTATAGTTTGATTTGATTTTTTTACTTTTTATTAGAGAACTGAAGTGGTACTGTATGACATTGTGGAAATTTAAACTTTTACTCAAGGTAAATTTGTTAACTTAGATTTTTTATTTTGTTTTTTAACATGTGGTTGTCTTTTATATTTTTTTGTTTTTTTTTGTGATGTAAAGTGTCCTGCTATGATAGGGCATTTTCCAATATTTTTGACGCTGTAAGGGAGAAAAGAGAGCTGGACACTTGCTGAGTTTCTTGCTGGTTCTTCTCAGTACAAGATCTCCCGCCCAGAGTAGACTTACGAACCGATGGCATAGTGACATTCACAAGAGCTACTTGTAGCCTATACTGAATAAATTAATTTGAATTTGAATTTATGCTCGCATTGAATAATGCCCTAGCTTTTAGATTCTATTAGGTTGCCTATCACGAAAAAATCAAGCACCTATTGTATTAAATTCCATATGAAAGAAGTGGAGTATATAAAATTAAAACAGTCTTAATCAAATTACTTTTACAGTATCATATGCTGCCGTCATTTCGGCCTTTTACACTTGAACACCCACATACAACTGATTTAGTTAGTTCAGATAAACGAGTGTTTGATTACTGTCCACGTAGGTGTATGACTCTGGCACCATCTTCGCGCCAGCCATCCTGGACATCAAGCCCGAGGACCTCCGCGCAAAGTTCCTGGAGGGCGTAGCCAACGTGGCGGCCGTGTCGCTGCGCGTGGGCTACCCCACGCTGGCCTCCGCGCCGCACTCCATCGCCAACGGGTTCAAGAACCTGCTCGCCGTCGCCGCCGTCACTGAGGTCGAGTTCAAGGAGGCCACCACTATCAAGGAATTCATCAAGGTACTGTTTTCGTTTATTTTTTCGATGTTTTATTTTACTGTAAGACGACTTTAAATGGTGCGGCGTGACTGGCATCAGTTTGATGAGAGGTTCTTGCTGGATTACTCATTGTCGAGTTAGTGAACCTTGATTATGATGCATTTTCGTCATTAAAAATTGCTTTCGTTTTGTTGACACAGTGTCTTTAAAATTATGTCTGTTTTAATACCATTGAGTTCAACTAGAGCTCTCTGGCTTCGCTTTCAGACTAAAGTAACTCTTCAAATTTATCCTAGTGTGACAGGTTCATATATATGGACGTTGCACTGGCATTTTGTAGAAACAACAATCTTATTTTTGCAGTATCAGTTTATTTGTCTTTGACAAATTTTATCAACAATGCACTTGTCACCAGGACCCATCTAAGTTCGTGGCTGCGGTGGCCGCGCCGGTCGCTGCCGCTCCCGCTGCTGCTAAGAAAGAAGAGGAAAAGAAGGAAGAGAAGGAGGACTCTGAGAGCGACGACGATATGGGCTTCGGGCTCTTCGACTAAGCCGTTGTGGGCTGCGCACGTTGAGGGCGCCGCTGCTACCTCGTGCGAAAAGATTCGATGAGATTCTATATTGTTAGAAGTTGGCAGCGCTGTCGTCGACTCGCGCACGAGTGTTGTCTGCACCGACCGGGTTAGTCCGTCAACGCCGCCGGGTTGGACGCCCATGTGGCGGCCGACGTGGCTATCGCATTACGTGCTAGTCAATAAACTCTATAAAAATATTGCCTTGTTTTACTAATTTAGTAAACCAGTTCATTATCCTTAATCAGTAGTATAGACTATCCACTGCTGAGCCTCAGTTGAAAACGAGACTGCCACGTTTTAGTGTCAGTTTGTTTCTCGCGCTTCTTTGCACACTGGGCTTAGCAGTTTAAAAGATGCGTTTAGTCTCAACATGGGTGTGCGTCATCCCAGCAGCGCCACACTCTTTGAATTTGAAAAGAATTTTGATTAATTTAGCCAGGGTAAGTAGGTGTCTAGAACCCTTCTGGACCCATGGCACAACTACTAGGCTCTGCCGTGGGCAATTTGATACCCTTCTACACAACCGATTGGGAAAAGTATGTCGACAAAACTCGAGTTGTTTGGTCGGTGAGAGAAAAATCAATTTTTCATTTTCCCAGAAGTTTTACAATCGCGTGCATAAAGTATAATTATGTGCATAAGAGTGATTCAAATGGTTTGGTCCAACTGAAATCGTTCATTGCGATAACTTTCTAGAATCGATCGCGTTGGATATGAGTGCTCATCCTGGCATGGCCACCTATGATGGCCCCTTATAACTTTTGAACGGTGGACAGAAAAACTATAGTTTGGCGACGATTCTTTGGACATAGGTACTACCTACCTATCTATAAAGTCAGCCGACAAGCAAGGGGCCCATTAAAGCCATGGCGGGCGACTGCTTTGAAGCAATACTGTGCGTTATTCTATTGAAATTAAATATACCTAGCTTAAAATGTCAGTCAAACTGCTGGCCGCTGCGCTGCGGACCGCTACCACTTCGGTGTGAATTAACTACTTTATGACCACTAAAAGAAAATATTACATTTTACGACATTCATAATCCTTTATTTGATTCACAATAATTTAAACATTAAAAATATCACATAAAACTCCACTAGGTACTCTAATATAATATTTGTCCACATTTAAAACATTTAAGATAATTCATTACAACTGAAATTATTTTTAATTCTATCGATTACAATTTGCTGTTTCACACTTGTTGACATACTAAAATTAAATTTAAATTAATTAAATAAATAATAAAATAAAGGTAAATTATTACCTTTACCTTTTACAGACTATTACAATTAGGTATACACGCCTGCATATCAACCTACCACAAACTGTCAAATTTCCTCAATAGACTTTGAACTTTATGCCTCTAGCATATGGTTGAAAATGTATTGAAGAAAGACAGTTTTGGATAGGTTTATGTGCAGGCGTCGGTACTTAGCTGTTTTGGCGACAGGTTTATAAAGGTGGATTGGTATCAGCTAGCCAGACTGGACAAACCCTACACCAACCAAATCTAGTAATTTAGGTTTACTGTTAGGAGTTGAACCCAGAACCTTTGGGCCGGATATCATTATTGTGAGTCACAAACAATAATTTTTTGTGGCTATATCAAGCTTCATTATTAAGCTCGATATAGCGGGTGTCCTTTCTTTTATTTTATCAAACCATTTACATATGAGGCGCCATAACTTCATAGAAATACTAATCTTGGCCAGTCTCAATGGCATCTGTTAGTTACTTCAAAGCTAAAAATTTTACATTTTAAACAATTACGCTATAATAAAAAATAAATTAATCAAGTATGCTCCATAAAATAATCACTTATTTTACAATTAACCGTTTGCATTTCATAGTTAAATTCTGCTTCATATAAAAATTTGTAACTACTTACATACCCTATATCATTATTTATCATGTATATAGTCAGTTATATAGTGAAGGTAAGTCTTACAGTTAAAAATATTCCACTATTGCGTACGTAGCATATTCTTGTGATTTCTATGGAAAACTGGTAAGTTTTAAGGTTTACTACAAAACATATAAAACTAGGCTGTAAAATATTACCATAGAAAAATGAGTTTCTTGTGTTTGAGAAGTTTACTTTAATCTAAGTACCTAACTACAGTAGTACTACATAAATACATCTACGTATCTCCATATTATATATTAAATAAGTGAACGTTAGACCGTCATGGATACACTTGGGCATTTATTTAAATCTAAGGAATACCTATTATGAACCTTTATTAAAACATCTCAATCCTCTGACCAACCTATAAGTTCCTTTTCAGGTGGTGTTCAATATAATTCACCCTGTTTTATATAGTTGTTAATTCTAATTCTGCCTGTACCTTTAAAGCAGAAGTGATACATTTTTGATATACTATGTATGATTTTCAATGTAATTATAGAATGATATGAATGAATCAAAGTTAAGGGAACCATCTGGACAAAAAATCCCGACGACGACGATGCGATGGGTCGAAATGCTACTGCGAGAGGGAAACCTCAGCAGGACCCAATAAGATAAGATAAGGGAACTATGATTGTGAATTTCACTTTAGACATTTTAAAAATTAAAAAAAATGGTTTTATGGCTCTAATTTTTCTGTCGAAAGGTGGGGTTGGTTGTGGAAACAAAATGTGTAGTGGTGTGTCCCATACACGTGTCTCATTTTCACAAATGCGATAACACTGCAGTAATACTGCTTTATGAGCTTATGGTAAGGCTCCAGGAATCCCTTCCTTTTCTTCATTATTTTTCTTGTGTGCAGACTTGAACATTCTGTATAAACTTACAGAGTGCCTAGTGCTGAGAGTCCTTAATCATAATAGAGAAGTAACAGCTTTTAAAATGTTGTACCATTCCTTTTGTTACCATCATTACCAAATTAAGAATTAACTTTCATTTTAATGATTGTTTCAAATAAACACATGGGGTACAATATGACTTAAAGAGGAGTAGGCTCATCTTGAAGCATGAACTTGAATGATCCATCAGGATCAGTGCAGCGTAATATTCGCATCGTGTTGCCCGGCGTCAGAGGGGATTTTGGTTGAATCAAATACAACGTCCCATCCATGAAGCACTCAGGTCTCTTTGTTGATATTGTTTCCAAGTCCTCCATAACTTCTATGCTGTACCAGCACATTATAGCGTTGGCAGGTCCACCATTTGTTACGGGTAATGTAAAAACTTCTAGTTTACTCTCACTGAGTATGGAACCCAGATTCATTGCATCTGTGATTGAAGTGTAATCCAGAAGTGTGAGGTCTATACAGAAATTTTGAGTCACTTCATATTTATTTATGTATTCTCCCACTTTATAGTTTTTAATATTTTTATCATACACTCTATTATTAATATCTAGCCAAGGGCTGTTGACAACTTGGACATGTAGATTGACTTTAGCCGGCATAAATAAACCACCTTCGAAAAGATGATTGTTCCTTAAATCATTTGCGATTTCTTTTTGGTGCATATCTATCTCTCCACATATTTCAAATATGTTGCTAAATATTGCATGGAACTTTTGGTGACGGAAATCCTCCATTCCCCATTCATCTCCAAGCAGAACAGTAACCATCGCCCAAGATATTTTATTTGCTTTGAATACTTTTCTAAAGAACTTCTTGTCACTAGCTGTTTTTGCATTACAAACAAGTGAACGTGCGCCGCGTCTCATCATCAACAGTCCAAATACAGGAAAAGGAGATAAGTCAACAATATTCATGTTTGATATATCTACAAGCTGTCCCAAGTAAACACAAGCCATACCAACATTTCCAGCAATCAATTTGATGTATTCATTGTCATTTAAAAATCTCAATGTTTCTGAAGAAATTCTTACAATTGGTGAGTTCAAATCATTCACCATAGTCAGCTTGCCTCCATTGATCAAGAATTCAGCATTAAAAACTGCATTTTTCTTAACAGTTTTTGGAAAGTTGTCATAGAATACAGCTTGCTGCCATGCATTGGCTCTTGTATCAGATCTGGGGTCTGTAGTAAGGGTTATATGTTTGGTTAAATATAAATTGAACCAGCCAATAAAAAACTGAATTTCAGCATCTTCCTTGGCAGTGAATTCTAAAGAATATGGTTCAGAGCGGCTAAGTACCTCTTGAATATCACGATAGTCATTGAAATCTATTTTCAGTAGGGATTGAGGTTCAGTTATGTACTTGAGATCTTTTAACAAATGAACATCCTCACTATCATATGACTCATCTTGTGTTAAAACATGAACAGTCAGATCAGGGATGTGCAAGCACTTTTTGATTACTGGGCTTAAGTGATATTTTCTGTCAAGATGTTCAGATTTAGCTGCCACAACAAAAAATTCAGCTTTATTAGGTATAATACGGGTAGTAGGAATAGTAAAATATTCCCATGCATGAGCCAAAGTCTGGAGAATGTGTTCTCCAAATAGGCCAGAATCAAACATTTCCGTCACCACAATAGATCTCTTCCCACCTATATCCATATAATTCATTGTAGTGGACATCTTGTTCACAATGACTATATCATGTTTGCTATTTCCTTGGGTGACACACTCTGCCATCCAAGCCATATGTTCAGAAGACTCAACACCAGTCACTGCAGTTGCTGAGCAATCATTCGCAAATATAGCCAATATACCTGTACCTGTGCCAATATCTAGGACACTGTCCTTGAAACGAATAACACACTCACTTATAGCATTATAGTAAGCTTCATTACGGATTTTATCATTCAACATACGAAAATGCCATCTCTCAAGTAAAAGATTTTTAATCGAGTTTATGTTTTTTTCAGCATTGACAAAGCGAGCATCTAATTTCAAAGCCTTCTGGAAATGAGCCCAAGCTTCTGTGTAGAAGCCGAACTTGTATAGGTACTTGCCAATGTCATTCAACAAGTTATAACTGCTTGGGTAAACACTAATGGCTTTACCGAAATTGGCAAAAATATCTTCCATCTTATCGGCGCGTACCAGAACTTCGTTGAGCCGGATTAAAGCATCCCGAAACTCTAATTCTAGTACTTCTTTAATATCTGGATTCTTATCGAAGGCCAATAAGTAAAAATCAAACGCCTTACTGTAGCTGCCGCTAGACGTCAGCTGCCTCGCTAAATTCAAGTAATGCTCAGCTTCTTCTCCCATTTTATCAAAATTAGGTTAGATAATTAATTTATTTGTAAAGATAGACTAGATTGTTGTTTTGTAAACAGGCTTTTTCAGGCTTACACAAAGAATATTGCAGTGCACCCGATGAAACGACAACTTGACTCGCCGCACACGATCTGTGCAATGTGAAGTAATAAACTGACTGACTCCTTTAGCTATTACAGGTACAGCAAAGTGAATACTACCCATCTATAACTTATGACGTAGATCCCCCGGTACCAAAAAATAGAAATTGAAGAAAATCAATAATCAGTTGACTATTACCTACATAGATACCCAAACAACAACAATACAATACTTTTTTTTTTAAGAGTAGTTCGTTCCTTGAGGAACCGGCGAAGGTCATAGACAATGCTGCCATGTCATTAGTTTCTCAATTTTATATACATAAATACATAAATAAACAATATTGATGATGATGAATGATAATAGAAATGGGAAGTGAGAAATGATATTACCACCCAACCCCTCGAGTATCTCAGTAAAGATGTGGGGCTTTACTAAGTCCTCACGCAGACTTCTTGTGAGAATTTGAAAAGTAACATTGCACTGTTTTGTTTCATTTGCCAACACTCATGCACACTCACGAACACTTAACGGTTAATAATCCACCATTATTTTACATTAATATTCGACATAACACAAATTTTAGAAAATTAAACCAAACCGCAGACATGCTCTTCACTTTCCCGCCAAGAAGTCGTACACCTACTTAATTATTTTAGGGTTTTATTTACCGGGTCGGTCTTAATCCTTTTTAGAAAAAGACAAGCGCAGCCCAGGCGCATCTCAGGAATCTGCGTGCAGATTTTTTTCCACGGATCAAAAAAAAAAAGTACTCAAAGAATGCCGAGCTTATTCTGGAAAACTCAATACTCAATGACACATGATAAAAGATCTCAATAATTTTCTACTCAACAAAGATGACACTTAACTTAAGTCCATTTTTGTATGAAAACAATTGCCTTTATTTGTGTTAATCTTGTTGGTTAACTTAATTAATTTAACTTAGTTAATTTAATAGGTAAATAAAATAAAATAAACAACAACTGATTTTGGATAAAGTAAGTAATTTTGTGATTATCAATAATAGCTAAATTATCTTTAGAAACAGAACGACTTCTGTTTCGTCATAGATTTTGGACTAATTACTTATAGGAAACACTTGGTCACGGGTTTGATGTATCTATTAATTTTTTACATGCACGTAAGCCGCAATTGGCATTTCGCCGTCAAGTCGACTTTGCTTTATTGGATTCCCTAACGTGATTTAATAATCATGCAGTCGTTTTATACTCTGTCCCTCTTACAAATAATTTCCCACTTCACTTCATACGATTAAAAATTTTTGTTATATAAATGTGACGTGTGGCTCATTTTGGCACGGCAACCATTACCAACTCGAAATCTGAGTTAGACACAGATACTACAGATAATTAGTGGATAATTAGTGGGAATTAGTGGGGCCATGGTTCAAAAGTTATAAGGGATACAAGGTGGCAGTGCCAAAAAAAGCGCTCATTTTGGCACGGCCACTTTGTATCTAAAATCTAAATCTCAGAGTTAGTCGGAGCTTCTATGAAAGTTATATCAATTTTTCATAGTAGATGTACAATCGCGTACATGAAGCTTATTGATAATTTGAATTAACAACTTAAAATTGAAAGGTATAAAGAGTCTAGGTAAGAATCTAGGTATATAGAGTGCAAGTAAGTAAATGAGAGAGAGAATCGGTTACATGTATGGATTTGTACATGACATTAATTTAATGTCGGGTACTAAAACAAAAATGTTAACTAGTTAGTATATAAATGCATTTCTTTAAAAATATAAAAAGGCTCATTTGAATGCTTTACAATTTTATTATTAACCGACTTCAAAGAAAAGATGAGGTTCTTTTTTACTATAAAAAGGCTAATAAATGTTATCTGGGGATTGAAAAATCGAAAAATCTGTTAATACATTTTTTAAGCATTTAATGGCGCCTTTTTTATTGATACAGAATCAAACATACGTAGTACACACATATCAAAGTTTCGTCGTTCATTCACAATTTTATTAATTCAAGTAATAACTAAATGCTTATGTGCGCGACTTCACATGTTGTTTTTGTATGGAAAAAAGAAGTTGCTATAATTTTTGAACCATGGCCCCACTAATTCTGAGTTTTATACACTAATTCCCACTAATTATCCACTAATTGTTGGTGTAATCAGATCTTCGCTACGACCCGTGGTTTCAGAGATACAAGGTGGCCGTGCCAAAATGAGCCTCATTTTGGCACGGCCACCTTGTATCCCTTATAACTTTTGAACCATAGCCCCACTAATTCTGAAATTTATCCACTAATTATCTGTAAACTCAGTTTTCGGGTTGGTGATGGTGGCCGTGCCAAAATGAGCCACACAAATGTGACACTGAATACTATTCCAAGCTTAAACTTTGTTTATTTGTAAGAGGGTTATATTATTCTTATTTTATGATTTTAAATCAATCTTTACCGTCGACCATAGACTATACAGCCGACGATGAACGAAATAATGATAATGCAAGTGGGGCGGGCTGTCGATATATAGTTTACAACACTAGACTGTCCTTTTTTCTGGAGGGCTAGGCTTTAGAGATCGGTCTAATCTTTGGATCGGTCTATGAAGCCGTTTCGGTTTTATTGATTCTGCTGTCTCTAAAGCTCGTTTGATGACAAATGACAAACAGATGGGAAAAACTTATAATAAATTATTATCTCATTTATTATTTCCATCCTATTGAGCTGTTTGAAAGAATATGCATCTTTCAAACAGCTCAATAGGATGGTAATAATGAATGAGTCATAATAATAATTTATTATTAGTTTTTCCCATCTGTTCATAGGATTTGTTAGAATTCTAACAAATCCTAGTAAAATGTATAATTAGGTAGAGAAAATAATAAACATGAATGAAATAAGAAAGCTCTTTAGACTGTTCATTTAATATTGCACAATTCTACTCACAAAACAATATTGCACTACTATACCTACATCAAAAAAAGACATGTTTTTATGAAAACTTCTCAGGATTATCACTGATCAAAACAGTAGACCAGTGTCCACACCTAATAGTGGAATCATTTTCACAAAAAAATGCTTGTTTAAAGTAGTTTATTGTTGGATTAAGCTCTGGTGAAAAGCCCAATTGTCCATATTTGTTATAGCCCGTAGTCCATATTGAATTATCTTCGAGCATTATTGCTGTATGCTTTGAACCACAGTCAATATCCTTCACATTCAAATTGACTTCCTCTTCATTTTCATCTAAAATGTCTACTAATGTAGGTAGATGATAACTTTTAAGCCCTTCCCTGTTCAAAACTCCTTTAGTATCAGGGTAGTGCACTCCTAGCTGGCCAGTGTCATTCCACCCCCATGTGTACAAGTCTCCGAACTCACTGAGAGCCAAGCAGTGCCAACCGCCTGCTCTTATTTTTGTAATCTTAATACCAGCCAATGCCTCTACTTCTGTAGGAGTATCTAAATTGTCTAAAGTGCCATGACCTAACTGTAATCGCCTGAAATTGAAACAATTATATTAAGCACAATTTCATTTAATTAGGTAAGTAAAACAATAAAAATGCAGTAAATACCTACCTTCCATTTCCCCAAGTATAAACTCTGCCAGCATCAGTAAGCAACATATAGTGTTCATAACCACATCTTATATCACAAGCTTTGCCAACACAATGGCTTGTGTCCAGCAGACTTGGAAGGAGACCACTGTACACCTTTCCATCAGTAGTCAAGCAGAGACAGGAGTTATTGGTTAGAGCTAATTTCAAAATGTGGTTTTCTCGCCGTACTCTTTTTGAATCGTTTTCTAATGATGATTCTATATTTAGTTTTATTAGTTTTGTAACTCTTTTTTTTTGCAAATCCATTATCCACAAGATGTTGGACTTCTTATCAGCTAATATAAGATTGTAGTCATTACCGACCATAATAAGATTTGTGTCAAATTCAGCTGTGTTGCATTCTTCTGGTAAATCTACTTTTACGACTTGGTTATCTTTACCATTACAATTTCCCGTGAGATAAAAAGCCTTATCAAATCTAAATATATTGTACGACCAGCTTAAGTGGATCAATGTGGCGGAATTTAAAGGAATGATACTGTTACTACATCCTGTTATTAAACGAAAGTCTGACATAATTCGATCTTCCTGTAACCACTGTCCGAATAAATTGGAGCCCGATGTTCTGTACATAATGATTACGAATTTAAAACACTTGCTATTTTTTTCATATAAATACTACAAGTCTGTCTTTCTTTCAGGGTGTTATCTTATCACTGAGCAAGTAATCACTACGTTGTTATTTGTGACAGGAAGAAGAAAATAATGTAGGTATTAGAGACCTTTTTTTTTTTCTTTTAGTTGATGGCTTCGTGCGATTAGCACATTTAGCCAGTGTCAAAGTAATTTTTCTTACAAGTAATACATAAATATACAATATTTCCTTCCAGTCAGTATGATGATGAATGATGATGAATGATAATAAAAATGAGAAGTGAGAAATGATATTCCCCCCAACCCTCGAGTATCTCAGTAAAGATGTGGGGCTTTACTAATTCCTCGGCGGACTTCTTGAGAGAATTTGAAAGGTAAAGTTGCACTGTTTTGTTTCATTTGCCAACACTCATGCACACTTACGAACACTTAACGGTTAATAATCCACCATTATTTCACATTAATATTCGACATAACACAAAATTTAGAAAATAAAACAAAACCGCAGACATGACTCTTCACTTTCCCGCCAAGAAGTCCATTAGAGACATTACTTGCTCAGTGTTAGACACATCCACAGACTTATTAGAAATTACATCAAAGGGATGCCCAATCTAAATCGATATTTTAGAAGATCGATTCACGGTAATACTATTTGCCGATCTTTTGGATCGATTCAACAGGATGCGATCTTTGCTCAGATCGAATTGCATGCCTGGAAGATCGTATAAAAAATCGTATCATTAAAATAGAAAAATAATGCAAACTAAACGATATAGGTATAAGATCTTTGGCAAAACTAACATTTTAGCGGGGACGATGTATCTACAACAAAGTTACCTACACAAGATTACCTACACTTATTTGTCGAAATAGTCTCGAGTTACGTACTAAGTAAGACTGCTATGCCGTGAGTATGAAATGAAATGAAGGTAGATTAAAATTTGTTTTTTTTTATACCGCCGCAAGAACATCATAGGTACTTTTTGTTCATTGTAGATTAGATAGTACTACGATTGAACACGAAGTGTTTAATTTAGTAAGCGTGACATATTATTTTTGAATATTGTTTTTAATATGGCTCCGCCAGTAAAATCATAAATGCGGAGAGTTGGAATCTATAGATAGTTTTGTAATCTTTTTTCTCAACCTCATTTTACAGAATGTATGGTCTTCGCGCTGCTGTATAGGGTAAGGTAGGTATACATAGTTATGCTGCTGACTTCCTAGTAAAAAAGAAATTACAATTCTCTAATTTTGATACATTTATATGTGAAAATATATATACAATAAATATTATAGAAATATTGACAAACGAGAACTGTCTTCTTAATACCATTTTGCATAGGAACTATATTACGTATTTTACACTGTGTATACTAGTAGTAGGTAGTACTGTGGTAGTACTATGTATTTCACATAACTATCTTATGATTAATATAATAGTCGTCACCAGCCTTCGGACCCGTTGCTCTACATAGACCTCATTTATTTATTTAATTATTCTAGTGTATGCTATAAATATGTGGAATCAAAACTTATTTTCCGTAGGTTGGTTAAACAGTTGTTGCACTTCATCGCATTTCAACTACTTACTTTTCGAAATATTTTCACTTTTAGGAAATAAACCTACATAAGTTGAAATAAGTAGCAAGTGGTCACTGCCTACCCCTACGGGAAAGAGGCGTGATTATATGTATGTACTAGCTGACCCGGCGGACTTCGTACCGCTTTGACAGTTTCCATGACAACACTACAAACAAATCATTTTGTATTGGAAAAATTTCAAAAATCTAAAAAAAATTTAGTGGACCACCCTTAACATTTAGGGGGATGAAAAATAGATGTAGTCCGATTCTCCACCCTAGCCGATATGCACGCTAAGATTCACGAAAATCGGTCGAGCCGTTTCAGAGGAGTTCAATAACGTAGTATACCGTGACACGAGAATTTTATATATTAGATGTATGTAAGTTGAAATCCTTTCGCCTACTAGCACAACTTATAACAATGCAGTTGCTGTACATTTTGCATAGCTTTAAAAAATTGAGAGGATAAGTTACGAAAATTAATCAACAATAAAAATCACTTATAATATTTGAATTCGAATTTATTGGTATAATAATATATAACAGTTAGGCGTATCTCTACCTAGTTTGTGAGTTAGGCGTTGCTAAGCAACAAAAGTTGTAGTAAGAAGGGTGCGGGGCGGGGAGAGAAAATTCTCTCATCGCATCTGGGAACCATAGACACTCGGTTGAAATATTTTATTCGTAGACTACCGGCCGTGGAGATATCACAGCATTCTTCACAGCTGCAAGGCAAGCAAGATTTTTTTTTTTAGTGTAGTTCGTTCCTTGAGGAACCGGCTAAGGTCATAGACCATGCTGCCATGTCATTAGTTTCTTAATTCTATTTGTTCGTTCTATCTTTTAGGTAATACATAAATAAAGAATATTGATGATGATGAATGATAATGGAAATGGGAAGTGAGAAATAATATACTCCCCGACCCCTCGAGTATCTCAGTAAAGATGTGGGACTTTTCTAAGTCCTCACGCAGACTTCTTGAGAGAATTTGAAAAGTGACGTTGCACTGTTTTGTTTCATTTGCCAACACTCATGCACACTCACGAACACTTAACGGTTAATAATCCACCATTATTTCACATTAATATTCGACATAACACAAATTTTAGAAAATAAAATAAAACCGCAGACATGACTCTTCACTTTCCCGCCAAGAAGTCCAAGGCAAGCAAGAGAGAGTGATCGTTCACTTGTCGTTCATTTTTTTTATGTGTAGTTCGTTCCCTGAGGAACCGGCTAAGGTCATAAACAATGCTGCCATTTCATTAGTTTCTTAATGTAATTAGTTTCTTCTTTGTTACTTCTCCTGTCTTGTTTCCTGTATGATGATGATGATGAATGATAATAGAAATGAGAAGTGAGAAATTTAGACCCCCCAACCAACCCCTCGAGTATCTCAGTAAAGATGTGGGGCTTTACTATGTCCTCACGCAGACTTCATGAGAGAATTTGAAAAGTAGAAAATAAAACAAAACCGCAGACATGACTCTTCACTTTCCCGCCAAGTAGACCCAACTAAAAATATATCTAAAACGAACTGTCAGCTTTTAAATCAAAGTATTTCTGAATTTAGCCGGGCAGAGGACCTCAGAGATCTTATTATTGAGAGTTCATCATGACCGATGACATAACAATAAAAAAATAAAAACTACCATTTATCGCACTCCAACCTTCTTTTCTAGCTACCTATAAGATAGAGCGGGACTAAACATAGTTGAACGTTTTTTATTTTAACCTTCCTTCTATAGCTTTAGTTATTGTTCTGAGATATACAGACACAGAAGAATGACATTAAACAGAATTAAATTCATCAATAACAAGCGTCGGCCGGCATCATGAGCCGGCTTAAACCGGCATCGCTAAAGAAATGCGTGAAACGTAACGACAAAAATGTTAAAGGTTTGTTCAGGCTGGCGAGCTGAGCTGTACCGAGCCGAAAATTTCTTAGTAGAATACTATTTTTGTGTTTTTATACAGCCTGCAATGTATGTAGACATACTAGACATAACATAAATGTTTCTTTTTTTACACTTTCTTTGTTCGTTCTCTTAATCCGGCGCGACGTGGCGTGCCTGTTTTGTGTAAATTCAAAGAGCAGCGCTGCGTGACGTGGACGCCCTTATTCTTTACATAACACAAATTTTAGAAAATAAAACAAACATTACTCCTCACTTTGCCGCCAAGAAGTTAGTCCATTATTTCTTTTGATCCATTCCACGCAGCAGTTTTGCTACTTTATCACGGGTTCAAGTAGCGGTTTCGGTGGGGCCCGAAGGAAAAGGATATGCGGGGCACGTGAGTTGTCCTTAATTGGTTGTTCTGCTTGGTGGTTTTCATTGAGTAGGTTTCCAACATCCCCGGCACTAGTCTGAAGAACTAGTCCCGCTAGATGCAATATCTCCGGCTTAGCTAGCCGTGTAGGGTAGGATTGTGGAAATGCCGATGATATGGATGGTATGGTATGGATGGATGTACATACCTGTGGATAGGTACTGTACTGACTGACTGAGAAGTGAGTACAACTCCGCCATCAAAGAGGACATTTTAGTAGTTGACTTTGTAGTTGTATTCTTAGTGCAACGAGAAGTGAGCGAGCTTACAGCTATGGTAACCTCTGGATATTAGGTAGTGTTAAGAATTCCGGATGAAATGTGCGAGTTAGGTTTGAATACTTTGACTCTTGACTAATTATGCTAACTGCACGAAATCATCAACTACATGAATTATTATTGTCACATTAAGCAAACACCAACCTCCTTCTTTTGTTATTTTCCTATTATTTAAAGTAATATCCAGTTATAATAATAATCAATTTAAATTCAATTAATATCTTATATACCTACGCTACGTACGAGCCTTGACATTCTTGATAACCAACCCAAAAAATCATTTTTTTAATGAATACCATTTCATACTGAGACCAGCTATATCGTCTAATTATAAAGTTCTCTTAAATTCATTATCTTTTAAAGTACACAATTGTTGGTTACACAATTAGTAATAAGTTAGTTTATAAAACCCTTTGTATGCTTATATTTATTGTTTATCCGTTTGTTATCCCAAATAAAATAAAATAAAATAAAATCAACTACTTAAGTAAAAACAAAATTATTTTATTATTATTGTATTTTTATTTATTTATTTATTTATTTTACTTTAATTAAAACGGTGTCAAAAAAAAGACCAATTACATTAATTAAAGATTACACATACTTAAAAAAGTAAAGTTACGAGACTAGCGAATGGCAATTGGCAACACTACCGCGCAGCAGCCCAACCAAACAAATGTCGTTTAAGTCCGGTCGTGCTTGTTCTGGGATCATAGATGATTGTGAACGATGATGGTGTACGCCGGTAAATCAAGGTATAATTCACTTTGTTTTCATAGTCCAATTTAGTTTTTTATCATTTATTATTCAATTTGGTTTGCTAAACGTAATGTGGGGTATTTTGCCACGCAGATGTGATTGAAGTTACGAGTTCAATGAAGTCTTTGAGAACAAATCAATATGGCACTCAAACTGGGAAAATGCAGACTTTGTTTGAAGCTAGGCGACTTTTATTCCATCTTCACGGTGGACAATGCCTTGCAACTGGCAGAGATGGTTATGGAATGTGCCCGAGTGAAAGTAAGTTTTATATTACAGTATCTCTGAACTTCATCTCGGAAGTTGACCTACGGCTATTACTTCTTCACGAATTAAAAGTTTAAGAAAGAAGAAACTTTCGAGGTGTAGAAATGCAAGATAATAAATTTGTTACAAGTGGTTTTTGTTTCTCTTCTTTTTAAAGTTGTTTATTTAAAGAATTTAGAACTACTTTATCAAAATTAAACAACAACTTGATAAACTAATATTATGTTACCACTAGGTAATACTTTTGTTTTGTAATTACTTCTAAAGTTTTGTGGTAAAAATTTACAGCCACAGATTTGTGGTTTGGGGCGTATTTGGAAGAGGAAAAAAAGATCTTTATGGCCTGATTGAAACTGCATAGTTCTTAATAAAATCTTAATTTGGGGTCCTAAATTCCAGGGGGGGACGCCGTACTTGGGGGGGGGGGGAGGGGAGTATCCCTGTATCCCTCCCTCAAAGCTGAAAACTCGTAGACATACTTTTTTTTATAAAATTTTAAATGTTGTCAAAAAGAGATATGTTTTTAACGTCTCCGGCGCTTATAAAACAAGCGTAGAGCAGACTAGTACCACGTGGAGTGGGGGTAGGCTAATTTCGATTATCGTTTTTTACTTAATAAATTTTTACTTAATCTTACCTCACAGAGAATGAAACATTATGAGATGGAATGAAACATAATGGCACACAAAATGGCAGCTGATTAGATTTTTAAACAATTTCTTCATAGCACTGGGATTTACCTTTTTTTATCAATTTAGTAGTGCTGCCAACTTAGGATGGTTGCTTTTTTGTTCAAAGTGTTTTTATGTTGAAAAGTTGGCAACAGACCTGTCATTTACTATCAGAATAAATTTTTGACCTAAAAATTAATAATTTTCAATAATTTATTGCGAGTCCTAATTGATTCCTAGCAATAAAAATTTGGGTAAAAAATTTGAAATAAGCTCCCTCGATAGGGGTTTTTTGGGGGTAGGGGGATGGAGGGGGGGAGGGGTACAACCCCCCTCTGCAACCCCCATCTGCCGGAGATGCGTACTTTTCGAGAAATTAATTTTTTTGTAAACATAACCTCAAACAAAAAATATGGAAATTTAATAGGAGGGAGGCTAAAAAGAGGTGGAGAAAAGGGAAAGAGTATGTAAAAAAACGTGGCACGTACAAAAACGTCGTTTCTGGCGCTTCGCCGGCCGCTGCCGCGGCACGCTCGCTCCGCTCGCTCGGCTCGCGCGTTGTTGGTCACCATACTAACCTAACCTAACCTAATGAACTCTTATGGCAGACGGCGTGACCACAGATTAGATAAAAGTTTAATTTTACTACGTAAATGACGTTTCTCTAATCACATCACACGTCATTTTTGACAGAAAACGTTTCATTTCACGTTATTCTTTACTATTCCGTGTTGTTTTTCGTTTCGTTTCACTCAAAAATTAAGCTATTGAAAAAAATTAAAAAATGACGTAAGTACCTCTCC
Source organism: Eudonia truncicolella (assembly GCA_949315975.1). Lineage (NCBI taxonomy): Eukaryota > Metazoa > Arthropoda > Insecta > Lepidoptera > Crambidae > Eudonia > Eudonia truncicolella. The sequence goes on along the minus strand of OX438827.1, from coordinate 18,183,281 downwards.
GGCAACCAAAATCGATATCAGGGGTCTCAGTAAGACCCCCTGAGCCCCCCCACAGTGTCAGTTTCCCCAGGACGAGGGAGCTTATTTCTAAATCCAACCCAAAATTTGTGTACTTGTTCCTAACTATGATTTCTTTATGCAAATAGAATAACTCAAAATTCGGCATCCCCCCTTGGAATACTGAACCAATACTAATCATTGATATTGCTGTTATTTCATGAATGATCAAATGATTAGTTTAAAGCTTTACTTTTGGAGACATTGTCATTTTTTGTTATTAAGAGCCCTGATTTATATATAAGTCCCTGGGCTGTACTGCAGCTACAGAGAACCATAATTGTATTATCTATATCAATGTAACATGTGGTGCATTTTTTGTTCAAAAAACCAATTTCAGTCACCAATAATTCACAAAAGGATTGATTACAATAAGATTTCCTTAGCTATTAATAAGTTTGTTAATAGCTATTAATAAGTTTGTTAAAATTTATTATTATTGTTATATTTTGTCTGAATTCAACGACAACTAATGTATTTTATTATACTTGTAAGAAAGCTTGACTTTGGTTAAATTGGATTATAGGTTCTTAACTCAACTTTTAATGGTTTTGATTTCCAATACTTTTTGGTTTTTTGTCTTTTTTGGAGATTGAAATACTTAATAATACTAAAAGGTAACCAATGTGTAGTATGTTTTGTAATGTACCTTCATCATGTACCACATGGAGGCTGCATGTGTTATTGCCTTACATCTTGCAAATTTTGTAGGTGTATGAGGGAGATGGGCTGCCTGACAAAATCTGCTCTGAGTGTATACAAAAGCTCAGTGGCGCTTATATATTTAAACAGCAGTGCGAAAGATCCGATCAGGAGTTACGGCGCAACTATGTACCTCCGGCAGGTAAAGAACAATGTGTATTTTTTAAAATATTCTCAAATACCTATATCTAAGGCTCGACCGAGATCTCGGAAATCCAACCGAGAAATCTGTCTCGGTTCTCGGCCAAAAAATCGCCGAGATTCTCGGTCATGACCGAGACTGTAACTTTGTATGGAATGAGATTCAAAATTTATCGCGCACGGCCTCGTTCGTCACTCGCTCGGTGTAAGTGCGTGCGTGAGTGGTGAGCTGTCATGTGATTGGTTGAAGTCCCGGCTGACGAACTGCGGCCGCCTTCGCGCCATTCGGTCACTGCTTTTAGTAATTGTTGTATAATCAAGTTTATTTAATTTACGTAGTAAACAAAAATTAGTTCTTGTGTTGTGTTGCTGTTATTACTTGTTATCGTTACTTGTAAATTGATTACACTGGTTTGGTGAAAAGCAAGATAATTGAATAGGAATGGAAATGATTCAGCTCATCATAGATGGAAGGGGAGCAATCACCAATGACGAAAATAGATCAAATTCTGTGATTTTGTGCTACAATATAATGTTATTCAACTTTGAGTATTAAAAGAGTTAGTTTTTATTAAACAGTGCCTTTAGTGTTAAACAGTTAACAGCATTTTAATTTTTTTTTCACGATTTGTTTATTCTCGGTCTTGGCTGAGAACGAAAAACCTTTCCTATATCTAATGGGAAAATTTTGCATGTTGTGTCTTAGTTTAGATTATAAGAACTAATCATGTTTTTGAACTAAAGATACATTAACATGGAAATTTTATGTTCATTATAATGAGAATCAAATGGTTAAACAAAAATACGCCTCTAACTTAACCTAAAAATAAAGTAAAGACAAAATCAAAATTTAACTCCTTATTTGTTTTCACCCCATCATACAACCCTCTAAACAAATAAAATCTTTTTAAGGTTTAGTCACTCCACCACCTCCAAACAGACAAAGCAGCGACTCCGCACTCTCCACTCACACCGACTTGTCGAGTCAGAACAAACCGTCGTCGTCCACGGAGGGCGGCGTCACGCCCGCCAAGCGCGGGCGGAAGCGCAGCCACGAGAGCCTCGACAACACGTCGGTGAGCAGCCGCTCACACGACTACGCGCCCACCACCAAGCGCGTGTCCGAGCTGCGCGCGCCCGACAAGCGGCGCCGCACGCAGCGCGCCAACCACTCCTACGCGGACTCCGACTACGACGACGGCTCGCAGTTCTCGCCGCCGGAAACAGACTCGGATGAGCCGCTCCTCAAAAATGAACACAAGTGCACGGAGTGCGACAAAGTTTTTCACAGCCTAAAGAGTCGCGCCATACATATGCGAGTCCATTCGGCCAAAAAGGAGAAGTTGGGCGAAAACGAAGTAGTCAGCATCCCGAAGAATACGACGCGAGACGCGACCGACGACGACGACAAGTTGAACTGTGAAAAATGCGGGAAAACGTTCAAACTGAAAATAATGCTGAAAAGGCATCACGACGTTTGCGGGAAATCGCCTCAAGTGTCTCCGCAAAAGGAGCTTCTCGTGACCCTGGAGCCGATCGACGCGAAGCCGACTACTAACAAGATAGACTGCGAAATGTGCACAACGAAATTTAAAACTATCGACAATCTCGAAAAGCACATGAGGGTGGTGCACGCCGCCGTTCTCAAGAAGCGCAAGTCGGAGCCGATCGTGCAGAACGGGTACGCGACCGTGCCCTGCCTGTACTGTCGGCAGCCGTTCGAAGATTACTATGAGCACAGTTCGCACTTCACCGTGTGCCCGGAGAAGGAGGATACGTCCATTTTCGAATGTCCTATTTGCAAGAAGGTGACGTACAAGAAGTGCGCTTACTTCATGCACCTGAAGAGCTTGCACTTCGACGCGCGCGCATACGCCGGCGACCGCAAGGCGACGGCGGAGTCAGTGTCGGAGGCGTTCGTGTGCCGCATGTGCGGCGCGCGGCTGGCGTCGCAGGAGCACCTCATCACGCACCTCGCCGCGCACATGTCCCGCATGGACGACGCCGACGAGCCCGATGACATCGGTGACACCGGCGCCGACGACGACAGGTAACTACTAAGATATAGGTGCACACGCCTGCACATCAGACTACAACCACAGATTAATTAATAGTTACTACGTAACAGATAAATCACTCCCTACAAGAATTCGTATACCTACCGCGTTAATAGCCTACTTCATTTCGTCGCGACGCGTCGGCAACCGCTGCGTGCTAAATTGTGCCTAATAGGCTCGTCTATAGAGTTGTTATCAATTTGCAGCCGCGTGGCCTCGCTTCCATCGTAGTAATGACAGGGCTGCTGCTACGATAAAAATATTGTTCATTCTCCGACACAATAACTTGTACTTACCTAAATTAACTATTAAGTAATCTGTGCTTAAATTTATATATATATATATATCCCTTTACAGTTAATGTTGATCTGACGCGACTTCATGCAATCACTTTTTTGATCCGAAAATTCATGTTGATCCGGCGCCTTTTGTTGATCCAATATGCATCTCTGGTAACTAATGTTAATGTGGCTCCGACCGGATCAACATCTACACTCACGGGACTGCTTACTGCTGTCGCCGAAGCTGATCCGATATACAAATCTACCTTGCTATAGTTACGGAAAATGTTGATCCGGTTTAAATGAGCCAATCAGAGCACAGCAAACGATCGGATTGGCTGAAAGCAGCTGCGACGTTGTCGTTTCGTATCTTTGGCCACAAAATAGAGAGAGTACATGTGCGCTCCGACAACCGCTCCGATCATCGGACGACTTGAATGCAGGCTTAAAATGTCTTACAAATATGTTTTGTCATTTCAGAGCGAGCACGATAGACGATTCCGTGTCTGTCGCCTCGGTGCATAGCAGCTCAAAATATGTTTCCAACGGCCCCCTGCAGTGTAGTATGTGTGAGAAAAGATTCAAATACAAGAAGGCTTTAGAAACTCACGAACTCAAACACTCAGAGTTAGATATTAAAACGGAACCTCCTGACAAGAGTCTGTTGTGCGAAACGCAGCGGCCGGACGTGGAGACCGAGTCTAGTCAGGAGGAGGGCGACGACAATACGTGCGACATTTGCGAAAAGCAGTTCTCGTACAAACGCTTGCTTATCCAGCACAAGCGCACCAAACACAACCAGTGTTCCGGCACAAAGCGCGCAAAAATCAACCTAAAGGACTGCTCCGTGCGCTGTCTGATATGCGACGTCGAGATGAAAGTGAGTGCTATTAACGAGCACAACCAGAAACACATATCGGTGAACATCAAGCCGAGGAACGTATACAGCTGTGCCGAATGCGGGGAGAAGTTCAAAAGCTGCAGCGCGCTGGCCAGCCACATCAAGTTCGTGCACCGGCTGAAGCAGGCGCCGACGCAGAAGCGGCCGAAGATGCTGGAGGGCGGGAACGAGCTGGCGGATTTTTGTGAAGTCGTTGTGACGAAGGCGGAACCCCTGGACGAGCTCCAGAGTCACAACGACTTCGGAGAGGTTCCGGGCGCCGCCGGCGCGCCGGTCGTGGACCTGATGGGGTTCACGTGCCCAATTTGCCAAAAGAAGATGCCCACTCTCATATCCCTTAAGAGGCATGTCAATTGGCATGCGAACGTGGGGAACAACATAGAGAAAAAGATCGAATGCTTCGTGTGCAAGGAGGTAATCTTTTTTCAGATATTTTTTTTTGACTCATCACCCTTTTTAATTATGATAAAAATGTAACAGTATAATTTTTGTTGCAGTCGTTCCGATTCCAATGCCACTACAAAATGCACATGCGCGAGCACTACCACGACCCGAACCTAGACCCGAAGCATCTCACGTGCACCATCTGCAACCGCAAGAGTAAGCACCTCCGCGCCGCGCAGGCGCACATGAACTTCCACAAGCAGACGCGCTTCAAGTCCAAGGACTACCAGTGCTCGATATGCAAGCGCGTGTTCCAGTTCCGAAAGGTGTACCTGTCGCACATGGCGATCCACTTCAAGCGCGGCGAGAGCGTGCAGAACACGATCGTGGGCGACGCGCAGCCCGCCAGCGGCGAGCGCGCGCAGCTCGACGCCGCGCACGCCTGCCACCTGTGCGGCAAGCTGTGCGACTCCGACAACTCGCTCAAGTGCCACATCCGCTGGCACAACTCCAAGTCGTCCCTGTACGGCGCGCGCCACGACTGCTTCATCTGCGGCCTCGTGTTCACCAACAAGAGGCGGCTGGAGCTCCACACGAGGGCGCACTACGAGGACGAAAACGGACCGTTCAAGTGCACCATTTGTGGCAAAGGCTTCATCGACGAACAGTATTTCCGGAGACACGTGAAGGGACACAATTTCGACCATCAGTCGCACAAGAACAGAATTGAAAAGCTGAGAAAGGATAAAGTCAAATGCCCCATATGCTCCCGCTTCTACCCCGACTTGGTACGACTGATCCGCCACTTGAGGAGGACTCATCCCGAGAGTAAGATGATCAAAACCGACCCCGACGCCCCCCCGCCCATCTACTACTCGTGTAAGCTTTGCGCCAAAGTGTTCATGGACGAGCGGAGGCTTCAGAATCACGAAGAGGCGCATTTGCGAAAGCCCCAGTTCTTTAAGTGTAAATTCTGTGGAAAGAACACTATGTCGTTAAAGAACCACAATATTCACATTAAATCACATTTGACGAGGAACTACTCTGACAATCCATTGAAATGTACACAATGCGAGGAGACATTTGTTAAAGGATACGATTTGCACCATCATTTGCGCGACGTACATAACACCAAAGAGAGTTGGATAGCGGAGCGGACGGAACAAACCCTAGAAGGTCCGCTGAAGGAGCTTCAATGCGGCATTTGTCTGAAAGTCCTCGCCAGTAAGGGCAACTACGAGAGACACATTGATTACCACAACACGCTGAGGTGCAACTACTGTTTTGTATACTTCAGCACTTTAAGGTTCCTAGAAGGCCATCTAGCCTTCAGCTGCGACAAAAAGAAATTAATAGGAGATACTGAAATATATCCCAAGAGAATTAAGTGCCACATTTGCTATAAGGCTTTCCATTTGCAAGTGAGGTTAGATTGCCATTTGCGAACCAAACACGACATCAAAGTGTTCAAAGAAAGGTCTTCCAACAAGAAAGAAACTGTGTGTGATTATTGCTTCAGAGTATTCGAAAACGAAGACTCTCTGACGACCCACAAGATCTACCACCGTACAATCGGTTATTACGGCTGCATATATTGCAAGAGAAAGTTTAACACTCTGACATTGTATAGGAAGCACAAGAATCATCATTTCGCACAGTTGAACGTCGACAATCCGACCAAGTGCGAACATTGCGACGAAACGTTCGTCGCCTTCAGGGAGATGATCTACCACATGCGAGACGTGCACGGCGACGACAAGGAGTGGATAGTTTTGCCGAAAGACTCCATCGAGGAGACCTGCCCCATTTGCAACAAAATTTTCTTCAACCTCCACCGACATATGGATTACCACGAGGAGAACAGATGCAAGAAGTGCGCGGAGTACTTCTTCTCGAGATCCGATATGGACAACCACCTCTGTGCCATAGAGAGCGATGACGAGACCCTGCAAACCAACGGTAACAGTTGCACCCCGGCGTACGAGGAGTGCCGGTTTTGCTTCAAGCCGGTCACGCGGTCCAACTCGAAGAGGCTGCATGACAACATCCACAAGACCTCCGGGGCGATATCGTGCCGGTTCTGCGATCTCAAATTCAAGACTATGGACGCATTTAACATCCACGCGTTCTCGCACAGGAGCAGGAAGTACAACAAGCGGCCGATAAAGTGTCGCAAGTGCGGCGAGAAGTTCGTCAAGTACGGCCCATTCATAAAGCACATGAAGTACGTGCACAAGTCCGCGAAGAAGGTGCACTACCGCGCCGTGGTGCGGCCCGAGCGCTGCGTGGTGTGCGGCGACGAGTTCCCCAACCTGCACAACCACTACCGCGCGCATCTGTTGCACCAGTGCCAGCTGTGCTCCAAGTACTTCACCTCCGCCAAGGTGTTCGGCCAGCACCAGTGCGGGCAGCCGGACACGGACCCGGCCAAGGTGTTCGTGTGCGACGAGAACCTGCCCGCCCTCATCAATGCTTACGTGCCGAAGGACTTGAAGGACGACGAGAAGTACTATGGGCATAGCGGTGACGAGGATGAGGAGGAAGAGGTGGACGCGCCCAAGCCGACGGCGAGGCTCAAGAACGGCGGCTCAGTGAGTAAGCCCGCGCCCGCCGAGCCCGCTGAGCCCGCCGCCGAACTAACCCAGGATGAGAAAAACCTGCATTCCATGGTGTTATCTCCGATTATATCTGACGTGCTATCCCTTTATCAGAAGAAAGAAGATTCTAAAAAAACTGTGGATGATGACGACATTGTGAATTTGGCAGACGATGACTCTATGGATATAGATATAAGCATACCGATCATAACGATTGACTAACAACTTTTTTGTGTTTGATGTTTGTAATGTGGAGTTGATAATTGAGTTCTGGTACCTTTTTGAATGTAAAAATGTTGTATGTAGTTCAATGCATTTCTCATATGTGTTAAAGTTACTACGCTACTGTTAAGAGTAAATTAGCTACCGGCATTATAACTTAAATTAAACTTTTCCGCTTTTAAATATATTCAATATCTTAGGAGTTTTGAATTGATAAATACAAGACGTTGTTATAAACATTATATAAAAAATTAAGAGTAATATATTAGGAAGACAGGAAATTAGTAGATTCAATAATTTTGCACTGTTGGCTGTAATTTTTTTTCAGCTATTATTGAAAATGGTCACAAATTATTGATTAGAAACTTATTTTTCCTATAAAATTTAGGTTTTTTGTAGTATTATTTTATGGCAGACACTATTTTTAGCCTAATCCGAATTTATAACTATTCTACTTTTTCAATTTCATAGATGGAGACTAGAAAACATTGTAGCAATAAGGCACAACCTAGCACAAATCAGGTTTACAGAACTTGACATTTTTCACACCATATTTTGTATCGTAAAAATTGAGTATGTTGTGGTTAGTATAGCTCATAGTAATAATTAAAAAATTCAAAATATTTTAGATTACAATAGCTATTGAAAAAGTTTTTTAAGTCATTGTTTGTGACCCTAAAAATATTTATAACCTATGAATCTAAAGCTGATTAGGTTTTCTTGGTTCTAAATCTATTGTTAAGAATTATGTAGATTAAGTATAAGCCAGTTTGGATTCGACGGGCGGTAAAGGCCTGGACGAATACTTTAGTTGTTATGAAAATATGACGTAGGGTAACGATGAATCTTCGCCAGCTGCGAGCTGCCATGTTTGTAATATTGTGATTGTATTACATTGTCATTTTATAATATACATTTTTATACATACACCGTGCTACATTGGAGTGTTCCTATGCATTTTGATATTTTTCACAAACAAGTCTCATAAATTAAGTTTACATGGTAAGAAATAATTATAAGTTTTGCATGTTTACCCAACGTTGTAAATCTTTGTTGTTATTATTAATACAGTTAACAGAAATCAGAAAGATTAGGAATACACACATTATACCTACTGCCAGTATGTATGATGTGTATGCACACTTTATTTATAAATGATTAATTGACACCTGGCTGCTTAATGCGAGTTTCTTTTGCCATTCGATCGCAATAATGAAAACGTAAATTTGTATGGCAAAATATTTACAAAAAAAATCTACTTTTACTATTACAAATTTAACGTGAATGGAACTCACAATAGGCACCCTGATACGCCGTATAACTAGATGTATAGGTTAGGTATAAATTACTTAGTGAGAACAGATATACTAGGTAGGTAATGATTAAGTGACTCGCTAATGCTGCTTAAGTGTAGTTTAACTTAAGGGTTTGTAGGAAAACAAATTTAAATTATGTAAAGTAGTATTTTTTTAATTTACAGTTTGTACATTCGTATTGTCAGGATACCTCCTGTTGACTTGACATTTAATGTAAGTGCTTGGACGATTACCTTTTGAGTGCATCATTCCGGCGAGATTTAGCTCAGAGTCATAAAAATTGGGCTTGATTTAACATTGCCAAAGGAGAAATATTTCGAAGAAAAGTAGATAGTTTTACTAGTAGAATGTAACAAATAAATTAAGGGGTATTGTAGTCAATAATGGTCAATCCTCTATAAATGTTTTATGTATGTGTAGGTTCACTATGTTTATATACCTATTTTTATTGAATCTGAAAACTTAATTGAAATAATTTTAAGTTTGTAAGTTGTTATTGTTTATTTTCTTTTTCTTTTTTCACTGATAAAAATGTAAAAAATGTCTTTAGCTGCGTCATTATTTTTAATAATATTTTTATTTCGCTATTTGTTAATTATACGATTCTCCGACGAATAATTTTGCGTTTTTATAATCTGTTCCTCCCTTCACCAGCTGGCTTACTGCAATGCAAAAGCGATTTACTTGATTCCGTCTGCGTGAAATTCAGTCTCACTAAAATCTGTATCGCTTGCCTCTTGGAAGATTTTATTTGACAAAATTATACAACTATCCTTTTACGAAAAAGCATAACGTGAAAGAGAACAAACGACTGCGCAGAAGGAAAAGATGAGTATATTAACCTATTTTTGCTGAAACAACAGCTGTGGGCGTATCGGTACTATTAACTATTCTGTGGTATCGACCAATCACCAGTTTCCAATCCAAAACTGGCCTTAACACTAAGCTCAAACGCTGGGCCGCCCTCGCTTGTTACAGTTGTCACCACTGGTTTTGTATTTTTGTACCGACTGGCGACTGACACGCTTGTTTCTAATCCGCGCTCACTCAAGTTACAGTTGTAGGTAATTTTGAATACCTACAGCGCAGCGTAGCGTTGAATATAGTAATTGGGTGCTTGAGTGCACATTTGCGCTGACGCGTAAGTGTACTTCACCTGTATCTCGAGAATGGGACCACGTAGCGAAGATCTGATTGTATAGCGAATTAGTTGATACATCATACAAAAATTTTGATCGCAATATTCTTTACTTTTCTAGATATAAGGCATTATTTTCATACAAAGAGTACAGTCGCGATCTCAAGTGTAATGAAATAAACTAATTTCTTCGAACGATATTCTTATTTAGTTTGAATTAAAGTACAGGTAAGAATTATGAGTTATCTAGGTGCCTATTTGCAAGTCGGTAATGAATAAGTTAAACAAATTCTTCAGTTTTTAATTTTTAGCTCTGTTATTCTAACTAAATAATTACGTTAAGGTCTCTGGATACCAGAATACCACTAGGTAGTTATTTATTATAAACAGTATACCTATTCAAAACTTTCTTGTTATTTCAAGTCGTCAGTTATCGTTTTTTAGTTTGAGAATGATTTACATGGGCTCAGCCGTAAGAAAACAAATAAAAAAAACTTGTCTTGAAGCAGTTAAATCTAAATGGTTAGCAAAGAAGATCGTGCCGATACCCTATTCTTAACAGTGTTGTCAGTTTTCATTTTCCAACATGTGTGGGAAGTTGGGAACACAATAAAAAAAATACCCAAATAGCTAGATTTGACGGGCGTAATTTTTTAAATATTTATAATACTTTAGTAAAGTTGATCTCAAGAAATGCTTTACATACTTTTTACTTGTTTTATTTAACCTCGAAATTCTGATGATGATGATGATGATTTCAATGGTTATATGTACCTTGCATGCACTTATTAAAGTTGTACACTTAAAAAAACACAGTTGTACGCACGCGTATGTTCGTACATTAATGTCTGTCAAATAAAACACATTGAGTAAATCGGAAACTAATCGAGAAATAATATAAAACTGATTGAAATTGTTCACTATTCTCTCACTTAATACTGTTATTTATATAAATTATACTTTTAACAATAGACAAGTACGCAAAATAATTCAAAATAAGCATACAGCGCGCATTATGGCCCCCTGGCTCCTAGACTATTCATGAAAAAAAAAGAATTCCTTTTTCCTCTAAAACGGGGCATCTACTGATTCTGAATTTTTGTATGATGTATCGACTAATCAGATCTTCGCTACGTGGTTCCATTCTCGAGCCACAGCTGCGCTACAAAAAACCCTTTACAACTTTTAAACGCGAGACCGACTAATTCTGTAACTTGGCGACTTATTATCGACTAATTCTCAATGCAAACAGATCTTCGCTACGTGGTTCCATTCTCAAGATACAGGTGGCACAGCTGCACTGACGTCAGTACAGCTGTGCCACAAAAAACCACTTATAACTTTTAAACGCGAGACCGACTAATTCCTGGCATAGTCAAAAAGTTTGTTTTCCACTGTGGCGCAGCTGTGCTGACGCACATAATCATGTCCAGCTTGATTCTCACTTGATGGGAGACTAGTGATTAGTGATAGGGCGGGGTATGTCTTACTATTTTGTAATTCTGCTGCTTAGAATGAAACAACTTTTTAATGAATATAATTTATTACTTTCTCAACATAGTGTTACGCTGGTGTCAGCTTTACGGTTACTATTGAATCGCCTCGTCCACATCATATCACGACATTAACAAGTAAAATAGAAAACAAATTTTAATATTATAAAAATAGCTTTGCGCTTTTTTACAATATACAAAGTGCTAGTTAATTACAAGTGCTACTTATATCTGTTAACATTACATAACGTAAGAAATGTTTCAAGAACAGTCTTGCGACTCGCCACTGCGGCCGACCAATATTATAATTAGAAGAGGAATGGTTACAACGCGTATTACTTTGATTTTATTAGGTCTTTCAGTTAAATTAATAAGAAATAATAGTAAAATGTAGGCTTAAAAATCAAAGTTTAAATTATAATTACGTTTAGAAGAGTTTAGCATAACATTACATATGACACACTGATTATTGCAACTTAAATTATTCTGTTAGTATGTCGTTGCTATAAAACTAATAAAACGAGTTAAGTATGTTATTATCATTATATTTTTATTAACATAAGACTGCGGAGTACGGTGATAATTACAATACATAACACAGCTTTACCCTTATAGAAATCACAATTATTAACATAAATTAAAGAGTGACATTTATAATACATGTATTATGCCGAACTTCTGCATTCGTGGATTTGCCAATGTTTGCGGTCCATTAATTGTGTCCTTTACACATTTGTATATGCCATAATTTAATTTATATCTTATTCTACATTTATTTAATGCGTATTCTATACCTAGATATGATTACAATTCACCGCTTTATAATCACCATGGTTTTCCTCAGTCATTTCATCTATATACACATATACAGAAGACAATCTTAAGATGTACGAATACATTAAAAGCAAAGTGTATAATGAAAATATTTTCAACAATGTCACATAAAATATAAATTAATTATAATAGTGTTATCGACTAAACTATATTACAAATTATTCCACTAACTGTAAGTAGTACAAAAGGTTATAATTCTGTAGAAGTTAGTGCATTTCTTTTTAACTTTACACTTCAAAAAGTATGAATAACCAGACATCAAAATCTAACCACTTTTTACTATCATAGACACACAGGGGATGACGTAAATGTTTCCTACCCAGCAGTTATAAATAGCAAGAGAAGTTGGACTAGTACCGGCCTCTGCATCTCTTTTTAAATATTTCGGTTCAAATTTAAACAATAATTTAAACGAAATCATTACAAAACTAAAAAAAAAAAACATTAAATATCTAATTCCAGATTTAAATGGTCAATCATTCGAAGTGTTGTAATAATAACGACATTGCCACGCAGCACCTTGACTAGTACACATCATTTACACGGAGGCACTGAACGTAACGGCCAACACATTAGCACGCCCGTCACTGACTGTTACATTGCTAAACACGCCTTTAATGGCGGCCACACACCATACGAAAAATTAGCACAAATCTAGACTTGCGAATATCTGTGTTAATGATGTCTATGATTTGCGCTAATTTGTCGTATCACGTGCAAACGGCATAATTCACTACAATGTCAGTGCCGTGAATGATCCATTACTATGCCGTTCAAAAGTCCCTAAGTAAAGTCCCTTGGTTTTGTCGTCGTAATTTTATTTTGATTTAACATTATATAAAACTTTCAAATCAGAACACTAAGCTAGACATTATGGGCTGAATAATGTTAAACATGAAAGATCCACCTAAGAAACAAGTGTAAAGTTACCAACACTTAAACTAAAATACACAAAATGTTTTTATACAAAAAATAGTGACAAGCTAAATTATTTATTATGCATACAAGTTTTACGTCTACAGTAATGTATTATTGTAGCCTTTATGTTAACTTATACAATAATAAAAATAGCGAAGTTAGAATTAAAATAATCAAGATTTAAATAAAATCCATTATGAATCACCTCGCAATGAAATGTTACTATTATGAGCTAATAATTATTGAGCAATATGTTGTGCTCTATATATCTTCGTTCATAGAAACATGGAACCCAGTGCAGTGACATGTTTCAAACGCAACATCATTTTACCATTGTTCGAATTTCATTCTTACTGCATGTAAATAAGGTCCAAATGGTGCCAACGCCTTCTTCCTATCAAGATCGATTGAGCTAACTCCTATCTCTATAAACGAAGCCCTTGCGTTTTACGCAACGACTTTCATAAACACATGAAAATCGAAAAAATTGCCTAGCTAAATGTAAATGTGTAAAAAATCCAAATAATCTATCTGAGCTTAATTCTGAACAATAGCCTAATATTATTTTGCCTGACACAACGAAATGGAATATAAACAATAAAATTATTCGGACGGGTAAAACAATTATGTGCTAAGCAAAATGTTTAACAGAATTTAACGCAATCTCCTTAGTATACAGGGGGCGATTTTTGAACCAGTGACTAATTCTCACGCTGTGATATCATTTAATAGTGGTTTTTTTTATTTTATACAAAGTCACTGGTAACTTAATTTTGTCACCAAAAATTCTAGAACGGTATATATTATCTTAATAATCAAATGGTAAATAATGCAAAAAATGTGTAATTTGTCACTATTAATTTCGATATTACAGCAACCGGTGAGATTTAACAATTGACCCCCTGTGTCCTAAGTTGTTTGCGCTAAACACCAAAAAATTCATTTAGAATGGAACGCGAGTGTTTCCTAAAGTTTATAATTTAAGTTTGATATGGATTATTTCAAAGAGCACATTTCTCAGCCTGTCAAAGGGGAGGGAACTTAAGAAATTGTAGGTTAGAAGCAGGCACAAAAACAATGGTATCGTAGCCTGATCGAGATTTACCTGCGGTGGGCTGATGAAATTACGTTTTTCATCTAATACTATTTGGATTTATGTTGGTTTGGTTGTGGGATGAACATTCCCACCATATTTTGAACTTTATACCATTGAGATAAGATTAAAAACAAATAAAGTATTCAACCATGTTTTGCCTTAATGAGGTCCCAGTTTTAGAAAAAGTTATTCATGGCACTTCGAATCTGGTTTGCTCAAGATTGTATGAGCATAATCATAGTAATAAAACAGAGTGAGTCTGTCGAGCGAGGCTCAAAGCAAAAAACACTCATGAAAAATAATTGTTTTTAGATAAATAATAAAAATTGTATTGTAGATAGGGGATAAGTGTCCATGGCAACCTGCCACTGACACGCTGGAAACCGGTTCCGTTTCTATAGTGACCCCCCCTCCACCCACTCACGGCGGTCAGTCGTCCCACTCGTCGTCACTTGTGATGTCGCTGTACTCGCATTCGTATAGTAAACACACCCGGAATGATAGCCCGTAGCAGAAGTGATCCTTCCCCCCCCCCTCCCCCCCCCCCTTAAACACGGCGTGTTTCTGCAGCAACGCCATCTACTACCACCTGCTATCTGTAAACCGGACCAGTTTGTACAGCAGCCCCCTCTCCCCCCACTCACGGCGGTCAGTCGTCCCACTCGCCGTCGCTGGTGGTGTCGCTGTGCTCGGAGTCCGAGGAGTGTATCGCGCGGTTCCGCTCGTGGAGCGCCCGGGCCAGCGCGCCCGCGAGCCCGTCCGCCGGCCCGTCCGGGACAGGCGGCGTCGCGTCGCTGCTCGAACGGGTCACCTGCGGCCACACAAGGCTAAACGTACCGCGACAGTCCACAACGTAGTACACTCACGACCATCAACACGTATAACACTTGATAAGTTCTGACTCTTATTCCATTGTATTAAGAATTACAATGTTCATATGTTAACGCTCGACGGGTGCACATCAGGCGAACTGTTAAATTTCCTCAATAGACTGTGAACTTTATCTATGACTTAAGGTTGAATTTTAATGAAATTAATTTTATAGTTTTGGATAGATGTGCAGCCTTCTGTAAAACTGTGAGACTATGGTCTACTAGTGTGCTAGAGAAGTCCACCTCACAATTTATGCATCTATTTATGTCTTTACGACAAAACAACAGGCTATTGTCAAACAAGCCAATTCAAATTATGTAAAAGCATACGCCACAGATTATAACCCGACAAGATGTGTCATTTTATTAATTAATTAGGTTCCAATCTCTCGCTAACAATATAATCAGTGATCGAAATAGGCGGACCATACTGACCTAAATAAACTTATAGAGGGGCACAACATGGAGTTGGTAATACCATCGATTTGGACACCGAAACCAGAAATTCTAATACGTAGTCCACCTATTACGATCAGCGATAACAAAATAATAAAAAGTGCTCACGGCTCTCAGCTCGACCCCCTGCCGGATCTCGCTGAGCAGGTTGCTCCTGCTGTCTTCGGCGGCTGCCACCTTCGGCGCCACCTCCACGTGCTGGGTGAAAAACGGTAATGACAAATCGTTAATAAAACTGTATAGTATAAAAAGATTGATCTCTCCACGTAGCCATATTTTTATTTTTATAAACAAAAAATAAGAGTACAAGATTCTTCAATTTATTTACGGACTGATACACCTAAAATGCATATGTTCAAGATGTTTATAATTAATATACCTTAAAGCTATCTGTTTCAAAATATTTATTGTTGTAATACCGAAGTTGTTCAAAATGTCTAGATAAATAACATAAAAAGTTAAAGTTCTACTCAACCTTATTGAAGTGTGTTAAGGTGCGTCCAGCCTAAATGACAGAACATTTCATATTTGTAGCATAGTTATGTAGCATGTTTTATTAGTGTGGACGATAAGTGTCAACAAGGCAACCTTATACTTTTAGTTTTGTAACATGTGTTATAGCATAAGTTATATAACATGCTACTTAATGTGGACTCTCTTTTAAAAGAGAAAAGAGACATACCTTGAGGTTCTTGTTCCCGCTGCGAATGCTGTCCATGAGCGCGGCCCTCGGGTCCGGCAGCGCGGGCGCGTCGGCGGGCGGCGCGGGCGGCGCGGGCGGCGCGGGCGGCGCGGGCGGGGGCGGCGGCGCGGCCGGCGGGGGCGGGGGCGGCGGCGGCGGCGGCACCGACGGCGGGGCGCTCGACGGCGCTGCATATACGCAATCGTTGTTACACGCGGCACGGTTCATAGTGCTCAGTCCGAGCCATTCGATCACGTTGTAAACAAAATTAGATGACTATATTTGAACTCTCCTTGTTTGGCAATACAAATTGCTGGTTTTTATTGTGTTTCGAATAATGCTTGCTGCTGTGACTATACGTGTGAAAGTAATTAATGTTACCTACCAAATAAATTTAAAAATAAACTTTTTTTGCTTTTATGCGATACAAATTATCGTTTTCGCTAACGTGATCGAATCGCGAACAAAACTTGCACTTGGCACCCTCATGTAGTCTTTATCAACTAGATAGTTGATAAAGAGAAAAGAGAGCACGCTTTACAGTTCATATCAAAGTGTTTAATTGACATAGCAAAATTTAGATGCAGAAATATTTTTTTTAAATTATATTGTGTAAGTAACGGTGTACAAAAAGCTTCTACTTCGACGCTTCTGCGTGCGTTACGTATTTTGATAAAAAAAATGAAGGGACTTCTTGGCGGGAAAGTTAAGAGTCACGTCGACGGTTTTGTTTTATAATCTAAAATTTATGAAATAATGGTGGGTTATTAACCGTTAAGTGTTTGTGAACGTGAAACAAAACAGTGCAACGTCGCTTTTCAAATTCACAAGAAGTCCGTGGAAGGTCTCAGTAAAGCCCCCAACATCTTTACTAATACTCAAGGGGTTGGGGAGAATATCATTTATCACTACTCATTTCTATTATCATTCATTATCAACTATGAACAAAGTAAATATTGTTTATTTCTATATAAACTAAGGAAGGGTTCGATGGCGCAGTGTTCAAATAATAATAGTACTCACGTTGCAGCGGGCGCGGCGGCGGCGGGTTGCGCGGCGGCGGCGGCACGGCGCGCGCGGGCGGCGGCGGCGGCGCGCGCGACGCTGCGGGCACGCGGGACTCAACACAAGCCGCTGGCGATGCAACCTACCAATGCCTCATGCTAGTGTAGGTATTGGTAGGTTGCATCACATGCAGATATACACATCGGAAAATGTAAAAATATCCATTATCATATTATGATTATTTCAATACTAATATTATAAAGAGGTAAGCTTTGTATTTTTGTTTGTAACGAATAAACTCAAAAAATAATACCCGATTTAAAAAATTCTTTTACCATTAGAATGCTAACGTAACATAGGCTATATTAAAAAAGAAATGTCCACCCGTGCGAAGCCGGGACGGGCCGCTAGTATTTAATATGTTAAACTGTCATGTACACACAAATAAGGTCTTAGGGTTATTATTAAGTACAGAGGGCAGCAGATCAACCTACCACAAAATGTCAAATTTCTTTAATAAATTTTTAACCTTATGTTAACCTTATATTTGACAGTTTTGGATAGGTCGATGTGCACGCGTGTGTACATGAGCCCTGTAAGGGTATAGCAAATTTTTTATAAAAATTACTTAAATCTAGGTAGGTATTACCAATATTTGAGATTAATGGCAAAATTATTTATCTATATAACTTGTTGATTTGCATTCATTCATATTGCTTATACTTATTAGCCAGTGTGCCAGCACAACCCCGAACGAGTGACACGTTGGTCAGCCCTAGCAAATTTTGAGCGAAACGTGTTCTTAAGTGTGTTGTTTGTGTGTGTAAAAAAGTAAAATGACGTAAAATTATTCCAACGTAGAACTTGTGGTGCGATTATACGCAATTAGTGGGAACAGTCTACGTCGAACCGTGGTCATGTTCGTGGAAATGTTTCCAAACAGACCAACTCCATCGCGCAAGGTAACGCTTGCTGCCACGCAACGACTGAGGGATCATGGCCAGTTCAACGTTCCTCGACATGCGCAGGGTCGCGGCAGTGTGGGCCTCTCAGTCGATTTGCAAGAGCAAATCCTCGAATACTTCGAGAGGGAACCACGTGCCAGTACTCATGATACTGGCCGCCACTTCAATGTCCACCACACAACAGTCTGGCGGCTTCTTAAGTCGGAGCAACAACACCCGTTCCACTTCAGAAGAGTTCAAGAATTGAACAAGCAAGACCATGCCGCCCGGGTCACTATTTGTCTCTGGGTACTAGAACACCGAGAAGCCAGCATTCTGTGGACGGATGAGTGTACGTTTACGCGGATCGGTGTTCACAACGTCCACAATGAACATTGGTGGGCACACCGCGAACAGAACCCGCATAAGACCAAAAAAGTTTCGTTCCAGCATAGGTTTAGCATCAATGTGTGAGTTGGCATTGTTGGTGGACATTCACTACCAGTACGGGGCTCCTCCGCATTAAGGACGCCTAGAGCGCGATTATTTGGACGAAGTGTTCGGAACCCAGTGGATTGGTCGAGGTGGGCCAGTACCCTAGCCTTCGAGGTCGCCAGACTTGACTCCGCGTGACTTTTATTTGTGGGGAGACATAAAAAGAATGGTTTTATAAAGACGAAATCCCGAGTGTTGTTTAGTTAAAACAAAATATTTTAATGGCGTAAAATTTTGAGAGCGTAAGGTCTAATCGTAGTGTGCTTCAAAAGTTAGCTAGAAACTTAAGGCGCCGTGCTCATTTGTGCATAGAACGTGAAGGTGCCCACTTTGAGCAGTACCTGCGAGTATCTTAAACTTGATCGGTAAGTACCTATTATTAAAATGTTTTTGTTTTGTTTATATAATTTTAACGCAAATTTTGTTGCGAAACAATTAAAAAAACACAAATGTTGCACAGGTACTCTCCTAATTGAGGTATCGTGGTTCTAGCCAGCTCGCCGAAACCTGACCCGGTATGTCAGAAGGGTGCAGGTTAAAATCCTACTCGTAGAAATTTTTTCAACATTTGTGTTTTTTACCTATTAAATATTAGTTTATTTTTATACGTATGCGTAAGCGTAAAGTAAGCGTAAGCCACTTTACCACAGAATACACGTAAGTTCATCGACTTAACGTCCGCCCGCGGCGCTCTAATTTACCTACTACGGCCCGCACCCCTATTCTCGTCAGTCGACGGTCGCTATTCTGATTTACACCGAAATTGTTTTATTAATTGCTCCGTGTTAAAAGTAGGTTAATTGAATAACGTAACCAGCCACTAAGAAAGGATTTTACGAAAATCACACCCTAAGGGGGTCAAATAGGGGTGAAGGCTAGTATGAGAGTTTGTCAGTTTGAAGTAAATAACCCTCCTTCTGACGCAGTCGGGTAAATACATGAAAGTTGATATTTGGCTTCTTGAAAAGAAATAAAGAATAACTTGTCTCAGGAATTTTGTTTATTTTCCTTTAAAGTAGTAAAAACGGGAAGAAGGTTTTTTTGGGGAAATCGTTATTTTTAAAGTAATAACTATCAAAATTAATAATTTAATCGATCTAAAGATTTTTCAATAAGAATAAAGAATTACGTGTTTAAGAATTTTCGAAAAACCTCCCCTAGAGAGGTGAAATAAGGGTGGAAAATTGTATGGAAATCTGTCATTCCTTAAATAAAGAATGGCATGTTTTAGCATTTTTCGAAAAACCTTTATAAAGAGGTGAAATAAGGGTGGAAAGTTGTATGGAAATCTGTCATTCCTTAAATTTCGGTATTTAATATTTAAAATTAAAATTAATATAATATTTATAATTCTATGGGGCTTACAAATAAACAGAGAATAAGCTTCGAATAGCTAGTCCGAATTTGTCTGTTTTACTGTAATTTGAAATGACGTTTACATGACAGGAACAAAACACGGAATAAGTATTCTGAGCTTATTCTTTGTTTATTTGTAAGGAACATAGTGTCTGTGTCTATGACCTTCCTACATGTCTTCAAATTAGAGTAAAAGAGACAAAACACGGAACAACTATTCAAAGTTTATTTATTGTAAGGCAACTAAAAGTATTATTTTTAAAGGTGTAATATGGAACATCGTCATGGGGTCAGGATAATGTGGGACACACGCTTGCACATCAGACTACTACAAACTTTCAAATTTCCTCAATAGACTTTGAGCTGTATGTATATGGCAAAAGGTTAAGTTTTGGATAGGTTGACGTGCAAGCGTCTGTACGCCGTTTTCTTTAAATTATGGTTTAGTTTTGAAATTCGCGGTGTGAACTGAAGTATGAAGAGACGGGCATTAGAGCATCGCGCGGGGGCGCTAGAGGCGCGTGTGTACTCACGTGGCGCGGGCGGGTGCGGGGGCGCGGGGCTGCGCGACGGCACGGGCGGGGCCGGGGGCGCGGGGGGCGCGGGGGGCGCGGGGGGCGCGCCCGCCTGCCGCTCGCTGGACACCGACACTGCGCGATGACACGGCATGGACATTGTATTATATTATTAGAGCAGCGTGCTTATCCCTAAACCTCGCCGCCGGTTATACATATTTATACAGCATGTAACAGAACCATATCAAAAATATTTTGGCTAATCAGCACAGAAAAAAACTGTTCAAAACAAGCATTGACAGCTTCTGGCGCCTCAACATACTGTCGGCACACAATATTTTTTATTAGTTATTAGATTCCGACCGGTTTCGGCCATGGCGACCTCATCGACTCCTAGTCGGGTCTGCGCTGATGCGCACGAAGATGGCTTACATAGCCAATCTTCGCGGCAAACTCTCGTGCACAATGTGGGCATTTCAGTTTACTGTTTACAATATTGTAGGCAATGGCTGCGGGTGTACGGGCTTTAAACTGGTCGCATTTCACGTAGAGATCAGCTTGACGCTGCTCCTCGACATCGCGTGCTAGCCGCTGCCATTCGGAATCCATATACGGATGCAGGATATATTAGGGCGCGCCAGCGTTCTCACAGACGCAGGCGCGCACACTCGTCCTCCCTCTCCTTGATAAAGTGGAACGGAAAACCGCTACGACTGAAGCAGAGGTCGGATGATGTGTCTGGCCGACGATAACAATTTTTTTATTAGATTACGTTTTCAAACGAATGCTTTATCAAATCTTGAATCCTCAGCAGAACCCACTCAGATAAGATAAGATCGCTTACCCCTATGCGGCTTGTGTGCGTCGTGCAGCTCCTCCTTGACGGCGTCGATGCCGCCGTTCTTGTTAATGAACTCGTAGATGAACTGGCGCGTGGCCTGGTTCTTCAGCTGCTTCTCCGACACGCCCGCCTTCGACAGAAACGAGCGCATCTCCTCCTCCTCCGGCATGCTGCCCACGTCGAAGCCTGGCGAGCATATCAAATACATAACAAATACAAATCATTTATTGACCATATTGTAACATTTAACGTTACATTTGGCATGTCATAGTGATACATAATAATATGCTTTTGAATTTTAAACATAATTAACATAATTAATTACAAATAATAATACCTAATAGAATAATTAATTAATTACAAATTATTTATACTATTCATTACATTACAAATCAGAAGGTGAACATAACTGAACCGGATATCAAGTTTTAGTCATAATATATTTATAGAACGGACGGCTATCAAAAAACAATTTCAATCTCATTTTAAATTCCTTTAACGGCAATTTGGTAATGTCTGGATGTAATTTGTTATACATTTCTATCTTAGAAATGATCCCTTGCTTACGTGTCTTATTTAATCTAGTTTTGGGTAAGTATATATAATTTTTCTTAATTTCATTTTCGATAGTCCATTTTCCTGGGTAATTCATCTTTTTGTGAATGTACCTCTATTAGAGATTTATAGATGTATATATTACTGTCATAATTCGGTTTGATTTAAAATACCCTGGCTGATTGATATTTTCGCAAACCATTCATAATTCGGAGATATCTTTTTTGACAAATAAGTACACGATTGACTGTAGCTGCATTACCCCAGACAGATATGGCGTAGCTTAATATTAAGTGACAATAAGCATAGTAAACAGACAAAAGGGTTGTTTTGCTGACAATAGGCTTCAATTTAAATAGAACGTAGTTGGCACTAGCCAATTTTTTGCAAAATTTATCTATATGATCTTTGTGGCTGATTGTATAATCAATATTGTCGCGGATTACCGCGTACTCAGGCTTTAAAAGCACATTTTGGTAAGTGTGAACATGCCATTAACCTTATTTGATTTGTTGACATAAGCTTTGCTAATTTCTGAACGCAACCTTTTGTCTTGACAGTATGAAAGCCACATTAAAAAAAAAGATAGATATATTAAGGATAGACAACAGAGGCGGGAACAAAGTTTCTTCACAAGAATTTGACGGTGAGAAGGTGGAGGCTGTGGAGGCGAGCGAGCCACGATATATTCGTGGCTGCGCTGCCCACTGCCAGCCCTGTCGTCGCCGGTGAGTTGCTATTTGTTCATACTATGTCTATTGCGTTGTATACACTTGTGTGTGTTGTGGCGATTCAGATATGAATCATGTCTCATGATCATGCCCCCGAATTGTTGCACCGCGGGCTCGAGTATGTTATGGATGAGAATGAGGACACTACAGTGTCATGATTTGGTGGTAGTGGCAGGACTATAAGGGGTGATGTTTGGAGGTCCTGTGGGGGTGAGTACACTCAACCCCGCATATAAGCGCGATAGAAGGCAGACGGGCCGACAAGGTAGTGACTTGCCCAGAATGGCAGGCCTTCTATCTCAGACGCAATTAGATTCTCATCTTAGATCATGATATGAGTAGCATAGATGGATGCTTTGTGCCAGGCCTACACGGCGGCATGTGTAAATGTCAGAACGTCAAATGAGTTGATAGAGTAATCAGACCCTATACTGCCCAGAATGGCAGGCTCTTTGTACGTTACATTTCCTCAGAAGAGTTGTTAGAGTATTTACTCTATATTGCTTGGAATGGCAGGCTCTTCGCAAGCTACATTATCCTAGAGGAGCTGATAGAGTATTCAGACTCTATTCTGCCCAGAAAGGTGGGCTCCTATGAATAATATCAAAGAGAGTAGGCAGAAGTAATGATTCTGTACAGCCCAGAATGGCGGACTCTAACGAACTTGTATTTAATTGTTTCGATAGACACTATTCTGAATTGTTACAATAACACACTAAATTATCTGTATTCTTATGTCGCAGTTAACATATTATGCATATTTCCATATATTTATAACAATCGTCGCGACATAAATTGGTGGAGGTGCTGGGATATATATATATATGTATGTGTGTGTATATATATATATTGAGCACGGGACTTTTACAGTACATCAAAGTCGTACTTTATTTTAATCATTTTATCATCTCAGATGATTTAAAAAAAAAAGAGGGTCTCCTTACGTCTTCACGTTGCAATGTCCGATTTTAATTTTTTATGTCGGCAGGTTTAAGAACGCTCTTTACTTATTTTTATATGTGTTCTATGAAAGTCTTGGAATGCTCTGTTTAGGTACTACCTACTTAAACGGAGCATTTTAGGGGGGACAGGACACATTAGCAGTAAAAGTAGTAAGTGTAAGTAGCAGTGTAGTACATTATTAAAAAAGAAAACAAATAAATTATTATTTTTACTTGTGTTTGTTGTTTTATTTAAAAAATCAGATGTTGTATATTTTATACCTTAATACCTTTAGCCATAATACGATTTTTCGTATTAATTAGGTAAACTAATAACAAAAACAAGATCTGGAACAAGATTGGTTTCAAGGTTTCTATGTTACGAATGTTTATGTTATTACATGTTTCCGAACGCATCGCGTATATTGGCCGTTGCCGCTCTTTTGTGAAGTTTACTTTTACTTGTCAAAAACGTTCACCCGAACTGGAAATTGTTGTGTACCTACTGTTTGTTTGTAAAGTTTTTAAGTGATCAAAACAAGAAATTGTTTTTAAATAAATAAAGCGGATACTTGAGCCAAGCCGGTCTACAAACTGTGGCAGTACATCTTCAAGATTGATGCTGATGAAATAAGGTAGTTTGTTTTTTATTCATGTTAATTACACATTAACAAAACTTTTATGTGAAGTATTCCTATTGGTGTCTTATTGGAATCCTGGTATAATTTCAGTAAGCACCATAATGGAGACTGCCATAAGCGCCAGACTGAAGAAAAGACATGAACACTTAGTCCGACTGTCGGAGCAAGCTAACAATTTGTTGGCCCCAGGAACAGGCATCTCATTACTAGATCTAACCAACACAAAGATCAACCTTAAGACTGCTATAAATGCTTTAGAGAGAGAGACATATTTGTATCTAGAAAAGTGTGCTGGTGGATCCGGTATTGACACTGACCAGTTAATAGAAACACAAATTGCCGCCGAAGGGATCCTATCTCAACTTGAGGCGTTTGATGCCATATCAACAATTGGTAGCACCTCTGCACAAAACAATAGTGCCCATTCGGCTAAATTACCTAAATTGAACTTATCAACCTTTGATGGAGACATACTGAAGTTCACTGAGTTCTGGGACCAGTTTGAAGCAAATATAGGTTGTAAGAATTTAAAGGATGTGGAAAAATTGGCCTATTTAATGAAATGCCTTACGGGAAAAGCATTAGAAACACTCGAGGGATTGGGTACAACCAGTCTAAACTACCCAATTGCAAGGGAAATGCTGAGAAAAAGGTTTGGTACCAAGCAACTGGTAATAGATGCCCACCACCTGGCTCTTATTAACCTGCCCAAGACAACTGCAATCGCAGAAAACTGCAGAAAAACATTAAACCTAATAGAAAAACATTTACGGGTTCTTGACACACTAGGTGAAGACGTAAATAGTAGTCACTTCCGTGTCTCCATTATTTCGAAATTCCCGGAGACTGTAGTTTACCAAGTTAACTTGAAAACTGATGGCGAGGCCACAGTGACATCTCTACGTCAGGCTTTGGACCATGTTATCACAGCCATGGAGCTATCATCGGCCTCAGGAAGTGATGCACCGAAAGCGCCTTCAACAGACACAGCTGGCACCACATCATCCTTACACATAACGCAATGGGGACAAAAGAGGAAACTACCCATGCCTTCCAATAAAGACCTGAAAGAAAAAAGATACAAACCGACAACTAAATGTAGCTTCTGCGGAGGTAATCACTACCCTGACCAGTGCATGAAGTACTCTACCTTGAAGGATAGGAAGGCTAGACTTAAGGATCGATGCTTTGTTTGTCTTCGGATGGGACACAGAAGCAATAAATGCAACTCAAGATCTACTTGTGTCCACTGTGGTGGCAAGCACAATCGTGCATTGTGCTACAAAAGATTGAGTTACAACAAGGACGTGAACAAGCAGGCACAGAAAACAATAGATAAGTCTTCTACTGATGCCATTGCCAGCAGCAAAGGTAAAATCTCTGAAAGTTATATTAATAATACACAGAGCTGTTCTGTTTCTAATAAATTTACCTTCTTGCAGACCGCTGTGGCCAAGATTAGTAACAAACCAGTAAGGCTTCTCCTAGACTGCGGTAGTCGGAGGAGCTACCTAAACATACGGATTGCGAGAAAACTTAATTTAATACCTGACAAGTCAGACTTACTTATGATATATACCTTTGGCTCGGAGACACCTAAGGAGATGTTAAGCCCATCAGTAGAAATCGAAGTGACAACGAAGCGTGGCATCACACAAACAATACGAGTGAATGTCGTAAGTCACATTACCAATACATTGCCAGTGGCAGCACTGAGCTCTGAGAGTGACTGTAAAAATATAGATATCCTTGCTGACGATGACACAATTGGAGAAGCTGTTGACCTACTGATAGGTAATGATTACTACTTTTCTTTCTTAAGAGAAGAGAGAATTAAGGCACATGACCACTTATACCTGATAAACTCTGACTTTGGCTGGTTGATATCTGGAAACATCACAGAAGAGAAGGAAGATAATGTTTTGTCAGTAATAACCTATTGTCAATGCCATCATTCCGAAGGTAGTTACTTTACTGAACCAGATTTACCACTGAAGAATATTGACATGAAATTTCTGTGGTCCTTGGAGAGCATTGGTATCCTAGATTCCCCGAAAGCAAGTAGAGAAGAGGAGGTTGTTAAATACTTCAATGATACTACGCTCTACAAGGATGGTCGTTATGAAGTGAAGTGGCCTTGGATACAATTTCCACCTGACCTACCTACCAACTTTGGCTTAACATTCGGAAGATTGAAGTCTCTCTTGAGAAAAATAGATAAGGACAACTTGACAGAATACAATGCGATCTTTCAAGAACAAATGGATGCGGGTATCATAGAAATTGTAGAACCGAAGTCATCCTCTTGGACTCAAGTCAATCCGCCTGTCCATTATCTTCCTCACCACATGGTAAAACAGAGGGACAAAAGAGGTCGTATAGTCTATGACGCTTCTGCTAAAGTTAAGGGTCAGAAAAGTCTCAACGAATGTTTGTACAGTGGACCATCTATGTTAGAGGACCTCACTGGTTTATTACTGAAGTTTCGAACTGGAAGGATAGGAATAACAGCAGATGTCGAGAAAGCTTTCTTGCAGGTGTCTCTTCAGGATGAAGACAGAGATGTGACTAGGTTTCTGTGGGTGAAAGACCCTACAAAAGAACTAACAGAAGATAATCTTATCCACCTGAGATTTTGCAGGGTACCTTTTGGAATTATTTCATCTCCGTTTTTGCTAACAGCTACTATACGACATCATATTGCTCGAACCAACAAGGACCTACTCACAAAAATTGCAGACAAATGCTATGTGGATAACCTAGTACTGGCAGTGGATTGTAAGGCCGAAGCCATGAACCTATATAAGGACACAAGGAGTATATTCAACGAGATTTCTATGAACATTAGAGATTGGATGTCCAACAGTAAGGAGTTTTTGGCATCGATTCCTGAAGATCAACGGGCGAAAGACACTGAACTAATAAAGATTCTTGGATTAAAATGGGACTTGATACAAGATAAGCTGATCTTAAATTTTGACAAGATTTCTGAGGTGGTGGAAAGGGAGTCTATAACTAAGAGAGATGTCCTTAGTATGATATCCAAGCTATATGACCCTTGTGGCGTCGTAAGCCCCGCAATTTTGCCGGCAAAGTTAATATTTCAAGAACTTTGCATTCGGAAAATCAAATGGGACACAGTTCTTCCCGATGATCTGAAACAGAAATGGGAAATAGTACTTGATCAGTTGAAAATGGCTAAGAACGTCAACTTACCGCGATACGTTGGGCACTGTATGCCGACAGTAGAAATTAGGTATGAACTACATTGCTTTTGTGACTCCTCAAAAGATGCATTTGCCGCAGTAGTATACCTACGTATGATCGGTGGTAAAGTAACCAAGACAGCCTTCCTTATGTCAAAATCTCGAGTAACACCACACGAAGATAAAGACGACCTGAAAATACCGAGACTAGAGCTTTTAGCATGTCTCATTGGTAGTAGGCTCATCAGGTACATAAAAAACAATATTGATGTGACTATATCTCGACAAGTTTTGTGGACTGATAGTCAAATAGTTCTGGCTTGGATGAAATCTAACAAACTCCTGGCCCCGTTCGTACAGCGACGTATAAATGAGATGAAGCAGAACAAGGAATTGGAATCGTACTACGTTAATACTAAAGCCAATCCAGCAGATATAGCTACTAGACCCGAGCTATGGCAAGCGAAACAAACCCTATGGTTTCATGGACCTGAATTTCTAGTCAAGGAAGAGACGAGCTGGCCTTCCAATGTAGTGAGAGATCAGAGTGTGCTACTTTCGGCAGGGGAGGCTCTGGATGTCGTAGACGGTCCAGAGATGACCACTAAAGGCTACGAATGTAACTACGAAGACACTACACAACACTTGCTCGACAATGAGGATGAGTCAAATACTTTGGAGTTTGCCTTGCCTTCGGAAGATGTTGAAAATACTGAAAATGAAAATAATGAAGTAGAGGTTTTAAAAAAGCTCCAGGCTAAATACTTTCCAGAAGAAGTATCTGGCAAAGAGACCCATTTGTCTAGGAACCTTGGTTTATTTGTTGATGTAGACGGACTTCTGAGAAGCAAGGGCCGTATAGGCAATGCTGTATGCCCATATGATACCAAGCATCCAATTCTTATACCTAAACAAAGCTCATTTACTGATAAAATTATCCAGAAAGTGCATTGTGATAACTACCATATTGGTGTTCCGCATACACTCAATATTTTGAGAAGCAAATATTGGATACCACATGGCAGAGCGCAAGTTTCAAAGGTGCTTAGTAAATGTCCGAAATGTATAAAGCATGGCGGAGGTCCCTACAAACTACCACCTGCTGCTGTTCTACCTTCAGAAAGAGTAAATTATAGTAATCCCTTTACCTACATCGGAGTAGACTATATGGGACCTTTGTTTGTGGATACAAGTGCAGGAAAACAGAAACGATGGATCTGCTTGTTCACGTGTTTGGCTATACGTGCAATTCATCTAGAAATCGTGAATGATTTAACAGCCGAGGAATGTCTACTCGCTTTACGGAGGTTCATAGCGACTAGAAACCTACCGAAGAAAATCGTATCAGACAATGCGCTCTATTTTAAACTCGTTTCGGAGGTCGTGTCAAACCCCTACTGCCAAGAAAATGGAATACAGTGGAAGTTCATACCACAACTAGCGCCCTGGCATGGCGGTATTTACGAAAGACTTGTGGGTCTGGTTAAAAACTGCCTGAAGCGTACGCTGGATAAGCATTTTCTGAATGACCATCAACTGTTAACAGTGGCGAAAGAAGTAGAAGTTGTGATTAACACCAGGCCACTTACGAGTGTTGGAACGGAACCAGAGCACGTTCTGAAACCTTCAGATTTCTTGTCTTTCAATAACTGCTTAGTGCCAGTGCCTTCTGACCATGTTACTGGAAATGAGACAAGCACTAAAATCGACCTGATGGGAAGTTGGAAGAGAGGACACGCAGTCATTGGTGAGTTCCGAAAAATGTTCACGACTCACTATCTGACTAGTTTACGTGAACGATACAGACACTCCTATAAGCAACCCAGAGTGAAGTCACACCGACTACCGAGGATCGGTGATATTGTTCAACTAAAAGATGCTGCCGGGAACCGAGAAAATTGGAAGGTGGGAAAGATATCATCTCTCATTACAAGTGCAGATGGCCAATGTCGAATAGCGAAGGTGATGGTCGGTGATACAGAGTTCACTCGTTCTATAGGCCACTTGTATCCATTAGAAGCTGACGTTGGTTATGTGTCAAGAGAACCTAGCAATGGTGAAAATAGCACGTCTACTGACCAAACATCCTTAAGCCAAACTGACGAACTTCCTCCTTGTACAGCTGATGACACGGTGCCTATAATCCCAGATGGTGACCTTCCTCACCATATCGATTTGGAAAAGAGTGATCCAAATCCTAGAGAAGGCCACGAATGTATGGATATAGATCCTTATGAAAGTCAACCTGTACAGCTCAATGTGGAACCCGCAGAGGTGCAGCAGCCTCCTGCTAGCGATGTGAGCATAGCAGATGATAATGCAGACAAGGCTAATAATGAAATACCACCGGTCACTGAGGTGGCTGAACCTTTGACCAGACGGGATGCTGCTATTCGGGCTAGACAAAAAATAGCCGAATGGACCCGTCAACTGGTAGCATTGCTATAGCACTCTTTCGCCGTTGGGAGTGTCGCGGATTACCGCGTACTCAGGCTTTAAAAGCACATTTTGGTAAGTGTGAACATGCCATTAACCTTATTTGATTTGTTGACATAAGCTTTGCTAATTTCTGAACGCAACCTTTTGTCTTGACAGTATGAAAGCCACATTAAAAAAAAAGATAGATATATTAAGGATAGACAACAGAGGCGGGAACAAAGTTTCTTCACAAGAATTTGACGGTGAGAAGGTGGAGGCTGTGGAGGCGAGCGAGCCACGATATATTCGTGGCTGCGCTGCCCACTGCCAGCCCTGTCGTCGCCGGTGAGTTGCTATTTGTTCATACTATGTCTATTGCGTTGTATACACTTGTGTGTGTTGTGGCGATTCAGATATGAATCATGTCTCATGATCATGCCCCCGAATTGTTGCACCGCGGGCTCGAGTATGTTATGGATGAGAATGAGGACACTACAGTGTCATGATTTGGTGGTAGTGGCAGGACTATAAGGGGTGATGTTTGGAGGTCCTGTGGGGGTGAGTACACTCAACCCCGCATATAAGCGCGATAGAAGGCAGACGGGCCGACAAGGTAGTGACTTGCCCAGAATGGCAGGCCTTCTATCTCAGACGCAATTAGATTCTCATCTTAGATCATGATATGAGTAGCATAGATGGATGCTTTGTGCCAGGCCTACACGGCGGCATGTGTAAATGTCAGAACGTCAAATGAGTTGATAGAGTAATCAGACCCTATACTGCCCAGAATGGCAGGCTCTTTGTACGTTACATTTCCTCAGAAGAGTTGTTAGAGTATTTACTCTATATTGCTTGGAATGGCAGGCTCTTCGCAAGCTACATTATCCTAGAGGAGCTGATAGAGTATTCAGACTCTATTCTGCCCAGAAAGGTGGGCTCCTATGAATAATATCAAAGAGAGTAGGCAGAAGTAATGATTCTGTACAGCCCAGAATGGCGGACTCTAACGAACTTGTATTTAATTGTTTCGATAGACACTATTCTGAATTGTTACAATAACACACTAAATTATCTGTATTCTTATGTCGCAGTTAACATATTATGCATATTTCCATATATTTATAACAATCGTCGCGACAAATATTGTATCCTAGGAAGGTAGTTTCTTTAATGCTCCTAAAGTTTTTTCTTTCCTCACCCTATAGTTCAAAGTAATAGTCTTGTCTGCATTTAGTATTATCCCATTAACCTCAAACCAGATCTCTAAGTTATCTAAGATTTCCTGCTCCCTCTCTTTTACGAGTGACTACCAGAATACCCACGTTGTAAAATGACAATATCACCCAAAAGTCTTGTTATTAAAACGCCATAGTTACTAAATAGACATGAACGCTAAACGCCATAATAGCAAAACGTCTGGATCTTAAAATGTCGTAATTCTAAATATTTTAGTGGCAATTCGTCTTTATATTAAAACGCTATAGTTACTAAATAGACATGAGCTTTGAATGATATAATAGCAAAACGTCTTGATATTTAAATGTCATAGTTGCTAAATACAGACATGAAGGCTAAATGTTCTTATAGATTCTGAGTTTATTGTTATAGATTTATTGTCTGTTTGTGCCCAGTTAACTCCTAATCAAATAAATACCTAGAACGGACGAATACGAAATATAGAACGGACATGAAGACCGTAAAATTTAATTTTTATAATGGAATATTTACTAAGACCTTTTAATCAAGAAGGTATTAATATATACACGTCACATAATATGTGTGCATTATTCTGTTATTAAAAACTTTTCTCTTTAATTGATAACATTACATACTGGACACTTCGTGTTGAAGTTATTAACTGTTGTCATAATTGAATGTCAATCAATATTTGAAGTGCTATATTTTGCATTTTACTTTCGTAAAATAGATAAAATGGAAGATTCTCCATTATTTTTTATAGAAAGTCAGAAAGTATCAGTATTACTGCGAAGTGAATATCGATATAATTTTGGCTGTCTAAATGCCAGTGGACTTCTCTTTGGAGATGAGCAAAACGGGGAGAATGCTCTGCTTCCGTTACGTCCTTAATAAAGAAAGAACCGAGTTGATAAAGGAAAGCAAACTATTACATTCCTGTAACTCTCACTCCATCAAGAAGTAAATCGATTGTGTGATGGATAAACCACGGACCTGAAAAAAAGACGGACGTAACCTCGTCTAATCATGAGTGAAACATGCTAATGGCCGCCCGTTTAACACATAAACCATAAATTTCTCTACTTTTTAAATCTCACAAAATAAAACATTGTTAACATTAAGTAATCCAAGCCAAAGGCGCCCATTCAATGTCAACAACTACCGTCATTAGCATCCGATCATAATATTTTTACAAATACTAAAGATCAGTTAAGAAGTAGGCAAGCTATTTATAAAATTTGTTTATATAATTTAAACGCAAATTTTGTTGCGAAACAAATTACAAAAACACAAATGTTGAAAAAATTTCCACGAGCAGGATATGAACCTGAACCCTGCTTTCAAAGTAAAAAAGTAAATAGTGTTGAATAATTTCGGCGGGCTGGTTAGAACCACGATAGCTCAATCGGGAGAGCACTTGACCCGGTATGTCAGAAAGGTGCAGGTTCAAATCCTGCTCGTAGAAATTTTTTCAACATTTGTGTTTTTTTTTAATAATTAAGTACAAGTTAAGATTTCTTCAATTCTATTGCAGTGATTTCACAGTTAATTTCGATGCTCAGTTTATTAATATCGTATCTTATTTTATAACTTGTATTGTTTTTGACAAAGATTGCTGTTCCACCATGTCCAAAAATAGTTCTATTGTAAAATGATGCAAGCGTAAATCCTACAATTGACATAGTATTTAATTTAGCATCGTTGGCCCATGTCTCTGTTAGACAAAATATATCACAGTTTGTAGACTGCGTCATTAGTTCTGTTTCTAAATATTTATTACAAATACTTTGCACATTTGCATGAACAACGTTTAACCATTCGCTATCGATATTGGGATCCTCTGAAAATGTCTTGTATTTATTGAAATGTTCTTATCTTCAGAAGTGTCTGTACATTTGATGAATCTTAAAGCAGATGTTCCTTTAAATCTATAAGATGCCCTGGTAAGTTCTTCAACAAGATATTGTCGTGCTACTGTATTTTTAAACGGGTTTAAATCAACACATTTTATATCTGGTAAATAATTTGCCATAGAAGCTAGTTCTTGATTTACTTTATAGATCTTTTCGTCGTCAAATCCGTTGTACACTACACTTCCTATTAGTACTTTAAACTTCCGGTTGCTATTGCTCATTCATTTCTTTAAAATATATAGAATCAATAATTATCGGCCATTAGACACCAACAACAACTTAAATCATCATCACCAACCAGCTCATTTTATATCTTCACTGCTGCCTCCCGATTCCCATAACAAAAACCGTAACGATATCGTAGCGACGCCAAAGTAAGTGGTCGTCGAAACCATATTTTCATACTATTATCCGATTTTAAAGTCATTCAAACGAAGCTCCAACTAACCGCAGATCTGGATCAGAAAATCAGAATGTGGTTCGTTGGAACTTCGTTCGAACGACTTTAAAATCGGCTCGATTGACGGATGGGAATACAAAAATGGTTTTAACGACTAAGCCGCTACGATATAGTTACGGTTTTTGTTAAGGGAGGGCACTGGGCAGTATTTTGAATAGCGTTTTGAATTAGGTAACATAAGTGTATCGGTGTTGGTGTGCACGTTTGCTTGCACCCGTTGTTTCTCCTGCATGTGCATACTTTATGCGGGCGGGAGGGCGGTGCATGCGTACTGCATCCAAGCTGGATAAACGAGTGAGTAAGCGGAATTAACACTACATATTATTTAAATTACATTTTTTTGTACGCGATGACTAAATTGTACCTATAATCGTCTCCCTGCTTCTGTGGTGCGACGACTGCTTCGAATTGCGTAAACCAAAACCGTAGTGCGTCCGTCAGCACAAATCAAAAATCAGCAAAAAACGGGAATTCGCTCGTTTACGGTTACGGCTGCCACCTCCGACGAAAAGGTATTTCCACCTGAATCACTGGTGTGGTTGCTCCTGATGCCAGTGGTGTGTGGTAGGGCCATTGTGAGTATGTGGTAATGGCGTGGTCGACGTCACGGCTGGTAGCAAAAGCCGGGTTCGAAAGTTCACCGTTGTAGCTGTAGTGCAGCGTAAGTTTGCCTCCGTGCCTCGTCCGTCGCGTAGTTACAAACGTATATTGCACTGTTGTTGCGTGACTAAAAACGCGGGGTCACCAAATATTACGGACTTCGAAGGAAATAAACAGCGGTGATAGTGTAGATATATATTTAACTCTTACTTTCGAACTAACTGAATAAATTAAATAACAAAGTTTATATAGTACAAAAATAGTGGCGGGAGTGAATGCTATATTTTTGGAAATGTCACGGATTAGGAAATCGATCAGAAATTGTTTACACAGCAATTACATCACGTTCTGACGATTCCCAATGTTCCCTGCGAGTGGTACGTTTCCTACGTGATACTACGTTGGATTTCCGTAAAATAACGCTTGATTCCATTAATTAACGTAAGTGTGTTCTGTGCTTGCATACTCTCCTCTGTGCTTCGGAAGGCGGTTGCACACCAACGACGAACTTACACCATCATCACCAGCTCACCAAAGCACCACTGCTGGACAGGGTGTTGAATAACGATAGAAATTGGGTAACGTTACCTTCATCATAAATTAATAAGGTAAAAGTAACGTTCCGCTTGGTATCGTTACCAAGCATAACGCAACCCAGGTTGGCATTTTTACCGGTAATTTAACTAACCTCTCTAAGTGGATTGGCTAAAGCGCATTAGGTAACGATACTTGTACTAGATAACGTTACCTGCATTACCGCTACCAATTTAACTTTATAAAAATAACTTTACTTAGCGTGTCTTTTAGTTTAACTTTATAAAAATAACGTTACTTAACGTGTCTTTTAGCTCTGTCTCTGCAGCAGGGGAACGAGCCTACACAGGAATAAACCATTGCACATATGTGTGTTTTTTCAAGTATTAATGTGAAATAATGGTTGATTATATTTTATAATAATGATTTTAAAGATAACTACATCAGTAATTAAGTGAATCGATTTAAACTAAAATAGTAATTGTTATTTGTTTATGTCTTAAAATAACTACCTTTGTTAGCATCCCAGCCGACGTGTGATACGTGTTTGAAGTCCTGCGGCGTACCGATGTCTGCTTTTGTGAGTTTCCTCAGCGGTTTTTTCTTCCCTGTGCTCTTCAACGTATAGTTACTTCCTGGGAATATAAAAAAAATATAGAGAATCTTGAACTTTATATACGACTTTTTAAAACCGTAATGTTGGTCTGGTCTAGATTTGTAGGACTATCGGTTTTAGATCTAAACT
Organism: Eudonia truncicolella; assembly: GCA_949315975.1. Taxonomy (NCBI): domain Eukaryota; kingdom Metazoa; phylum Arthropoda; class Insecta; order Lepidoptera; family Crambidae; genus Eudonia; species Eudonia truncicolella. The sequence continues at coordinate 18,148,037 of OX438827.1, read as the reverse complement.
TAAAGGATGCGGGTTCAATTCCCAGTGGGGCCCATCTACATCCACTCATTTAATTTTATTTAAGTCTGTCATAAGTCGCCGTCGAATCAATGTTAATCAAAATCGTCGTATTCCGTCAGTTTGAGATTACGTAAAAAGCATAGATCAAATTATCACGACAAAATGTTGATCTCCCATAGTTACTAAATTTCGAGCAAAAAATAAAAATTTGTAGGCGCCTTTTGAGATGAATGAGTGTAATTGTGTTTTTGTGTTTAACTCTCGCTAAGTACTAGGGCCGGTGATACTGACAGGTAGGTATAAGTAGTTGCGTGGCAATGCCGTTGTTACGTACCCGGCAGGTTCGCTTTGGGCATGGGCGCGGGCGCGGGCGGCTGCGCGGGCGGCGGGTGCGCGACGCCGTTCTGCCGCGCGACGGGCGGCGCGCTGCTACTGTGTGAGGATGTGCTGTTGGCGCGCACCGCTAGCATCGACCGCTGCCGGCGTTCTGAGAAGCGGGAAACTGAACTAAACAACTCGATTTATTTATTTTAATTCTGTTAAACGCAATTAAAATGGCAAAACAGTTTAAAAAAAAACGTTTCTTTAACTGAATTTATGCGATTTAAAATCCACTACGCAAAGTTTCAAATCGCATAAAAAGAGTTGTACTTACAAATTTTTTTAAAATGTTTTTAAATAACTGTCAACATCTTTGTGGGAAATACGCAGAATATTTAGGCATTTTTTCTGTTAAAAGAGAAAACATTAAATTACATTATTTTCTTTTAAAATAAGTATAACTTTTATCAAGAGACGGAAAAAATAGCTTATTTATATCCTATTTCTGATACCAGTGCCGGTGTTGTCATCCTTATCAATATGAATCGACGATCGATGGCTTCGCAACAACAATGGGCCCGTCGACCTTGAGCTAAAATATTTAATTAAGCTAATATACACTTGGGCACAGACTAGACGGAAAATCTATTATCTTTATGTACTCGGAGTTGGTTTCGGCTTTGAATATTCAAAGCAGGTAAATTGCCGTTGTTAATAAATTGCTAGGCAGCATTTATAGGCTATCGTTTTCTTGGTATACAGTGTGTTTTTTTACTGGGACAGTAAAGGAAAGTTCGATACCATGCGAAATACAGAGAACTGTCTTTGAAAGCATCAAGTCTTTTTTGCGAAAATAAATATGACATAGCAATTTTTTTGGCCAAGTTTGAGTTTCACATAAAAATGAGTCAGATCGATAAAAAAAATTTAAAGCGTGTCATCCAGCTTTTGCTAGCCACCTTGCCTAGTCTGAGGGCGTCCTACACTACTTTTGCCGATACACGGTCTCCACTCGAGAACTCGTTTGCCCCAACGGTTATCGGTTCTGTGACTAATATGGCCGGCCTCTGCCACTTCTGCTTCCTAATCCGGTGGGCTATGTCGACAACTTTCGTTCTCTGTCAGATCACTTCGTTCCGAATCCGAACTCTCAGACAAAATCCGAGCATAGCCCTTTCCATAGCTCGCTAGGCGACTTCAAAATTATGAACCTGTTGATGACTAAAGATCTATGGTCTTATTTTTCACCCACCTCGGTAATTAAATGACGCAATGTGTACAACAAACGAAGTCTAAACAATAAAACAACACTTACTGTGTGACTCCCTGGCTGCACTAGAAGACTTTAGGCTTGTCATCCTCAAAGACATTGCAGACAGAGATCTTTATTGAGGAGGCAGATCGAATGAATATAGACCGATGTTCAAAAAGGGAAACTTTTGTAAGCCCCAATCTATCAATCAATCAATCAATCAATCTTGGCCAAAATCTAGCCGTTAGCCGTAAGATCATAGGGTTTGTCTACGATATGGCATAAATACATGTTTACAGCGTCAGTATATCGTAATATCGATTATTATTGTTGTTATTGTTAAACAGAAAAGCAGTTGAGACAACTGCTCTGGTGCCTAGTGCGATTTTCATTCACTATTCGATCACGGTAACATAAACGAAAATTTGTATCGCATTGAATCAGCGCCTCCCGGTGGAAAACATTTAGCTATAAAAAATCTCGTTATAGTTCTCTCGCACTAGGCACCCTGGTCTGTATTCTGCTTTCTCAGCCTTCTTTTAAATTGGTTTATGCTTTGTACTCATACCACACACATAATGCAACCATACGTCATTGCTTGTGTAGGGCCGAGCAATGTTTGTAAACACGACGGGCAAATCAACTAGAGATGCGCGTGCGGCCTCATTGTAAACAAGTGCTATCGTGTCAGCGGCTTTATAAACTAACAAAGAGAGGCAGGAATTGAAAGTGCTAACAAAAAAGACCAAGGGATATAGTTTAAACAACATATACAGTCACGAGACTCACGAGCACTAACATGTATACACTTTTGACTCTTATTCCGTTGTATTAAGAATTATATTGTTCACACGTCAATGCTCGTGACTGTACCATAATTAACGACACCTTGAAGATAGTCTGTTGAGTATCGGCTACTGAATCGATGCTAGACATTTTTATATAAGTCAAAGAAATAAAGCTTTTATATTTAAATAGAAACATGACAGAAACGTTTTCGTTTTAATTTCGTTTGTTTCGACTGTTCAACGAAGGAGTTGCTGTAATTTGGTTAACGATTAAGGAGACATAGGCCTTCTGAATCCAACTAAGCAACGAACTATTTCATATGAAGAAATAAAAATAAAACACTTAAAATATATTGCTACCGTCAGAGAGTAGAAGGGCTGTTGCCAAGCAGCGATTTATGCCAATAGCGGCCAGTATACCCACATGGCTAAGTCCCTAGAAGTCGGTATTATGTTCCAGATTACATACAGTTTACGGAACATGATAATTTTAGAAAATACGTATAATAATAACAAAAAGATAATACGGCGGCGAGACGAAATATTATAACAAAAAATATGTTACCTACTAAATACACAACTATAAAAGACCTCTTTTTATACTTTTTTAATTGTATTTATGATAAATTATTATAATTTTACCTTCTCTCCTCTGTTTCCGTAACTCAATCTTCTCAATGAGTATATTTCTAAGGACTCTTGCTTCATCTTCGCTCGCGAAATTGAACGCTGTCATATATTCCTGTAAATAAACCATATTTGTACATTACATTAACTTCCATGCGGGTTAAAATAATCATCTAAAAATCTTGCTTTTTTGCAAAAAAAAATTTGCTGAGATCAGGATGGGTGCTTTTCTAAGTTGAATTGTTTTTAACTGTTCAAATTCAATATAATTACAATAATTGTTAATGAAATAGTACATAAAAACCAATTAATAAAAACTGATATTGATATAAAATTTCGTTAATATGGTTTGACCCTTATGATTAATTGATTTCTTATTTACTCTATAATACAGTTGAATGCTATCTATACTACTAATACAGGGGTAAAGTTTATGACTTTGTTTGTGTTTGAGGAGGATTATCTCCGGAACTACTGGTCCAATTGCAAAAATTCTTTCACTCATAGAATGCTACATCCCTGCGGGTAACAAAGGCTATATTTTATTTTAAGAGCGTACTATACACGCGTATCTACGCAAACTTAGTCGCGGGCTAAGTACTAGTCATCATCATCATCATCTCATCCTAAAGACGTACACTGCTGGATAAAGGCCTCCCTCAAGGATCTTTACAACGACCGGTTTTGTGCTGCTCGCATCCAGCGGCGTCCCGCGACCTTCACCAGATCGTCGGTCCACCTTGTTGGAGGCCTGCCCACGCTGCGCTTTCCGGTACGCGGTCGCTAAGTACTAGTGCGAGAATAAAATAATAAAATAAAATGAATAGAATAAAATGAGATAAATTGTTAAAGTGTAGTGTAAAATCAAACCTTTCTTTAACCACCTCGGTGATATAGTGTACAGACAACCAATTTCCCGTAGGTCCCGGGTTCGAATCCCAGCGAGACGTCGACGACACGACATATATATATATATAATTATACTTGTTTTGGTTGGTTGGTACATAATGTACTTTCCTCTAAGACCGCCTGTCTAGCTACCACCATCGTCTGTCGCCTTTATGACAACAGATATAAGATGGCCAGTTTCAAAGTAGAAAGTATTAGTAGTTTTCGTGTGAAGTTCGCTGCCACGTTTGGCCTCATCACCACCTACCATCAGGTGAAATAAAGGCACAGCGCATACCTGTTGTAAAATAATTTTAAAAGAGTTTATAATAAAAACTAACTTCTGCTTCAAATGTGTGCAAATAAGGCCTCGGACTTTTGTACTCAATCTCCATGTAGACTTCATGTTCCCAGATGAGGACCTTCCGGTACAGGCAGTAGATACGGAAGAAGTAGGAACGCTTCCCATTGTCCTTTACAAGGCACAGCACCCCTGTGTCCTTTTTTCTCCATTCTGAGTGTGATGGACCGTCTGTGGTGAACAGTTGCACTACTGCAGTAGCTAAGCTCTGTTGAAGAATATTAGCCTTATCTTATCATAAGGTTTATTACCTTATCTTATCTTAAAATTAGGTTTATTACCTTATCTTATCTTATCTTATAATAAAGTTTACTTTAATTGATTAGAGGTCACTAATTTGTATGACTGAATATAAAAAGACAGTTTCACCAACAGCTCATCATATGTCCCCACTACTGGGGCGTGAGCCTACCCTATACATGAAATATCACTTTTAAAGTAGTTTTCTAAGAAAACTTATATTGAAATGAAACTACTTTTACGGATCTACTAACCTTTATTTTATACAATAGTTTTAATTAATGTTTGTCCTGACGTTTCAAACCTTTTGCAGGGTCCGTGGTCACAGGGGTCTCCCTGTGGTGTTGGTCGTCTTGTATACCCTCATTTTAAATTAATCATGTGCGTTCCGTTTTACGCAAAAAAATCTTAGTGTGTTGTCTGGCAGTATGGTGTTGGGGCTGGGATTTAATATTTTGTAAAAGTAGTTTCATTTCAATATGTAGTGTATGCGTAAACTTTAGAAAGCAATTCATTTTTTAATTTATTTTTATTTGGTTAATAATAGTTTGGTTTATTTTTATAAGACTCATGATAAAATAAAATTTTAATTAGATAGAAAAGCTTGTTCTAAGGAATCATATTGTAGATTTAAAACAAACCCCAAAAAATATAATATTCTGCTAATTTTTCTATTAACTACCTGCATTAAACACTAATTGTTCTGAGTGAGATATTAAGATTTTTCGAAAGTAATTTTACTTAACTTTAAAGTAAAAAATATGACTTTATAAACCAAAATAACCTATTACCTACCTATTATACCTATAGTTTTTTACTTTCCATACTGGCCTTTCTGAATTATTCACCCTTAATTTAAATATATCTTAGGTACCTATGAGCAAACAGGACCACTTTTGAGATGCATTTTTGTTCTGGATTCTTTATATAGCACATAATTGATTGAAGATTAATAGCACATGAGAAAGATCAGATCATATCCAATGAGCTTGCCTATATTATTGTTTGGTATTTAAGACTGCAAATGAGAAATGTGGTCATTTTACAGAAGATACAAAAGCTAAACTTGTCACGTCACTTACACTACAATTTGGTCAGTGCTCCTTCAGCTGCTCTGGTGAATTGAGGAGAGTTTTATCAAATTTATTTATATTGGTAGCTTTTTGGACATTAAACAAATACACAGTTGTGTGTTCAAATTATATTAAAAAGACAAAAGGTTTTTATTTGTGAAATTAATAATTTAATTTTTCATGTAGGTATCAGTTTTATTATAATGATAAAGGATTTGTTTATAAATGTTTATTTTCCTTCCTTCTTACTTTTGGTAGGATGCTCTCTACTCAGTTAGTATTTTTGTTGAAAAATATTAATATTAAAATAGATACTTAAATAAATAATTTAAAATATTAGCCTAAACAGTATGTACTTTAGTGTTCATGCTGCTTATCACAACATCTAGAAGTATAGCCACTTTCACCCTCGTTAAATGGCTTTGCGAAAAAGTACTGCCAACTGATTTGTATAGAATTATGGCAATGAAACTGTTTATTTAAATTTAAAAATACTTGCATTCATATCTTACTATTGTGCTTGCTTATTTTTAGCAATAAGCACCAACAAACTAATAGCAAAGGGGCATTAAAACAAAGATAAAAATTCGAAACACATTATTTCCTAAAAGTATATTTAGTACAAGAAAAAATTACGAACAACAGTATTTATCTTGCCGATATACACTGATAAATCATCGATATAGCAAGATATACGTAATCTGAAAGCTATGTGAATCACGAGAGGCCACTGGCGGGCCCGGATACATACCTGACATTTGGGGCCAATGAGACTGAAAACCTGGTCGTTCTCCTCTCTAGACAATAGCACACTAAGCCTATTCTCTCCCCTAGGCATCCTTTCGGATAAAATAATAAAACACAAGAGAAAATCACTATAAACTTGCAAGAACTGAGGTGTCAGTCACAGCGGTTTTCCAACATTTTAGCACTAATACATTAACATTTTGGCACCAACCACATTCTCTGGATGATAATAATACCATTTCTCACAATGTAAAAATGTACATTTCACTATTTATTTACGAGAATCGCAAATATTTTGAAAAATACTTTCTCCACATCTGTATGTGAAACATCAATCATCAAATCAAACTGATGTTGCCAGTCGTCAATAATTATGACATTTATTAATTTTTTCCCTCTAGCAGGAAAGAGATAACCGGTATAACCGCCGAAGCGGTCCAGCCATTCTCGAGTTTTAGCGTTATTATAATGTAATTTGTTTTGTTTATTAAACTGCATTGTGAATGTAATAAAATTAAAAATACATACTTTTTTAGACTTTATCCAAAAATTAGAATACCAATATAGTAATAAACATTCAATCACAAATAAAATTGATGAATTTTATAGTAAATTTACCAAGAATTTGTTTTTATTGTAACTTTCTGTATGTATTTATTAAAACTAGTGGTCGCCCAGTGGTCGAAATTCGACTGTAATTTTATTAAAGGCTGCACGAATTGTATCGTAAGCAATGAAAAATAAAAAAAGGTAGAATGTGAGTTTGGAACTTTAGATCGGCATCAAGGTAGTCTTTGATTGGGTCTTCTTGGCGGGAAAGTGAAGTCATGTCTGCGGTTTTGTCTTATTTTCTAAAAGTGTTATGTCGAATATTAATATGAAATAATGGTGGATTATTAACCGTTAAGTGTTCGTGAGTGTGCATGAATGTTGGCAAATAAAACATAACAGTGCAACTTCACTTTTCAAATTCTCTCAAGAAGTTCGCGTGAGGACTTAGTAAAGCCCCACATCTTTACTGAGATACTCGAGGGGTTGGGGGTATATCATTTTTCACTTCTCATTGCTATTATCATTCATCAATTTCATCATCATCATATTGAAAGGAAATATTGTTTATTTATATATTACTTGTACGAAAAATTACTTTGACACTGGCTAAATGTGCTAATCGCACGAAGCCATCTATTATAGGAAGAAGTCTTTGATTGGCATTGACAAATTTCGGCCGCTCCCTTTCCATCCATTTTTGAAATGAGTAGGTATTTAAATGCATGTGTGTCAAATACATGGTAATGTGTGTAATGTTTGTTTTATTGATTTAATATATTTTTTATGCATAGTTTAAAAAATTAACATCTGCAATCCTTTTATACTAAAAGTGTGCGAAATTTCGTACTCCTCCGTCCGCGCAATTTTCGTTTATAGGGGTACAAAGTTTTTGCTTCATGTATTATTATATAGAATGGTCATGTGTGTATATAGATATTAAGAAAAACTGTTTGAGAGCTTAGTTTAAAACAAAAAGGGGGTAAAAATACCCTCGCCTCACTATTCAATATTCATAGGTAGAGAAGCGAGCGGTAGTGTAGCTACACAAACCGAGAATCGAACTCAGTCTAATCTCACAAATAATCGTTATACCTATACGAGTAGTATCTAATTGCAATTTAACGAAGTTACGCTGTAACATCTTTACTTTCAGACTTTGCCATAGTGAGCTATTTAGATTGCTTATTCCTTACCTTGTAATTAAGGAACATAAAAATGTACAGTTTCTATTTGTTAGGTAGGTACCTACTGTAATTTTACATTCAGCATGCGCGAAGTCGCTGTACACTGTAGAACCATGTCATAATACCTTTACCAGAAATAAGACAAGCGCCTGTTAGATTATTTTGGTGGTTTGATAAAGTGCTAGTGTAATCTAATTTAGATACTGGTACTGGTACTGAAGGTGCAGACGCCTGCACATCAACCTATACAAAACTAAAATTTCTTCAATAAATGTTCAACTATGTGACATACACATAAAGTTCAAAGTCAATTGAAGATATTTGAGTTTTTGATGTGCAGGCGTGTACATTAGAAATCAAGTTGTTTGGATTTATAAGACTGGCAAAGAGTAGAAATAAGTATCTAGATGTGAGCCTGGGCAAATATTATAAAGAAAAATGAAAAAAACTAGGTATCTTATATAAGTTTTTTATTCGGATTATCGGTTCTTCACTTTCAACATAAACATCAATGGTTTTTGCATTGTAAATACTTATGAATACGTAGTTTGTCAATGGTCATAAACTAAAAGTATTTAAAGAAAGTGTGCTAATTAAATAATTTTTTTATTTAATTGACATTCGTTTTATTCGCATGAAAAGTATCTTTTCGATTCAGGGTTACTCAATGTTAAGGTGAACCAAAGAAATGCCAAAATAGATGGAAAGCATAATGTTAATTAAATAAATCCTTTCTAATAACATAATTTAAACAGAGTATTTGAAACCCTGTGTGCCTAGTATGAGTTTCATTTGACATTCGATCACTTTAACGAAAACGAAAGTTAGTATGGGATTGAAGCAGCGCAGCGCCCCCTGGCGACATACGAGAAGAATAAAAATTTTGCCATACTAATTTTCTAAACGTAATCGAATGAATACTGTTAGTAAACAAAACTCACACTAGACACTATGTTGCCTGTTAACACAAACTGTAATATCTTAATGGCACCGTATTCGTGACGTCACCAATTGTATACTGGATGACAGCTAGCAAGTGTAATGTATTTAATTGTTGATAAAAAAAGTCGATCACTGGTTCCCGTTGAACACCTGGTGTCACTACTCTATCATTTGTTTCACAAACTTGTCTGGGTGCCAAGTGAGAGTTTCATTCGCAATTCGATCACCAGTCAGTCACCGTTCCATACGTTTCATTTTCACCGACAAAAAATCTGTCACCGATTGTTGGACGTGGGCTCATACTGCATACATACACATACATACATACATACCGCGCTCGAGCAACGCTCACACACACACAGCTCGGAACAGTTCAAGCGCAGCAGCGAGACTTCGTCTCCGCGGAAGGTTGTTTATGTGTGCGTTGCTCGAGCGCGTTTGTATGAAGCTTGCCGTCTGTTGGTCTCCTTATTTTGTGATTTCAGCTTGAAGAGAATGATATCCAGATAAATTGATCATTATTTAAAAACAAACGAAGAGAAGTGTTTGATGCATATGTTCCTGGCTCATTCAATATTAAATTAAAAACGACAAACACAAGAGTCAAACTACAATCCTCATTCGGAAATCTAAACGGATACCTACATTAATAATAATAAATTACATTTCTACTTACGTTTTATGATCACGATCCGTATCTACAGTTATAATCACTATACATACACAATTGACAGCATTAATACATAAGAAACGAGTAGGTACATAGTGATTAATTGGTGTTGTAATTTTTTAATTTTACTATACAGAGGTTTTTTTTTAATATTGACGCAAATACTACAACTTGGCTTGACACGTACCGCGTGTCTAGATATTGAAATGAAACAGATTTATGGATGTCAGGCCAAAATAAAGTAAGTGCCTACTACAAGAAAAATTTTATACAATTAAAAGATGAAACTGACCATTGATCAATTAAGGCAAGGCCCAAATCGTTGAGCTTAAAACATGACATTTTGCATGAGACAAAAGAATCACTTTGTCGACTGGTTTTACAACTATGTACCTTGTGTTAAATATAAAGCGTTGCCTTTCAGCAATGTAGAATTTAATACATGAATTCATTTAATGTATACTTAAGTAGGTACACACGCCTGCACATCAGACTGCCACAAACTGTCAAATTGCCTCAACGTACTTTGAACTTTATGACTATGGCATACTGTTGAACATTTATTGAAGACGATTTGACAGTTTTGGACATGATATTAAATAAAAAATATACAACACCAACAATCATCTTAAAAATATTACCTCATGTCATGAGGAAACATAAGCGTGGTTGTCAATTCAAAAACATTAAGTATCGTTGTTCCAATCAGTCATGAATACAATAATTTATGGGTTTCCGTTTGAAAACTGATTAACTATGCACATAATTGATCTAAAAGATAAGCAATAGTTGAAAGCTAGAAATAAAAAAATATCCAAAACAACAAATTCAAAATAAGTGCGAATTGAAGTTTGGTATGGAAAAGTGTAATTGGCGTTATTTTTTTATTAAGTTGGTATTTTGGATCATTTTTTTAATGGTGATCTATATAAATACTGTCTTAATCCGAATAACATCATAAGTACAGCAAATAATGTTCTAATTGCAAATCGTTTTGGTATTCCGTTAGTTGGGAGGCTTATTTTAGCTGACCGACCGCCGGCCTCTTAATGTGCGTTTTTATTACTAAGAAGTAAAAATATGTGCTCAAATGCTCAGGACAAAGTAAAAAAATATTTGTCAGTTTATCGTTATAATGACTTGTGCATTGACAACCAAGCTACACACGGGTAACACCAGTTAACACGAAACATCGAATAGGCCCCGAAGAACGTTGGATAGTTAAATTCGATGTCTTTTACAATTAGAATATAATATAGTATAAACCTTTCAAACCAACACGATCGTGCATTGAGAAGGCAATCGATAATGATCTTTATCTACAGGACGAGCATCATTGCTGCATACTGAAAATGCGGTGCTGGCCGGCATCGCGATATCGTACAATGCAAATAGTGCTGTGCTGCGGTGCCCAACTAGTATAAATCAGTGCTCGCTTTCTACCAGGGTCATTCGACATCATGAGCTCACGAAAAAAAATTAAAATACTCAAGTGTAATTCCTGCGGTGGAACCGATCACGTGAGACGATAAAACCGACTACATGTTTATAATCATTGTATAGTGTATCGGGACTGCTTCTCCATAGAAAATGCAATTATTATTTCGCTTCACGTATTCAAAATTAAGAAAGGTTGTCAAATTAAGTGTGTCCAACGCTCTATCAAATTCTTCGGGATAAAGGTCAAACGCAACAGCAATTAACATGTTATGTCTAAAAATTACAAGCAAATAGTTTGTTACGGAGTAAATACTTATTTTTAGGTTTTATACTTTTTCTTAATTAAATTTTGTTTAATATTTGGCTCATTCGACATCATGAGATAACGGAAAAAAAATACTCAAGTTCACCGAAATGTCCAAATCATATTCCGAGGCAGAAGAAGATGTTTCTCGAAGAGGACGACAGGTACAAAGAGAAAAAGGAAGAGTTTACTATCAAAAAAAGACTACTGAAATTTTGCAAGGATAGAGTTCTAATTGAAACGATTAAACGAGACGTTGAAGAAATTTCGGCATTGTGTGTGGAAGTCTCCATCTACTTTCACAACTATCACACGAGGCTTTTGAACGATAGATAGATAGATAAAAATTTGAAAAGGCATTGGTGGAAGTGGCTGCCCATTTTTTACAACATCGGTATCGAATTAGAACGCAGAGAAAACAGCAAGAGTTTCACACTATTTCCGGTGTACTCTCTTAGAAGTTACAAGCACATTCGTTACGATGTTATGGGTCTGTACCAATTGTTACGATCTGCAGAGTTGATCAAGGGAATAAAAACTAACGTCTTTCGAGAACAAAGTATGCGTTATTGGATAATGTCAAATTGGAAAAATACATTACTGGTGATGGAGCAATGGTTTGGCGTAACAACAAGAGTTCTACTGGAAGCATCACTACTAACGGTATAGACTTCGTTTCAAATTTGCTCAACAAACTTTGAACTTTAATGTCTTAGGCATATGGTTGAAAAGATATTGAATAAATTTGACAGTTTTGGATAGTCTGATGTACAAACGTCTGTATTCCATGGCCACCATTAATACAATAAATAGAGCGACAGGATCCCATTCTGTATTCCCATTATTGAACTCGACTGTATATAGTTGAAATGACACTTGAAACAAGCGACTACTTCAGTTCGGACTGGATTCATTTAGGTATACGGAATAATTATAACTTTATAAATATACATATACATTGCAATCACAAAAACTATTATTACACAATTTGATCATTATACAAATGCAGTGTAGTATTAATAAACTTATATCACTTAAATGCCAAAATTACATTATTTTTATTTTAATAAAAGAAAACACACCCCTAATTCATAAAAACTATTTAAACATTTTTTGGTTAAATATTGTTTTGTCAATGTCACATAAACGTCATTTTGTATTTGAGAAAAAGAGACAAAACAATAATTAACTAAATAATGCTGAAATAGTTTTTATGAATAAGGGGGTAACTGCCAAGAGATCTATTGTTTTGATTTCAGATTCCTACTGCCTAGAGTACAACTTTTCATCACTATTCAACAACAAGGTGAATGGAAACGAAGCCACCTAGTGACTGTGAGTCGTTGATTTTAGGGTGCCTAGTGCGAGTTTTATTTGCCATTTGATCACGTTAAGACGACCTCGATTTGTCAATGTTCAAAAAGGCTGAACCTTACGGGCGCTGTCATAAGGTCGAAAACACGTAGCGCCTGCGACAATGGAGACCGCAAATTAACAGAAATCTAAAAAATATTTTTTAAAAGTTATTGGTTTCAGTTATCAAAATATGCAGCAATCAAATTAAGAATAATGATGTTATCAATATATTTGAGTGATTTTATTGTAATTATATCATTTTTTAGAGGTGTTTTCGTAAAGAATTACGATGGAGTTGAAATTGCACAATCGTGTTTTTAAGCAAGGTTTTTAAAGACAGAGGCATGAATTTATCTATATCAAAATTTCAGAATCGTTGGTCTTGTCATACTCCTATAACTTTCGATGAAAGTTGATGTATTTTTCCACGTGTCGGCTAACGAACACGAGAAATTGTATAGAAAAATTTAAACCACCTCGTTTCAATGCCATGCAAGTCTAGTCAAATAGTAAATAAAACTCGCGCTAGCCTGGGCATTTAGTTCGTCTCTATGTATTTCGATTCCATACAGATAGCTAACTTTAATAGCAAAGAGAATAGTCAAGAAATGACGCACTTGGCACTCGGAACACAATCATTTACCAACATGTTTTAATGACATTGATTAACTATTATAACAAAAGAGTAGAATATCGTAATAAATATTAATTAATATGAAATAGTAACAAAATTGAACTTTAACTTCTATTTAAGTATTGTATGAAATTATGTTTATTGTTAGAATAACGGGTTAATTATCATCCCAAAACCGGTATGACGTCATCATGATGCATGACGTATGCAACTGTGACGATATGTAGGGTACCTACTTAAAGACATTAGTCTAACAGTTATAATAATACGATTATTACTGTTGTCTGTACTATTATAGTCAGAAAGATGTGCCGAGTGAAGGATACATGTGCTGTCAACTACAACTAACATTTTACTTTAATTAAAAATAAAACAGCCTTATATGCAGTATCAAACTAAAACCTGTTTCTAAATCTTCTTTATGATCGAACGAGATTGGACTTTTAATTACATGCAAAACGTTGAGACCTCATATTACAAATTAAACTAAAAAAATATACTTAATACAAGACTTAATTTTTAAAAAACGCAATTCACTTAAATATTTTCTTAGTTTTTTTGCTTCACTTCAATATTGGACATAACGTTATAATTTCTACATTCTTGGTCGATAGTCGAACAGTGAACCAACCAGATACAGTGACAGTGATATATTAGAAAAACGCGACGTTGCCAGTTCGACCGAACGCGTTAAAACTTGCCTCGTGGGCACCCTTCCCCTCTCCCGTAGTGAGCCAAGCCGGCGCCGGCGGCGGCCCGGCAGCGGCGGCTAGAGCGTGGCGTGTGGCAGTGAATTGTTTGTTTCTCGCATTCAAAAAGATATAATAATCTCACGTAAGTGTGTCGATTTTTGTATATTTTGTTATTAAATAAGAACAAAAAATTGTTCTAGTTTTATTCGTTTTATGAGCCTATTGCGTTGTGGCAATTCAGGTATAACCATTTTTTATTTATTTATTATAAATTGAATAGTGTGTGTATTAAACAGTGAACCAGGTCCGCATAGTACTCAGTGAACCGGTTCACTGTATACCTGGTTCATTGCTTCTTGATAGTGAGATGTTGAAAATCAATAATACTTTTATTTGTTTTAGAATGCCAAGACCAACTACTAAAGAGCGAATAAAGGTGTATGCAAAATTTCAGCTTAATCGGATACCAACAAATGGTCGAAAAATAGTTTGCAAATTTTGACGGACAACTTACATACTTCCATAGGAACAGTGCAAGTTAAATAAAAGCTTGTAAAAATAGACAAACACACATGAGAGGATATGATTGCAGCATTAAGAATGGTGGACAATGAGACCTCCATAAGGACAGCGGCAAAAACCTTTATGGAGATGCAGCATCGTCTTGTGTCCAAGCAAAATCTTTTTTTGGTTTGCTACAAAGGTTGTACACTCTGTTTGCCGGCTCAAGTCAGAGGTGGGCTATTTTAAATGTTCATGTAAAATCGTTATCGCTAAAACCACTTTCTGAAACAAGATGGGCGTGCAGGGTAGCATCGGTGAAGGCCGTTAAATACCAACTAAGCGATATATGTGATGCTTTAAAGGATTTAGCAGAAAATACAACAGATTGTCAGTTGGTCAGTGAATGCCAATCTATAGAAAAGGAAATAACTATCAACGAATTTGTTGTTTCACTTGTCATATGGTATGACATTCTTAGAAAGATAAATGTTTTACTTAAGTAAAATGTGGCAAAGCGAAAACATGCACTTAGATGTGGCTATACAACACCTAGACGTATTCACAAATTGGCTCAATAATTATCGAGAAAATAGTTTTCAGTCACCCTTGTAACAGCGAGAGAAATACCCGAGGAAAATTATATTGACAGACAGCAGACAAAGAAGTCAGAAGACGACGTGCAAAAAGGCATTTTGATAATGAAGGGAAAGATATATTGCTCATGAATAGAATGCGGAAGAAATTTTCAAAATAAACTATTTTTATGTCATTGTCGACAATGTGCGCGCAAGCTGCCATCCTAGGTTTGAGGCTCTTAAACATCATGAGAGCATTTTTTGATATGTAAAAAGATTAAAGGAAATTAATGATAGTGAACTTTTGAAGCAATGCAGCGACTTGCAAATATCTATGACAGTAGGAGAATCATGTGATATTGATGGACATGAATTATACGAAGTAGATGCGTGTGAAATCATATGAAATTCATAAAACAAACTCTGAGCATATCATCACTCCACAAATGTTCCGTCCTCAGCTAAAAGCTGGTCCTCGCTTCAACAAAAGAAAAGGTAGAAAACTGGGCAAAAGCATTATAGCGACTGATACGCCAGAAAAGGAAAAAATTGCTGAAGAACGTGCTGCTGCTTTGATAAAAAAAGGACAGCATAATAGAAAAGTTCTACAAGATTTTGAAAATGAAATGCATCCATCGACTAGTAAAATTAGAAAAACGTGAAAACGTAAACGTAAAAAAAGTGAAATGGAAGATATAATTCTTGAAAGTGAAACAGACCTAGAATCGGACAAGGAAGATGATGAAGATGAAATTATAGATGAAGATTTTGCTAATTTACAGCGTAAGCCAATGATTGACGAATATATCCTTGTAATGATGCTATCTAAAAAACGGGTTGTTGTTGCGAAGATTCTGGAAACAGAAAGTGGTGATGAATATTGCGTTTCGTACCTAAAATTAGAAGATCGTGTTATAAAACGTTTATGTTTCCTTTAGAACCTATTATGGCAAATATAAATCTGAGTGGCATTAAAATTATTCTCCCTCCTCCTCGTATTTCAGGTACAAAACGTTTGATTCAATATTCCTTCAATGTAAACTTATCTTCATTAAATAAGGAATGAATATTTATTTTTACGTTTTTTGATTGTTTTTTTTCGCGGTTCTAATATGTGTTATCGAAAAGGCTGATTGTTAAGAGGTTTCTATGATAACTTTAGCATTGTTAAGTTAAGTTAAGGTGATAACTAAATTTTTAGTTATCACCCATTTAAATAAATACTGTTTATTATCCTCGTAAGGCCTAATGGCATCATGTGATGCCATAATAAGGTTTTGCATTACAGCCCAACTAAATATTTAAGTACATCCACTTACCGCCCAGCGACCTCATCTGATGACATATTCAAATTTCCCGCATAAAATACCAAAACCGCGCCATGTCATCCGATATTTTTGCTTGGACGCCATTGGCTGACATAAACGCGCCACATTTTGGTAGGCGAGTGCTAAAGCCAATCACGGTTATTGAATTATTACACGTGCTGTGGTCAAGATGGCGAGCCGTGGTAATTTGAGTAAGTTTAATCCATAATTATTTCTTTGATCGCGTTCACAAAACAATGTGCTTTATGCTAATTTTGATGCTTAAAATTATAAAGAATTGTTATTTAATAATATTTAACAACGAATAATGCTTTGAGATGTGTAAAATGTCAAGGTTATTATTTTGTGATCAGGTGATGACAGTGGACGTCACTTACAATTGTTTTTTGTTTTTATTTGATATCATGTGATCACATTGGATCGTAATTACATATTTCATTACTGTAGTATTTATGGCAATACGAATTTAATTTTTATTATTACTTTCTAAAATTATCACCGTTAGTTGTTTTAAAATAAAGCTTTTACTACATTTACATCGTTTTTTTAGTATTGAAGTGCAACAGTATTAACTTTAGTCTGAAAATTATATCTTTTATTTTCAGACGCGCATAATATTCTTAGGTGCTTAGAGGACTCTGACGTAGACCTCAGCGATGAAGATGATCCCGCACACAATCCGGAGACGAACGGAGAAGAACCTCATGCAACAAGTTCTTCGGAATCGGAAAACTCTGAGGATACCGATGGTGATGACGACGAACCAGAAATGAACAATATGGCCGGCCTCGCGGGAGAGTATCTAGAGGTCGAGGCAGGGGCAGAGGCAGACAAAATTTGTCCACTTCACGACCAACTGCGAGTGGTTCTACATCGATTAACGAATGGTTAGCAAAAAGTTTTTTTGTAGAGCATTCTGAAATTACACAGCCCTCTTACACCCCAAACAGGGACGAAGATTTCGACAAAATTTCTTTTTTTCAACAATAATTGGATGATGAAATAATTGAAAAAATTGTGGAATGTACTAACCGAACATCAGTTGCATTACATGGCCGATCACTGAAATTGGACAAGAAGGAGTTATACATATATATAGGTATAACATTTGTAATGGGATCACTAAACTATCCATGGCTTCGAATGTATTGGGAAAATAAATGGCGTGTATCCATAATAGCTGACAATATGGCACGAAACAGGTTCACACTTTTAAGAAATTCCATTAAAGTAGTCTTTGACAATGAGGTTACAGACGATACACGAAAAAATGATAGGTTGTGGAAAATGCGGCCATTAATAGATCGGATTCGGGAAGGATGCAGACGTCAAGAGAAGGAACAGCGGTTATCCATTGATGAGATGATTATTCCTTTTACAGGGTCATGTGGAATTAAACAATACTGTCCTGGAAAACCAAACCCTGTTGGATTGAAAGCGTTCGTATTGGCTAATCCAAATGGTCTCGTAACAGATTTTGACATTTACCAAGGTGATACCACCTATCCCGCATTAAAGGATTCTACTTTCGGATTGGGTGAAAAAGTCGTACTGACGTTGGCTGATTCCTTAGTACCGGGCCATATCCTATATTTTGACCGCTATTTCACATCGCTGAAATTGGTTAAAGAACTCCTTGTCAGAGGAATCAGGTCTACTGGTACCATTCAAAAAAATAGAGTCCCAGCTTCTGCAAAAAGTGTACTACTCGAGGACAAAGTATTAACAAAACGTGGCAGGGGGAGCGTCCATACTATTGTAAGCGCTGATGATTGTGTCGCGATAACAAAATGGAATGATAATAAACCCGTTACTATGATGTCTACGGTAGAAAGTCAGGAACCTATAGATGTATGCCAAAGATGGTGCAAGCGTACAAAACAATATATCTCCGTCAATAGACCTTTGGTTGTAAAAAATTACAACCAATACATGGGTGGAGTAGATCTGGCCGACCGTATGCTTTCCGTGTGCCCTAATAGATATCGCACTAAGAAATGGACTCAGCGTGTATTTTCTCATATGATTGATTTGGCAATTTCAAATTCTTGGTTGCAATATAAAAAGAGACAGATAATTAGAGGAGACCCACCAAAGAAAATCCAACAATTACGAAGTTTTAAAATGGAGCTGGGAGAGTATCTAATCGATTTGTACACTTTCCCTGAGTCAGAAAATGGTGATTCTACCGACTCGGCCCTTGAAAATGCGGAACCTCTTCGTAAACGTGCAAGAGGCAGGCCTACCACACATCAAAACGAAATTCTTATCTTTAATTTGTAGAAAGTTATATGACTTGGAAAAAAGGTTAAAAAATAATAGGTTAGTTCACTGTTCGACATCCTACCCTATATCACATATACATAAAAATAAATTACCTTAAAAATTAAAAAGCACCACGCTGCACATATAACAAACATCTCACTCAAATTAACAAACAAAATTGTACTGTTCAGTAACTCAGAATATAATAATATAAGTTTCAAAAACAACGTCAGCGTAAAGCTTGAAAATGACTAAGTGTAAAGTGTGTGTCGGTAAAAATATCTAAAAAGCTGCCATTACTGGACCACGCGAATGATTAATAAGATTAATACAGTAACCGTCTAAATGCATTGATGCAACAAGGCATTAACTTCGGCCATGACCTTGACGATTCTTTTCGACCTACGCCTTTTTCATTTGCACATGTAAATACATAAGCTTACATAAGTTAGATGCGGCGTAGAAATCAAAAGATTCAGCAATGTCATGCTACCCTACAATCATTAAAAAGCCCAATGTTTTATAAACCTAATCAAGCTAACTCGTTTTTTCTAAAGTTTAAAAAATATTGACTAAATATACATTTGTGGCTTTTTTCTACTTTAGTATTTATCACAAAAGAAACAAACAAACAAACACACTACTACCTAAAAGAGATTTAACAAACGATTGTCGTCTTTTCTAAATATTATTATTCATTTACCACATTGTGAATTATACATTACATTGTTCGTTGGTCGCAATAATTACTAATATTGTGTGCAAAAAACTAAAATATCCGAAATAATTACTTAAATTATATTGCAATGCTGCCTTCCCTACAGCCCTTTAGGACCTTACGTATTTATTTGATACATGTTCGAGTCTTTCCAGTATTTCATGGCAATATAATCCGTCTAATATACAAAGTAAATTCTTAAGAAAACGTAGACTAAACAAACTAAATTATATGTACATAACATACTACTCATACGTAATTTGTTTCGATAAGCGCATGTATTGAATAAAGATACTTAAGTATTGTGTACGATATGACTCGCTTTTTATTTATCAAACAATGTTTTCTTTACACGTCATATATTCATAATGAAGGTATGTATTATTAAAATCTTATAAAATTCTGATATTGTCGTGTTGTTTGTATACGACTAAAGCGTACATTCACTGTTGGGGAACAATCAACACTTATAGAGTAAATTGGATACAGGAACGTTATTTGACGTGCGTCATTCATTTTTGTATTAACATTTCAATTATCTCAACATTGTTTATTCAGTAGGCATCCACCTTCTATAAAATCTTTCAAAAACTTACCCGTCTACGACTTTCTAAGCGTTACATTTAATTTCAGAAATTCGACTTCGAGCCCTATAAAAATACCTAAATAATGTTTCACTCCAAAACCTACCTCATCACCATTGACATAAAAAGCTATTTTGTACCGTACCTAAACTGAGGTGGGGTACATCACTCAGTGCTTAGTAATATACTTTTTCTGATTGAGATTACTGAAGCTTTGGGCAAGTCCACGATAGTCCGGGGCGGACCGCGAGCGCGGGGGGCAGCTCAACTACAGCTGTCCTTCTTCGCCGGTACGTCTTCTACTTTCTTTATGTCGAGATCAGTTTTTGAAGATCCAGGTTTAGGGTCGCTATCTGAAAGTAATTATAATAAAAAAATATTAATACCTGTTCATGAATGCTGCATTCTTATAATACAATTTAACCTAATTTATTAGATCAATATAATTTTATTTAAATGTTGAAAAAATTTCCACCGGGTCAGGTGCTCTCCCAATTGAGCTATCGTGATTCTAACCAGCCGGCCGAAATTATTCAACACTATTTACATTTTAACTTTGAAAGCCAAAGGCGCCCATTCAATGTCAACAACTACCGTCATTAACATCTGATCATAATATTTCATAATATCATAATATTACAAAATTTGCGTTAAAATTATATAAACAAAACAAAAACATTTTATAATTTTATTTTTCATAATAATATAGTTTTAATCTGTAGTTGTAACTGTAGTTCATACTAATGTAGTTTTAAACAACAGTATAGGTAGATATTGTACACAAAGCATAGGTAGCTAACTAATATAGAACAATTCCTGTTGAGTAAAAACATAAAAAACCGAATTTACATTATTCATCCCCAAATATTAACAAATTAAATTACACTACAAGAGAACGTTCGTTACACATACTTATAAAGCTATTAGCGTTGATAGACCTATTAACCCTAAGTAAAAAGGAGGAGCGGCTCGATTTTATTTGCTCCCCAGTGTACTTGCGCCCATATTTCGTCACACTACGTGCCCAATAAGTCTACCTCTTTGTATCACTATGAGTACAATTTAATAATGACTTCATTTCTGTAAAAAACTTTAACTATAATTATCGTCAGCCAGTTACCAACCCTTTAAAGAAAAAGTTCTCACTTCTCATTAAACTAGCTAAAGACATAGTTATATTTACTCTACTAGTACAATTTTAAATAAGTGAAAATAAAGTAATGTCAAAAAAGAAGACGAGCTTCTCTAAATTCATTTCATAATCAATTCATCGATATTCATGTCGACATGTTAATTGGTATCGATCAACAGAATAACCAAAAGTAATTGTCTGGCTTTATCTTATTAATAAAAAGACACTTGAACAAGTGCCACACTAATACACCTAGTTGTTGCAAACACGTCAACTAGTTGACGTCAAAACTGTAAGTGAACTTATTACGACGTCATTCGACATTATGACCGATAAACTCAGAGACCAAGATCTACACAATAGATAGCGTTGTCAGGCCGTAAATACCAAAGGGCACCATCACATACGATAATAAAAATGATTACTTCCGCGCCTCATTAGGGGAGTACTACAACACAAAATAATAGCTTATCTGATGGATGATAATAACGAACGTTAATTAGCTAAATTGAAACATCAATTGATTTTTATAGAGATGAATTAGACGATTAGGTATGACATACTATATCTAACAGCCGCACTCAGCGACGTCAATTAAACAGTTATGGTGATTATTTAACGCTTGATTGGCCAGTGTAAAAAGACTCTACTTCTCTATAGACGACCTAGGTTCATTGGAACTTTTTTGGAATGTAATTTAGAGGTATATACAACGTTAGTCGGAACGGGGGTACTAAGCCGAAAGGAGGGTAAAGTATACATGATAGTGAATACATAACTGTTATATATATATTTTTTACTTTTTATTTGTTTTTTTACATTTGATCTACAAAAATGTTGTAGGCTACGGTTTTGACGTAGGTTCTCAGCAAATAGGTTTACCTCTAATGTCAATGTACAGGCATTGTAAAGAGTCGAGTTTTCTCTCACTAATTGGACTAATGTATCCAATAATATTAACTTTTAATTTGTTTTTTTTGTGACCGCCAGGGAGGGCTACCACGGCGTAATTTCTTTTGAAATCTTAAAAAAGCTGTTAATCTAAAATTATCTATTTTTAAGGAAAAGTTCTTAGACAAAAAGTTATTGACTATCATGTATTCTTTACCCTTCTTTTGGCTTAGTAACCCCCCCCCCCCCCCCCAAACTAACGTTGTAGGTATGTAATTTGTCATCATTTACTTGAAATTTCTATAAAATGTTGAATAGGTCCCCGAGTGTGGCATTATCATTACCACTAATATTCATCAATTAGTTTCTGTCAACTGTTTGAATGATTTTAGAATGATTTACAATTGGACCCGGTAGGTGGCGCTGCTTAAGGGGTCCATCATGGGATACGGGTGTTCCTAAGCGGACGAATGATGTTTGTTTTGTTGTCATGGAAACTGTCAAAGCGGTACGAAGTCCGCCGGTCAGCTAGTTCTGTGTAAATAAAGTTCAAAGTCTATTGAGGAAATTTGAAAGTTCGTGGTAGTCTGATGTGGAGGCGTGTGTATTGTATTGTGTAACCAACTTAGGGTAATCTAAGTATGTACAGACGCCTGCACATCAACCCATCCAAATCTGTCAAATTTCTTCAAAACATTTTCAACCTTAGGCTTTAGGTATAGAGTTCAAAGTCTATTGAGAAAATTTGACAGTTTGTGGTAGGTTGATGTGCAGGCGTGTGTACGTCATACATAGTAATAGCCACCTCACTAAACTCAATACACTTCGATGAACAACATCACGTGGGGGTGAAGGCACACTGTATAAATAGATTATGGTATCATATGATATTGATAAAAATATTTTAAATTATACTATTTGGTTGGGCGGGCAGGTATGCCGTTTGTCCGCGTGACAGAAGCACCAGCTTATTGTAAACAATATGGATTCGTAGAAGTAACCGATCAAGCTAAATTGGTAATGGCATGATGAGCAGAATTTTGCCTCACTAGTCGTCCTATCCTAACCTTTCTGATCCCCAAGTTGCTTTTTCATACATACAGTCACACCTGTCTCCCCTAGGCGTAAATATCCGTCCGGGGAGACGCAGATGGTTATTTATTTATTTATTTTATTTTATGTGAATATCTTCCCCGACTCCCTCAAAGGGTTATGCCTATTAAAAACTCCTGCACTTCCCCTCTGTGCCGCCAGGATCTGGGACCGATATAAACATAGCAAGGGGTTTTGTAGCTGGGACCTCGAACATGCGTTACGCATTCGACGGCCCGGCGGGATATTTGGGACTTCCACAGCCTTCAGATGGTATCAGGCGGGTTTATAACCTAAAAAACCCAGTCTCACCGCTTAGCGACCGGGACAGGAACAACGCATTCTTCTGCCCCCTGGAGAGGCCTGCTTATTGGAGACACTCACCCGTGGTGACGAGCTGTTGCAGCCGCGACGGCAGGTCGGAGGTGGTGATCTCCGCGCCCTGCGGGTGCAGGATGTCGGGCATCGCGTTCCGGCGCCCCGTCCGCCCGGTCTCCAGGAACTCCTTGGGTACCTCTTCGCTATTCCCGTCCTGCATTATTGCCATCATTCTCAGCACTGAAACGGCAATGTGTTTTATGTGACGCGTGTCAAGATGTTACATGTACAACATTATTGCATATCCTTAGTTTACTACTATCAAACTCGTAGTGGAAAATTTGCAAAGGTGAATACTATTTACGAGCGCTTTCACATATAGGCGTTTCAGTTGCGCGGCTGCAGCGCTGCACAGCGAATCCCTTCATATTACAGCGGCTGTAGCGCGGCTAAGTCGCGACGCCCGGCGCCGGCGCCAGCGACAGCCGCGCTTCACAGTCGCGCTGCAGACGCGCGTTGAACGTGGGGGTGACTAGCTCATTTCTAATAAGGATTCCTGATCGCACGCGGCTACGCGGCGTATCCGCCACCACAAGCTCGGAGCGCTGCAGCCGCGCTACTTAAATATGTATGGATACCCAGTCGTGCTACTGCAGCGCGACTTAGAAGCGCTGCAGCCGCGCGACTAAAACGCATATATGTGAAAGCGCTCTACAGTAGATAATGAATTATCTTAGTAACATCAAACTATTAGGTCATGTGTCTTATTTTCTTAGAAATATTCAATATTGGCATTAACATAATATTATTATCTCGATTTAAATACGTGAACTTTAAAAGCCTTTTGGTAGATAATTATGTTGCAACTTTAAAAGCAGTTGTTTATAAGATTATTTTTATATAAACGTTAAATAATGTTCCACGACCAAGAGAGCGCGACGCAAGCGCAAGCGAATCATTCGCTTGCATGCGCTTGCGTTCATTGCGGAAAAGTTTATCGTTTCCTCCGAATACTGTGTTGTGCTATTTCGAAAGTAGAACTTGACACCGAAATTATACATTGGTTTGGTATTTGATTATAGTGAGCAAATAAACATGTCATTGCTGGCCTTCCCACATGGACAATACGAGGGCCACACCGAAAAGATCGGGAATGGAATACTTTTGAATAAATTAGACTTAAAATCTTTCTGGTATTTGACATTTAGTATTCATTCGAATTTAATTTATTTTTTGAAAAAAAAAGCAATATTAAAAAAGAGCCATTTCAAATTAAGAAGCCAGTGAGAAAATGGAGCTTACGCGGGAACATTTCCGTGCGATAATTTTTCACAACTTTCGCCGAGGTTTATCTCAATAACAATGTCTTGCCGAGCTTGTTTCTATTTATGAACTTAAAGCACCTAGTAAAACGACTATATATCGCTGGTATTCTGAGTTTCTTTGAGGACGTTCATCTCTTACCACAGTTCCCTCTACTGGTCGGCCAAAAGCAGCGGTAACACAAGAAAACATCGATGCTGTACGCCAATTAATACAAGAAGATAGACATGTGACATACGAGCAGATACGGGCTTCTCTCAGCATTGGTATGACAGCCATTCAAATAATATTGCATGATGAACTGGGTTTCAGGAAGTGAGTTTCCCGCTGGGTGCCCCATCGGTTGACAAAAGTCGGCTCGTGTTAATTGGTGTCGGTCTGCTCTGCAACGGTTCGATAGAGGGAGCTCAAATGCTGTTTACAATATCGTCTCGGGGTGATGAATCGTGGATTTATTCATATGAGCCCGAGAGAAAACACCAAGCGGCTGTTTGGGTCTACGAAGGCAAGGTCAAGCCAACAAAAGTTGCGCGCTCTCATAGCGTGTCGAAAAAATTGGTCGCAGTCCAGCTTACAAATCGGCCGTTTCGACTATGTCCACTTCAGACTGGAATTACTGTTACAATAATTGGTTTGAACGAATGCGAAGGTGCATTCGATTGCCACGGAGAATACTTCGAAAAACAATGAAAATAAATGTTATTGTATTATCTTTGCAGTTTTTTCTATTCCCGATAGTTTCGGTGTGGCCTATGTAGTACACGGTGAGATCGGATCAAAGCCTATTACTTTTATAGAGTGCATATATCTTAGTAAACATTAGAAAGAATACCCTTAAGTTTAGATAATTGTAGATTAAGGTAGATTATAGAGGGACATTAAATATACAAGGTTACCCAAAGATCTGTTTAGCGTAAAAGATAGTATGCAAAATTTCGTAAAATCCGTAAATTTCGAAATATGTTAACATAAATGCGTGTTATGATTACTTATGATACTTTAATTTTTTTTAATTAATATATAAGGCAGGCCTCTTTCGCACGCGCAAGGTCTTGCTGAAGATACTAAGCGCGGCGCGTAGTTAGAATGTCATTTAAGGCACAAGGACAGTGGACGTCAAATCACCGAGCGAAATTTAATAACAGTTGAATTCCTGAATATAAATTTTAGATACGCGAAAAAAGAATCGCAGAATATATAAAGGGAGTGATCTAAGCATCTCTGGGGTGCCTTAACTATAGACTTTTTATCTGACACTATTTTTGGGACATCATGTTAATAACAATATAAAAACATGGTTAAAGTGGCTTGATAATAATCAACATTGAAGTTGCCCGTACATTCACCTATAAACTGATAAAAAGGGGGATTAATGCAATAAATATATTATAATCAACATTATCTGTTAGGTTAAGTAATACAATTAATGAGATAAGATAACAAAATAGTACACTGCCTGGAGTGTGAAATAGAGGACAGAGATAGAGATAAAAATATGTATTTATAGTAGGCTAGTTAGACACTCATTTTCAATGCCAAATACATAATATGTATTTGGGATCTTGTATACAAACTTTGGAAGTGGTTTCATTGGCTTTCCCAATTATATAAACAAAAATATTGCTTAAAATTTTTTAATGATCAAACATAAAATGCCTATAAAATGCCAGCCTATAGCGACTTAAGATGTGATAATATAATAAATATCAGAATTCACTTCTGATTAAGAAGTAAATTACTAAGTAGTTATTAAAAATGTAAATAAAAGGTAAACTAAATACCTACTTTAGCAAAATTGACTTTCAATGTAGGTACGGAAAGTTCTAATTTATATGATTTGTATATATCATTGTGTTATTTTAACAGGTAAGATTTTTAAAATGCACTTTAAAACAAGCATCTAACTACTTCTAAACACAACTAGCCAACACAGTGTATAGCTAATTATCAGCAATAATTGCTACGGCAGTCATAATTATAATGCTAATGAGCATGTTAATGGCTTCGACGTATTTCCTCACCTTCTCCATTGTAATTACACTGTCTTGTTGGAATATAATGAGCAAGTGATAGGCTTATGGCCTGCATTTTACCTACGTAAAATTGAAATGGTATTAACTAAATTATAAAAAAGGTATTGCTTTAATTAGGTTTACATAAAACCTCTATAAAAAAATTTTGCAATGCTATAAAAAACTTAAATAACAAAAATAAAATATATCATTACATTTCCCATGCAAACTGAACTCAGTCAAACCACATGCATAATTATGATGAAATATAACTTTTTTCAGTTTTATTATAACTTATATTATAACCAATTTGAAAAGACGGTCAGAAGACCCTGTATGTTTAAATTTAATAAATTATAATGCACAGAAATTATATTCTCATCTCTGTATAATCTATAAGCAAGATCAGGAAGTAACAAGATCATAGATTATAATTAGCTTTGAAATATTTACAAAGAAAACTGTAATTAGGAACAATGGCTAAGTACCATATCATCCCAAGACAACCTCCAGCTGTGCCGTGGACACCAGACCCTGGAGACTCAAGTGGCGGTCACACAAGGCATCATGCACCTTACTGTCCTGGATCAACGCAAGGCAATGTTAGTAATATTCAGCATTATATCCAAAAGTACCTGGCTCAGGTGATACCAAATGATTAGTTAGTTCTAACCTGTAATGCAAACATAATCTCCTATATGAAATACATTTCAAATGGCACCATACTCAATAATATCTCAATTTGTATATTTATATATATTTAGTAACATTAGCATTCTTTCAATATATAAATTGAGACATTATTGCTATAAATTTAGTTGCTGTGAGTAATTATGAAATGTTAAAATTATATTTTTTATAGGTTCCAAACAAGCTGAACTATAATCGAAATGAAAAACTTAAGCGGAAATTGAACCCCCGCAGTCTACGACAGCAACAAGCGAAGCACGAGCATGCGGGCCTCATATACCTGATCGGCTCTTCGCATGATGACTTCTTCTATGTTTAGACACACGGCCTGCCCGCGCAGTGGACATTTTCAATTTTATTGGCTTTACAACTTATCTGGGTATTCACTTTAGTAACAATAACTTTAAACGAGAATTTTATTGATTCGAGGCTGGAGCCGTACGGCGTATTCACAATCACATAACAGTCCGTACTACGACGTCAGACCGTCTCGCAAAAACTTTCAGACTCTAAAGTAGCTAGTTTGTCAATGCGATCACTGTTATTTTATAAGTCACTAGTAGCTATTTAAAACGATAATATTCTTTTACCAGACAAAGATGTTCCGCACAATTTTCACAACCGTACACAAAAGATTACGATATCAGAAAACCATAGTTATTAAAATACACAGCCACCTTACTGACGTCGTGCTTGACATCAGCACTAATGACAATGACAGACAGATTTTTATTTTTTATTTTTTTTATGGCTTTGCAAAAGCATTTAGCCAATGAAATAGATTTTTTTAACATCGTTGACGTTTTGCACGGTTATATTTCATTTTCCAACACTCATGCACACTCACTAACAATTAACGGTTAATAATCCACCATAATTTCACATTAATATTTGACATAACACTAGAAAATAAAACAAAACCACAGACATGACTCTTCACTTTCCCGCCAAGAAGTCCAAGCCCGACATCGACAGCTTTGTTTGATTGACAGTTTAGATTTTTAGATTTTGTCACTCATCTACCTAAGGCAAAGAGGTATAATGCTAAGCAAACAAAAGCAAAGGCTTTATAATAAGAGAGAGCACCTTAGAATTTTTATGGCAGGGTCTGTCTGTGGTTGCCTTCTCTATGGTGTTAATTTATCTGTGCCGTAAGTAAAGATTTTGTCTAAGATAATATAAATCCGAGTTTTAGATATTCTGAAAGATTTGTGCTGTTTTTTACCAGTGCAGTATGTGCTATTATGTGTGTGTGTGTGTGTGTACATCATAGAGGAGAGTAATTAAGTAGGTGTACGACTTCTTGGCGGGAAAATGAAGAGCATGTCTGCGGTTTTGTTTTAATTTCTAAAATTTGTCTTATGTCGAATATTAATGTGAAATAATGGTGGATTATTAACCGTTAAGTGTTCGTAAACGCGCATGAGTGTTTGCAAATGAAACAAAACAGTGCAACTTCACTTTTCAAGTTCTATCAAGAAGTCCGCCCGAGGAATTAGTAAAGCCCCGCATATTTACTGAGATACTCGAGAGGTATATAATTTCTCACTTGTCATTTCTATTATCATTCATCATTATCATACTGGAAGGAAATATTGTACATTTATGTATGAATGAAAGTGTTGGTAGGGGTAGACCTAGGCGGACGTTTCGAGATCAGATCAGGGACGTCTTGAAAAAAGGCCTAAACCGAAGAGCATGTATGAAGGGAATAATGAAAGTGGACGAAGCGAAACAAGTATGTAAGGATCATAGCAAGTGGAAAGAAGTGGTCTCTGCCTACCCCTACGGGAAAGAGGCGTGATTATATGTATGTATGTATGTATGTATGTAAGAAGAATTACTTTGACACTGGCTAAATGTGCTAATCGCACGAAGCCATCAACTAAAAGAAAGAAAGAAAGTAAGTGTACATCAGTTGAATTGTCAATGTCAGTTTGCCAGCTGATTGGCGATTTTTTATTACGTGAAAATTATTTTTTATGTAATTAAAGCGGTGATACATCTCATAAGAGGTACATAATACTCTGATAATAACTTTAAGTGTTTATACAGT
The DNA here is from genome assembly GCA_949315975.1 of Eudonia truncicolella. Taxonomy (NCBI): domain Eukaryota; kingdom Metazoa; phylum Arthropoda; class Insecta; order Lepidoptera; family Crambidae; genus Eudonia; species Eudonia truncicolella. Next base: position 18,118,478 of record OX438827.1, on the reverse strand, counting down.
GTGTCATCAATGTTCATAATTTTATTATATTCCTACAGATGATTCGAAAAGTAGTTTTAGGGTCTGGCCTAGTGGCTTTAATTCCGACCATACAAGCAGCAACTCCTGTGAAAGATGAGCCAAGCGGGCCTGCTAAGCCACCTCCGATGAAGTATACAGAGCTGCCTATATATGAGGCACCCCACGCGGAATATGGGGAGTGAGTTCTTGTCTACTATAGCAAAATTTCCTATAAACCAACTGTACAGGAAAAACTACAAGAACAGTCACATTTATTGTTTCTTACATAATTTTTTGATATATGTTATTTATATATATGTTACCTATTTGTTTATTGATATATGATATATATGTTATTTGTAACAGCTTTTATTCAATCATTTAATTCTAGTTTACATTTAATAATCAGTAATACAAAATATAAAATATTGTTAATGAATTATTATTTTTTAAACTGGGTCTATGTCTGTTTGTCTTTCCAAATTCACTTTTTACTGTTTCACTTAGTCTATTTTTTTCAGTCTTTGCAATATCATCAGTAAATCTCCTGTTCTGTCCACTTCTGGTACCGGTTACCAGTGTGTAATCAGTTTGCTCCACTTGGTAAGGTGGGATTGGAGTTTAATAAGAATTAGGCTCCTCCAGTTCTTACCTTATATTTTATTTTTATGTTATTATAATACATGTACTTACATTTATCAGATTTTTTCTTTCATTGCCCTATGGAAACTACAACAATTTTTTTTATCTAACAATGAATCAAATAACTTTAATGTTGAATTTTGTTTCAAGGTAACATCCTATATGTAGACCTCTTTTGTAGATATGTAAAATCAAAATCAAAAGTGCCTAAGGAAAGCTACATCAAGTCAGTCCTGCAGACACCGGTAAGGGGAGTTCGTGAGCAAGTGCAGTTTGTGTGGGAGCAGACGGAGTCGGTCAAGCACACCGTGCAGGACCACTACAGTGAACTCCAGGATCGGTCAGACTGTTAGTTATATGTGAATATTTTATATTAATATGTACATACATTATTTTTGTAGTCAAGTTTTTTATTATAAGTCAGCGTGTGTTAGTAATAAAATAATAAGTAATAAATTATTTATTTCAACCAACATGGTATCATTAATTACATAACATTAAAATTCACATTCAAATAAAAATAAAATAATAATAATTAATCCTCTTTAATAATACTATTAAAGACGTAAAGTTTGTGACTTTGTTTGTTTGTTTGTGTATTTGAGGAGGGTATTCTCTGAAACTTCTGATTCAAATCCAAAAATTCTTTCACTGATAGAATACTACATTCCTTTCGGGTTCATAAATTGACTTTCAAAACTACAACTTAAAAATTCAATTGAAATTATTGAATAATGTAACAAATGTAATTAACAAATAAATTTACTTACAATGTAAAAACTGTCCATCCCATGATACTAAAAAGTTGAATCAATTTATAATAAAAGTTATGCTAAATATACCAATCATATACACATCAACAAATAATTTCTGATGTCCCAATAAAATGCAATATTTGTTTATGTGTTGTTCCTACTCTTCAAATACATGACAGACTTAAAAAACAAGACAATTATATTAAAAATAGTCAGCAACTCTAATCCTTATACTATTTACCTTACAGGGATAGTACAATATCTGCGAGAGGAAGCTAACAAGGAAGCTCGTTATGGCGCAGTGGCTATTGGCGGTCTCACTGGATTCATATTCGGTCTTAGAGGAGGAATCGTCAGGGTACATTTTACACTCTTGTAATGAACAGAGTATTAGTTTCAAGTAGTTATTCCATGTTTTGTTTCAGACTTATTTGAAATGAGTTTACAGGACTGGAATATATATTCTAAGCTTTTAACCTGTTTATATTAGTAATGGTGCTCATTAGGGGAGGCCTATTTCCAGCAGTGGACTAAGATAGGCCGAAGATGATGATGATGATATTAGTAAGGACCCTCAATACAGAAAAAAATGAAAAAATAATTGTTTACTATATTTTTTCTGTTTTTTTCAGAGGCTGCTATACACAGGTCTAGGAACCACGGGCATGGGCTTAGTGTGCTTCCCTGAGGAGACCAAAGACTTAATTAAAAGCAATGGAGCCCTCGCCAAGCAGTATATTAACATTGCATACAACTTTCTATATGGAGGTAAATAAAAAATGATTAATGGCATTAATGGTTGCAAGCAGCTGTGGTCATTGTGGAGATAGTTGGGGGGAGAGGCCTTAGTCCAGCAGTGGACGTTCGTCGGCTGAAATGATGATGATAATTCAATTGTTTATAAAATTCATTATCATCACCAATAAAAATCTTACTGATGGGTTCAGGCTTTCTCACACAAACAATAGAACATTTGAAGGTAATGTTTAAACCCATTTAAATTCAAGTCATTTAAGATCATAATACAATTTGATGGGACTTAACAACTCATCTTACGAACGACAACAACCTGGACCAATAACGGCTTAATGATGGCGGCGATCGGGTATTTTTATTTAGTCATCTATCTAGTTGCTAAGCCTTAGGGCGGTTTCAGAGTAGCACTTTGACGACGCGTATAAGCTTGTTTTTGGAAGCGCGTGTAGGCCTTTTGCAACACGTTCATCTCGTACGCACTGTAGGTATCCCTATGAGCCCCGTAACGTTTGGGGGCCCCTCGATCAGAATTTTTTGCTGAGACTAGAAGATACCCTCGATATCCTCGATAGCCCCGAAACATAACATGCAGTGCCTAGGGGCTTTTACATGGCTTCATCCGACACTGTCAAACGAGTGTTGACGAGGGCGATAAATATAATTATAAACTTGAATAGGCGTAAGCCGCGCGATATTGCTACTCGACCAACCCACTGGTTTGAGCGAACACGCCGGAAAAAGCGCGTGTGCTACGTACGCGCGTGTTCGGTTTTTTAAAGCGGGAAATGTAGCACTCATGTAAGCGCGTATAAAAACGCTAGTCTGAAAGCGCTCTTAACTAAGCAAGATCGCAGCCATCGCAACTATTGAGATTTAAATTACTAGCAACAATGTGTAATAGAACCCAACAACCCAACCCAAATTCGAAATGACTAGACATTTAACGTTGTTATTTGATTGTTTTCCGTCAGTCAAACCAGGAGACCCACAGCTAGAGGTCAAGTTTCCTGAGTTGTCTTTCCCGAAAAACTTTTCGGAGTTTATCGATTTGACCGCATCAGTGGCTTCCTCCGTCAAGCAGGCGGTAATGCCTCCCCCGGCTAAGGAATCAGTAGACTTCAAACCTTCGGAAAAGAAGGATTAGGTACAATTTATGAGGTGGTGGCATTGATTTGGCATGCTGCTTTCTGTCTAGGTTCACTTGTTTTTTTTCTGACTGCATGATTTCTTTTTTGTATAGTGTGATAAACGTTTGGCTTGCTCTAAAATATATTTCGCTGTGGTTTTCTGTTTTATTAAACAAAAATTATAGTTAAATGTGCACCTTATCTTGATTTTATAATATTTTGATACCTTGAACACCTGGAGGGCGATTTTTGAACCAGTGACTAACTCTCACGATATCAATCAAGTCCTTTTTCTCTTATTTAAAATCACTGATAACTTATTTTTGGCACCGAAAAATCTTAATAATCATATCATTTCTGTTTCGGGATCACCAGTTAGATTAAAAAATCGCCCCCAGTGCACGGGGCACTGGGGGCGATTCCCGTAATGAAAACTGCAACGATATCGTAGCGACTCAGTCGTAGAAACCATTTTCGTATTCGCATCCGTCAATCGAACCGTTTTTCAAGGCGTTCGATTAAGTTCCAACGAACCGTATTCAGTTCGTACGACTTAACCCTTTGTTGCTGCTTGTGCTTAAGCGTGTAGCTATTATGTTCGTGTTATCGATAGATGGGTTTTTTGTTTCATAGGGTTACCAAAATATCTACTAATATTAGAAATTAAATTACAAAGTAACTCTTTCTGCCTGTCTGTTACCTCTTCAAGCTTAACCAGCTGAAGCTAGTGATGAAAGAGACTCGAGTCTTTTAGTCGTTTAAAATAAGACTCGCCTCTTTTTACACGACTTGGCTCTAAAATTAAGCCTGTAGCTGAAAGATGAAAAGCCTTAAAAGACTGAATCTCTTTCATCACTAGCTGAAGCTATTTAGATGAAATTTTAAGCGTGCCCGTGCGCAGCTGGGTAGGGTATATCAAAGAAAGTGTTTATTGTTTATCGATCTACCATTGAACATCCCTATTTGTTACAATCGGATGTTAGTATGAAAATATTTTCAACGGCTAACTAAGGCGCTACGATATCGTTACGGTTTTTGTTATGGGAATCGGGGACAGAAATGTTTATTTAATTGAATGCTTTAATGTTTTTTCTATATTATTCAAAATACAGGTTGATCTTTCTTCATAAAGAATTTTATATAAAATTAATTTACTTTACAGGTTTTTACTTTCAAGATGACGTAGATGAGAGTACAGTAACTAGTAAGTAAATAAAAAAATCCTTTGAGTTTTTATAATTAATAATTTATTTTCAAAGAATTAATAGACATGATTTGAATGTTCCTCCCAAAGTGGTCGCCTATTAATAATGTAATCAATTCACTTTATTTTCAGCTTCACCATAATCCAGATAGTAAAATTTAACTTATTATTTGATAGTTTAGTGTAAATTGACAAAAAAATGTTATAAAAAATATAGTGTATATTTTCAAATAAGATCTTTTATTTACTTGTTCTATACTGGCTTGAGGCTCAAATTACAAACTTTACTTCCGCCTTGGCATATGGTTAGTGGCTAGGTTAGTGGCCAGATGGCCAGTGAATGCTCAGTGACTACGGAATAGTTTCAATTTCAGCTTTTTCTAAAAAAAAGATGTCTTAAATTTATCGTCATAGAGAGTATCTTACAAGTATGCATTGATGTGCACAAAAACCTTTTGGTAGGAATAATGATGGTTAATGCTCTCGATTGCAGTAAATGGGTTGTCAAATAAAGGATATTATGTAAAGTAATATATGTAATAAAAACACAATTTTATTATTTTGTTTTATTGCATTTTAATGTATTCTCTTACACATATTGCACAGCTTAAAATATTACGCAAATATCATTTCCTCCCTCCTCTTCTTAGTGACCACAGTGCCTGGCTTATGCTGTGCTTCAGGATGATTCATCAATTCGGGCGGACAAGTCGACACGGAACTAGTGAGCAGTACCTGTTTCAGGTCATAGAACAGGGCAGAGTCCTCTTTGGTGACAAATGACGTAGCTTTACCCGTTTTACCCGCACGTCCCGTACGACCGATGCGGTGAGTGTAATCCTCAATCGTTTTTGCCATATCATAATTGATAACCATACTGACATCCTTGATGTCAATACCTCGACCGGCGACATCAGTAGCCACCAAAATATCTTTGGAGCCATTCTTAAGACTGGCCAGTGCAAAGTCACGCTGTTCTTGTCCTTTGCCACCATGCAAAGTACATGCATTGAACCCAAGCTTCTCCAAACCCTTTGCAAGGACATCTGCACCTTTCTTTTGATTAACGAAAATAATGATGGGTGGCTCAACCCCACGCTGTAATATTTCTGTCAACTTTCTACGTTTCTCGTTCTCACCAATCATGAACACTACTTGTTCAGTTCTATCCACAGGTTTACCTACAGATCCAATGTAAACAATAGCTGGCCTTCTCAGGTAGCTTCTGGCTAAGCGCTCCACAGCTGGAGGCATAGTTGCTGTAAACATCACAGTTTGCCTATACTTCTTTTTAGTATTATAATTCGCTAATAAAACTGATGCATCTTCGGCTGCATCTGAGTCAGGTTTTAGATTGGTCACAGGCATATATTCCAAAATCTTTTGTACATCTGGTTCGAAACCCATGTCAATCATACGATCTGCCTCATCCAGTACTACATATGTACAACGATTCAAAACAAGATAGCGGTTTTCCAAAACGTCAATAAGACGACCAGGAGTAGCAATGACGATTTCACAACCCAATCTCAGTTTAAACCCTTGATCTTCTCTTGAGAGACCACCAACAACAACAACTGATGTGATGCCTAGTGGTATACCAAACTTGTTTGTTTCTTCTTCAATCTGTTGGGCCAATTCTCGAGTCGGAGCCAATATTATAGCATAAGGACCTTGATCAGCATCTTCCATACGCTCACTCTTAGGAAGTGATTGAATCCAAGTGAGTAAAGGAATAAGGAAAGCCAATGTTTTACCAGACCCAGTTTCTGCAACTCCGATGATGTCACGGTTTTGTAACCCGATCGGAATAGCTTGTCGCTGAATTGGTGTTGGACTTTTATATCCCACCTTGTTAATGATCTCCATAATATCTTGATGAAAGCCTGCTTCCTTCCAATCCCTAAAGGGGTTGGGAATTCTACCACCCTTTATAGTGATATTGTAATCTTCTCTAAAGATTCTCCAATCTCTTTCAGTCATTTCATCATGATCTTTCTCTGACCAGTGACGGTCGTCCCATTTCTGTTTATCTTCCTTCTTTTTTACTTTCTTGAGGCGTAATTTTTCTTGTTCCTTCTCAAGTTCAGTCCTACGTTTCTCTAACAAGTTACCGTAAAACTTACTGTGGTCTTTCTTTTGAGATTTAATATCAATACCAGCTATATGACCTCGACCAAAAAATTGAACTTGGTGCCTCTCTTTATACAGTGCATTGTAATCATTTGATGTATCTTCTGAGGCATCCCAATCAAAAACAAATTTTCTGTCATTAAGCCTTCGGACTCTACGTTTTTTCTTGATAATGCCCAAGTATCGAGCTTTAATGGCTTCTTCCTCTCTTTCCTTATCCTTTGTTTTGGAACCTTCATCATTTTTATCCTTTTTATCATCACGGCGGTCACCTGTCTTCCTATCATCATATTTACGGTCTCTCTCTCCACGTTCACCTCTGTCGCCTCTGTCACCTCTTTCTATTCTTTCTGCTCTCTCTGCTCTTTCTCTTTCCCTTTCTTCCCTCCTGTCCCGTTCCCTGTCTTCTTTGTACTTCTTTTCTTTCTCCTTTTCCTCTTCCTTTTTGGACGGGCCAGTTAAGTCAATAGTGGTAACTGTTGGTCTATCAACATTAGCTCTTATAGCTTCTACTTGTTCACGTCGTCTTTCCAAGGCCAGTGCTGCCCTCTGTTCTTTAGTTAAGAACACAGGTTTGCTGCGAGCTTCTTCTTCAGCTTTTTTTTTTGCAAGCAACTCCTCCAGGGACAAAGGTTCGCGTTTGATAGGTTTAGATTCTTCTTTTTGCTCATCCTCTTCTTGTTTGCCTTCTTCTTCCCTTCTACCTTTACTTTTGTCTTTGTCATCTGACCGCCTATCTTTATCCTTAACGTCGCGTCTCTTAGGGCTTCTAGAACGCCCGCGGTCCTTTCTAGGGCTTCGGGATCGTTCCTTGCGTTTCACCTTCTCCCGGTGCGTATCTCGTTCATCGTGACGGTCCCGTTCTCGCCTTTCTCTGGATCGAGATCGCCGGCGTTCGGGACTTCTATCCCGTACCATTTTAAAATAGAAATATACGCAAAAACACCAATCTTTTACATTGAAATAACAGAAGGTAGGTTTTAAGTACCACGCAAATACGGCCAAACAGCAAGCAGCAGCAAGCACTTGTCTGACTGACGTTTGTTGTTTTAAATTTTAAATTTTAATAGTTCTTTCTTTAAGTTGATGGCTTCGTGCGATTAGCACATTTAGCCAGTGTCAAAGTAATTTTTCTTACAAGTAATACATAAATATACAATATGATGATGAATGATAATAAAAATGAAGTGAGGAATGATATACCCCCAACCCCTCGAGTATCTCAGTAAAGATGTGGGGCTTTACTAAGTCCTCACGCAGACTTCTTGAGAGAATTTGAAAAGTGACGTTGCACTATTTTGTTTCATTTGCCAACACTTATGCACACTCACGAACACTTAACGGTTAATAATCCACCAATTTTTCACATTCATATTCGACATAACACAAATTTTAGAAAATAAAACAAAACCGCAGACATGGTTCTTCACTTTCCCGCCAAGAAGTCAATTTTAATAAATTGTCTTCTCAGCTTTCAGCTTCTCACTTTGGGAAAGGGACAAGGATACAGCAGCCTAGTTCACTGAACGTGTATATAAGCCATCCAAGTAGGTTTTGTACGCGCACGGAACTTGGAGCCATACTTTATGGCACGGAATGATCAACAGAAGATTTCGGTCTATTATTATTATTTACATTTTTAAGGAGTAGTCTTTAGAGGAACATTAACATAATTCTGAATAATACCTATAACCAACTCCTCCTCAGGGTTCATGAAGCTGTAACTATATAACTGAAGAGGCTTGTTGTTGAAGCAGCCTTGTAATTCAGTCTAGGTATTCATTCATAGTCAATAAATCAAATTTGCCGATAAATAGGTAAAATAAAATAAAATTACCACTATTTGGCCAGGGTAAACGCATGAAGCTGTAGATATAACTGGAGTGGCCTGTTAGTTGAAAGTGTTGAAACCAGCAAGTATTATGCAGCTATCTCACTCTTCGGTAATACCTGTCTTTCTATATGGTAACCCTTACTAAATCATAAAAATCAGGACTTATATTACTACGAATCACCTGTTAATTTGTTTGGTTTATTTAGGGGTTGGTTTTATCATAATCCAAGCGAATACTGAGATTCATGCTTTTTGCGAATGGGATTGTGGGTGCCACACAAGATTCAATTAACAGTTTGCGTATTTACATTTTTTGCCATTCTGATTGGAATAAACATTATTAAGTGTGTAAATACTATGACAAGTGGTAATAAAAAAGACCAAGAATGGATATAAAATTAAAATTATTTATTAAAAGTGAAGAATAGTTAAAAATATTTTTTAAAAGTCATCTCACTCTCAGTACTATTATATATATATATATACTGTGGTACTATTATGTTATTAATCGTAGTAGCTCTACCACCACATCCACCGGTTCAAAATGCAGTAGGTAAATTATCGGGAACCAGCAATAAAGTCAATATTTGTTCCATAAAAAATACAATATTATGCTTAACTTTTAAACCAACTAAAACTTAGTTTATTAACATATTTTGGTAAACTATAACGATACTAACATAATATCTATACACTTGTACATTTATACAATTGTATAATAATACACTTGTATAAATAATACACTTATTATTATAATGTGTATTATATTATGTATGTTGTTATACTTACAATGGCAATATATACGCTAAAATCTATAAAAGAAGATCAAAAAAAATTGGTACTGAATTACAATCTTAGTAGGTACACATATTTTTTATATGTATATTATTATTAACAAATAGCGACCCGCCCCGGCTTCGCACAGGTGTACTTTATTTATACATATAAACCTTCCTCTTGAATCAATAGTTGTTTTGTAAGTGGTTAAATTGTGACTTCTCCAAAAGATGTTTTTTAAAAGAACAAATAAATTTTAGATATTATGGTCAATTTCTTAAAATTACCACTTAAACCACTTAAAATAAGAAAGCTAAGGCATTTCTCAAAAATGTAAGCAAGTAAGATTATTGTAGAGGATTTAAGAATAAATGTTATCTGAATACATTTCGTGTTTTTGCCATATATTTTACGTGACGTGTGCATGAATTAAATCTTCAACGCGCAGAAGGTAAACACGGGTAAACACACAAAGTAAATAAACTAATATGTTTAGGAAACTCGAAACCCCACACTGTAAAGTGATTTTTAATAACTAAAAAAAAAGAACTTTGTTTCTAATAATACTGCAAGAACACTGATTCGTACAAGACTGGCGTGGAATGTAATTCGGCAGGATTAAAAACACTTCAAAAACTTGAATTTTTGATTCAAACAAAGTTCTCAGTATCTACCTACAAAGATTTAAAATAATCTAAATCTACCTACAAAGCTTAACAAAGCCGGTTGGCTGGAACTCGTACAGTTCTCTGTTACAAGTTTGTTTATGTAATACTATCACATTTTAATAGTGATATCCAATGTTACTATTTATATGTATCGTATTTTTGTTTATTTTATTGGGGCAGTGCGGTGTAATGGGATCCATAAACATTTTATTATAAACAAACTAAATATGTGATATATGCATACGATATTTTGTAGGAATACGATGTATCGATTCATATCGTATGGCTGTAATATCAAATGAAATATCGATGTATCGTATAGTGCTGTATCGATATTCCGATATAACGCATCGCAGTGGGCAACCCTACTCTGTTCTTTCACTGTCACTGTCAAGTAATGAAAATATGAGGTAGGATATCTGCTTCATTACACAAAGTACTTCATTATTATAACGTGTTTCGTTAATCACTCGACATTCACGAAATTATTGGTGTTGGAAAAACCCAACGAAGCCATTTCACAAAAAAAAACTTGTTCAATTAGTTAGTTATTTGTCATTGTTTCAGGTATCCACAGAATCAATCAGTTACTGCCTGTATCCTCAAAATTGGGTCTCAGTTTTTACATTTTCTTGCTTGTACAAGCACAACGCCTATTAAAGTTTTAAGCAAAGTTACGGACAAAATCAAAACACTAATAAGTTGCTTTAAAACTAGACACTGGCTAAATCGTAGCGAGAGCCATTTTACAAGAAATTGAATTGAATGGTACTTTTGTGTTTGTTTGTGGGGGATGTACCTACCTACCTAGAACGTGTAAAGTCATAGAGTAACTTAAATAAAGAGTTGTAAAGTTCTAATAAAATGTAAACAATCAATACTTACCTACATCTATATAATTTATAAAGCATAAAACATTAATACTGACTTGAAGAAATTAATAGAAATATTATAACCATGGAGGTATCGAAGTTAAAAGTGATAACCACAATACTCATAAGTTTCGCTGGAGTTGCTGCATATGTGATTTTTAAAAAGAAAAAAAAAGTGCACAATGCTGGCGAATCACTGAAGTATTTAACCATTAAAACTGTCTCCAATGTAGAGTTGTGTGATGAGGTAGTACATGAATTGCGGGGGTAAGTTGCATGATAACTCAAAAGTCACAGTTTGTAAAAGTTGTGCAGTTAGACAGTCCTTTGTTTAATGTATGTATAATTATTTACGTACTTTTATGGTTAATTCTAGGAGATGTAAAACATATCAAGCAATCGGTTTTGATTGTGAGTGGGTGACAAACAATGGAAAGAGGAACCCTGTGGCGTTGGTTCAGTTGTCCACTTATGATGGGTACTGTGGACTTTTCAGACTGTGCCACTTGAAGGCGGTTCCTAATTCCTTAAAAGTAAGCTTATAACATGTTTTCCTCATTTTTTGTAGATAAATGAAATATTTTTGTGTTTGCATAAAATTAAACATACAATGTGGGTTTATATGGGTCACAAACAAAGAAGCTACAGCAGCATTAGCTAGTTAGCTAAATAGGTATAAAAGTAGAGAGGGAAAAAATCTCTTCATAAATAAAACAAATAGACAAAGCACAATAACCTCACCTGATGTTAGTAAAGATGGTATATCCAATGGTGAAACATGCTTTTTTAGAATTAAAAGAAAGAGCCTAGCTTTATAATTATGGAAAGTTAACAAAACCATAACTAACACCACTAATACTAAATCATCAGCACATCAACTCATTGCAAACTCAGTTACTGCGGCGCAATCAGTTGATGCGGCAAGTAGTTTCTTTATTTCCATTGGAAAAAGTTTTGCTGAGAAAGCAAAACACCAAAACAATAATTCACTCTCCTACACTTTGCCCCCATCACCATTGCAATAACTGATGAAAATAAAGTAGAAAAAATTATGTTGACTCTTAGAAATGACTACGCCACTGGCATTGATAAAATTCCATGTACATTTATTAAGAAATACAAACAGCACTTAATTCCACCACTTACTTATTAATTCAACCAATGCATCTCAAAAGGTATTTTCCCCCAGGCTTTGAAAATGGCTGTTGTTCATCCAATTCACAAAAATGGAGGTAAAAGTTCTATTAATAATTACCAACCCATTGCTTTACTACCTTCCATTTCCAAAATCCTTGAAAGATCAATATAATATAACCAACATATTAAATACATAGAAGGAAAAGGACTCTTGGCCACGACTCAATACGGTTTTAGGCCTAACAAATCGACTGATGACGTAGTTCATGAATTAACAGACTATATTATAAGATTACTTGATTCCCGGAATAAATGCTTAGTTATTTTCCTAGACCTTGCCAAGGCATTTGACTCAGTTTCAATCCCAATTCTCCTTGAAAAGTTACACAGGCTAGGTATAAGAGGTATACCGCATAGTAGTTTGGCGACCTCCGTAGCCGAGTGGCTGACACGCCGAACTTTGGGCGGCGCTAACTCTGAGGTCCCGGGTTCGATTCCCGGTCGGGTTAATGTCGAAAACGAACTTTTCGATATTGTGTCGGGTCTGGGTGGTTGTGGTACCGTCGTTGTTTTTGTTTTCCATGAAACAAGTGCTTTAACTACTTACCTTGGGATCAGAACAATGTAATATAAATATAAATATATATGAAACAACATCACTGTTGTAGTCTAGTCTTTTAAAAGATTACTTAACAAATAGGACCCAGCGAGTTAAGATAGACGGCATAGTAAGTAAAGAACTAACAGTCGAACGACAAAACCAAATACATGACTTTTTCGTATAATTTACTGACCCAACCATCCCATGACTCACATGCAATAGTGGCCCGTCACTGTTTTGACTCGATTGATATTGACTGTATGTCCTAAATTCAGTAGTACAATCACAATAAAATACCTAGGCATCACCATAGATAGATATCTCAATTTTAAAACACATTTATAGAAGCTCTTACTACTAGAGTTCGAAAATTAATTTATGTCTTTAAAAATTTAAAATATGCGCCCTTTGCCAATTGTTGCTAACGTACTGCATTTTATCTTGGAGAGGCGCTCATAAAACCACCATGCTAAACTTAGAAATAGCACAGAGAGCCATTTTGAAAGTTAGCACATTTTGTCCATCCCGTTTCCCCTACAGCAGAACTCCTAGCTGAATGTGATGTCCTTTCTGTTCGTCAGTTGTTTATACTACTAACTGTAACAAAGAAACACTCACTAACGCCCTATAGTCCTGCACTACAAACCAGCAAAAGGCAAGCAGACATTGTTTGTTCTACTGAGCTATATCGTAAAGCTCACTCTCACAGATTCTTTTACTTTCTTGGAAGTTTTTTATATAGTAAACTTAATTTAACACTAGGTATACATCATATGAATAAAATAAATTTTAAGAAAACCATACAAAAATGGCTTAAAGGGAAAACATATAATGACACCAAACAGCTATTATTAGTTATTACATAAGTTGGTATACAATGCCAGCAACATGCTGCATAAGCAAAATGGTATTAAAAGTATTATAGTTGATTGCTATTTAATATAATGTTATGTAAACAAGCGCTAACACACACTCACCAATTAGATGCCTGAGATACTGGTAAACTAGATTACTTAGTTTAGGTATCATATCGGTTATTTTGCACTACTAACTTTAATTTTTAAACTTTACAATATAAGTGGCACTCTTGTAATGCATTATTTAAGTTTTTAGTATTTAAATAAATTTATTCTTATTCTTATCGATACAGAAACTATTTGTTTTTTATTACAAAGTTTATTTATTAATGCAGAATTATTATCTTATACACACAATTATGAGAAAAGTAGTTGTAGGTACATATTTCTCCCACATTTTAATTATATTTCTTTTATTTGCCATTTCAGGAGCTTCTTGAAGATAAGACCATATACAAGGTTGGAGTGGCACCTGGTGATGACGCCAAGTACCTTTATCAAGACTATTCTGTGTCACTCCAGTCAACGTTAGATGTCCGTCACATTGTGGCATTGTCTGGCCTTGATTCAGGGGGCTTGGCTTCGCTGTCCCAATCTTTACTAGGAATTACTCTAGATAAAAGTTGGAGGGTATGCATTTATTTAATTTATCCATATTGCACAACATAAAACGGTACTAAAGGCGGACTTAATGCCAATTGGCATTTTCTACCAAATAGTGTTTAACATTTTCATTTGAATGGTGAAGCAGAGAGAAGGCTTTTGCCCATCAGTAGGACACAATATAGGCTACATAAAAAAACTGTCCAGAGTACAGGCCTGAGGGCAAAGTGATGGATGACTTAATTTCAATGATAGATTATTGAAATCAAGTCGACTAGCGATGGGCCTAGTCGCAATTTTTTCAACACGAGTTAACCGAGTTGAAATCAATGCCGACTCAGTTTGCAACTCGGTTCAACTCGGTTGAGTTGAATCTACGATGCGATAGATGGCGTTTTGTTTTTAATATATTTAACCGAACCGACTCGGCCGCGGTTGTACCTCGGAGTCTGCAAGTTGCAACGGCAAAGTAAAACAGTTAAACATTAGCTTCGATTTTATTACTTTCCTGAGTAAGACAAATCAAAAATTATCTTGATTTAGGTATTCCAATAGAAATTAATATTTAAACTTTTATTGGATCAGAAGTTCAATTATAAAACAAGTAGTTACTTCAAATCAACTGTTTATTAAATATAAATATGCATAAGTAGGTAAGTTAGGTAAACAGACAGTGTTAAAGCTTTTCTTTTATAAATTAAATAACTATAATGAAAATTAGGAACTTGTATTTAAATATCGTCAATACTGATAATTTAACTAAACCTTATTACCTCTAATTATTCAGAAGCATCAGTCTAGGACAAAATGAACAACCGGGCTAGGACAAAATGAACCCGAGTTGACCGGTTCGATAAACAACTCGAGTTAAACGAGTTTATTGACTCGAGTCGCCCATCGCTAGTCATAACTACTGACTACAATGATTTTTGTTTAAAGTTAAGTTATGAATAGGCAAGCATCTTAATAATTTAAATATATAATTTGTATATTCTAAAAATATCTCCAAAAGTTAAAGTCAGTGTCCTAAAATTTTTCCATATCTAATATATAAAATTCTCGTGTCACAGTTTTCGTTGCCATACTCCTCCGAAACGGCTTGACCGATTTTGATGAAATTTTTTGTGCTTATCCGGTATCTATGAGAATCGGCCAACATCTATTTTTCATCCCCCTAAATGTTAAGGGTGGTCCACCCCTAAATTTTTTTTGATTTTTGAAATTTTTCCAATACAAAATGATTTGTTTGTAGTGTTGTCATGGAAACTGTCAAAGCGGTACGAAGTCCGCCGGGGGCAGCTAGTGTACATATATAACCAGGGTTTAAGAAGAAAAGGGCAGATACTTCAAATATTGTAGATTCAAAAAAACATTTTTAGGATTTATAACATATTTGCAATGTGATGTAATAACATTAGATCCTTGGGGGGGGGGGGGGGGGGGGCTTTGTTCAGCAGTGGACGTCTTTTGGCCTGAGATGATGATGATGATGATGAATTACATTAACCAATTTGGGTGCACAATAACAATCAATAAATCACTATCTGTCAATAAACAAGGATAAATTAATTAATTATTTATCTCAATCAAAGTGCATGCAAAAACCATTGTGGCAAATGATGCAGATAAGGATTACGTTATTTATATTATTGTTATAATTTATTAATCAGGCAGGCCGTTTGAAACAACACAAGTCCCTGTATCCAACTATGTCACTAGCTATTATATTGTATTATTTAGAATATATTTGGTGAGTGTGTTTTTAAATTTGACGACCTCCTTGGTCAAGTGGTTTGTTCACCGGTTTTCATGGTGTCGCCATCTCTGAGGTCCCAGGTTCGATCCCCGGTCGGGTCAATTTAGAAATTATTGTTTTTCTAAATTGTCTCGGGTCTGGGTGTCTAGTAACCATTTAACGAGTTTCATAACGAAGCTTCTTTTGGGCTAGATAATTGGTGTGAGTTTAGGAAAGTTTATTAAATTGGTTTAATTTTGAGCTCAGAATTCCGGGAGCTTAAAGTTGTTTTTTTTTTACCTATAATAATGATGTTTGCAGAACAGTGTGGACTTACAACTTAAGTTCCTATGTGTATTAGATTCGCTGCAGCAACTGGGAGGCTGTGGAGATGTCAGAGAGACAAGTGCATTACGCATCAGCGGATGCACATGTGGCCATCAAAATATTCGTCAAACTTGTCAACAACCTCGGCAAGGCAAGTGCTTGGGCCTTCTTTAGCAGAAGGAATGATGATATCTGGAATAACCTGGACAAATTGTGCTCTCAGTTTTCCGATGCGCAATATAAGCCCAGAAAATCTAAGCCCGATGATAGCACTATGTAAGTGTGAAAATGTTTTATGTTTAGTTTATTTTATTTATAGTCTTTAAATTAAGAAATAAAATAAAAATTATATTCGAGTGTCTTCATTTTCTATTTCTGTGTTTGGCAAAGGCCTTCTCCAACCCTTTTCATTGTGCCCTATCTCTGGCCAGTTGTGTCCAGGTTTTCCTTTCTTTCTCTTTCCCTCTCTTGGGTACCATAAGATTACAAACTTGTTGCATTTCTCGTTTCCTTTTAATTTGCGGCCAGCCTTTTCTAGCAGCTATCCATTTGAGGCATCTCAGTTTTAAAACCTCGTTTTAGACTTTTGAAGATTCATCGATTTCATATCATTCATAGCGATTGCATGAATACTCTCGGCTCGCGGTTCTGGCATTTTTATCTAACATGTAAGAATTGGAGAGGCCTATGTCCAGCAGTGGACGTGTATGGGCTGATGATGATAATGATGATGTAAGAATTTGCAATAATTTTAACGACGGCTTGATCTTCCGACTATGTGGCTGCTATATATTCGTGTCTCTCCCCCATAAGGCCCAAAGCTTAATTCTGAAGTCAAAATTAATTTTACAAATTTTATTTTGAAGCAAACGAAAAAAGAAAGTCGACATTCAACGAAAAGAAAAGAGGAACACAGCAATGACGCGGTCGAAGCCTCTGTACACCAACAGCTTTTTGGAAGCACCCGACGGCGAATTGTTGTGTACTTGCGACTTTAAAAAAGCTATGTGGTGAGTTCGAATATTTTTTTTAGTAAAAGTGAAAAAGTAAAGAAAAGAAAAAAAACTTTTTTTTGTGAATTACCCATTGCAAAGCTTGTTAAACAACATGATCATTGACAGAAATCATTATTTTCATAGGACATAATGTAATGTATTCACCATATCTCTCTCTCTCCATGTAATTTTAAGAACTATTTAACATATTATGTACATTTAGAACACATTAAAGTCATATTAAAATGAAAGCTTATTAAATAATGCCTTATTAAACAAACAAACAACCGAACTTAATTCGTAATGTTATTTCTCTTCAAATTTTACATTTACAAGACTGGTACATAGAAAAAGAGATAGTGGAAATGGTAAAAAAGCCCGTTTCCATTTCTCCCCATTTAACATGTCTTCTTCATTGAACATAATTCACATTTCCCTCTTGGGTCCAAACATAGAGAAAGTCCTGTATTTATCACACCATTTGCAATAAAGGTATGTCGAAAAAGAGCTAGCAGACATGGTAAAAAGCCCGTTCGTAGTCCTCCCCATTTCACGTATCTTCTTAGGGGGTTTTTATTGTCTTAATTCTAATAAGTACCTATAGTTAGAACTTCAAACTAATTCACAAGTGTCAGTGGTTGCGATCGTGATAGAGGTTGAAATTAGACAAAAAACCTTAAAAGTATTAAACACTCCATTTCCAATCAGGTACATAGAGAAGGAGCTAGCAGACGTGGTGAAAGAAAGCCCTTTCACGGTGCGGCTACGGTTCGAGCCGGCGGCGCGCTCCGTGGGCGAGGTGGGCCAGTACTACCAGCTGGCCAAGCAGAACCACTGCGTGGCGTGCGGCTCCAGCCACACCTGCGGCCTCAAGAAGAACGTCGTGCCGAGGGAGTACAGGCGCTACTTCCCGGGTTAGAACTGCTTTTTTGATTGTTTAGATACTGATACCGTGTATTTACTGCATAGGCACGTGATTCATCCGGATATTAGGGTCACAATAAAAAAATGGAAAATTGTTTTATCACTGCTTCTTTACATTCTGCCCTGTCGTTCCTTTTGCCGGCACACTCAGATGTGATGAAGGACCACTCGTGCCACGACGTGCTGCTGCTGTGCCTCGCGTGCCACCAGCGCAGCAACATCTCCGACCTGGCGGTGCGCGAGCGCCTCGCCGCCGCCTGCGCCGCGCCGCTCACCAACAAGGACTTCAGCAAGCTGCATGAGGACCATGCACTCAAGTCAGTTGTATTGTAGTTATTTTTCTTAACTAATGGCTTGGTCCGATTTTTTTTAAAGATTGTTGATTGCCGCAGACGGCATTTTCAGCGGGCTTTGGGCTTTTTATCAAGAGAAAAATTCTAGTTAATTTTTGCTCAAAAATTGATAAAGTCACAATACGCGTATTTTGGTTCAATGCGCCGACTGGAACAAACACGTAAGTCACTGCGGCCCATTACGTCTCTAGCTCACGACTGTTCTAAATAACTTATGTTTAATCGACTCATTTCATATTCGACAAAAACCACTTATGTCTGACTTAAGTGACGTTTTTAAACGACTTTGACTTAAGTTCTTATTCTATACGGGTCTAGAATTATTATAGATAATATCGAAACCAAATTCGGAATAAGGAGATCTGTAGAAAAGCTAAAGTTACCAATAGCCCGAAAAATTGCCCTCAAGTGGCAGTGGCCAATACACATACCTCGTAGGACTGATGGCCGCTGGGGCAGAACCGCGCACCGGAAGACGGAGTGTAGACAGGCAGACTTCCATCAAGGTGAACCGACGATCTGGTGAGGATCGCGGGCAGCCGCCGGATGCGAGCAGCATCAAACCGGTTGATGTGGCGATCCTTACCTTATGGGATGTCTTTGTCCAGCAGTGGACATCTTTCGTCTATTTAATGGTAAATAATAGTCAGCTTCCTCGGTGGAATGCTATCACTAACACATTCAGTAATTTAATTTATAACTAAGTTTTAGTTTATATATCATTATTTTTAGATTAATCATAGTTTTAACGTCAATACGTGCACAAAATGAGACCCCAGAAAGTAAGCTTAATGCATACCACCCTCGAAGAACGCACACATACGTGCGTCACACGTCACACGGGGTCTCTGACCCTCTCAAACCAGTTCGAGCGCAGCTGTTGCGAGATCCCGTGTCCGTGGGAGGTTTTTTAATGTGTTGGTTGCTTCAATGCGTTTTTTATGACGCTTACCTCCAGTGCAATCGCCTTATTTTGTAATAAGTTCCTGTGAAGACTTATATTAAATAAATGATTTGACTTTGAAGGTGATTCGAAGGTTAAGTGGTGTTCCGCTAACATGCAGTACCGTTGTGGACAGGAAAGTGAAGTCGGCAGCGCGCGCCCTCCTCTATCACAACATGATCCCGGAAAAGCGGCGAAGGGTGCTGGAGGAAGCCGTCCTGGAGTATTACCCGCAGCATCAGGAAGTTACTCCTGAGCTGCTGCAAAAGGCGGCCGAGCTACAAGTGTTGTAAGTACAATAGAATTCGTGTTACAATTAAAATACATGATAAAGTTTTACTAGAATAAAATGGACCAGTTCCAGGAAGCTCTAGTAGGAATCGAACTCTTCTGGATTACCGGGCCAGCAGTATTACGTCACTGTGAAGTTGCCCTCACAGTCAAAATACTTAACTCGATTTTGTTTTGTTTATATAATTTTAACGCAAAGGATATTTTTCAGTTTTGTATGGAGCCTCGGATGGGACTTTGTACACTATAGGCAAGCAAAAGATAAATATAACAACTAAAAACTAATTATATCGAAATAATCTAACGCGTCTGATGGTACAAAAGCATTTTCTGGTAATAATTATGCTACCTCGATTCAATAAGTCGGTAAAACGTCATAATCACATTTAAAAAAAATTACACTGTTTCTGACTTATGTGACGATGATTTATAGATTGTAACCAAAGTCGAGTTTTCGTTTATAGAAAATATCACAAAATCCAGAATTAGCAGCTAAGTAGTAAACCGAAAATCACAGCAAATAAATCGAGGAACGTACGCGCAGGAGATTCCGATCATCGAAAGAAAAGAAACACACACAAGCCAGCTATCTTTGACATCATCAGTTTTTTTTATCGTTTTTTCGTTCAGAAACATGTTAAGGCCACTGGTAAAAAAAATATACATACGAAACGAAATAATTCTATTCTAAATGTTGAAATGTTTTAGGCATCTTGTAAGGGAACAGAAAAAAATGATTCATGCACGAAAAAAACACATCTAAAAACACAGTACGAACCACAGACTAAGGAAAGATAGTCCGAAACATTTCTAACTTATTTTTTTTAATCAATGTTTCCGAACGTGATATAAATATAGTTGCCAGTGAGTGTGACCGTGACTTCTTGGCGGGAAAGTGAAGAGTCATGTCTGCGGTTTTGTTTTAATTACTAAAATTTGTGTTATGTCGAATATTAATGTGAAATAATGGTGGATTATTAACCGTTAAATGTTCGTGAGTGTGCATGAGTGTTGGCAAATGAAACAATACAGTGCAACTTTACTTTTCAAATTCTCTCAAGAAGTCCGCCGAGGAATTAGTAAAGCCCCACATCTTTACTGAGATACTCGAAGGGTTGGGGGGTATATCATTTTTCACTTCTCATTTTTATTATCATTCATCATCATACTGACTGGAAGGAAATATTGTATATTTATGTATTACTTGTAAGAAAAAATTGTATATTTATGTATTACTTGTAAGAAAAATTACTTTGACACTGGCTAAATGTGCTAATCGCACGAAGCCATCAACGAAAAGAAAGAAAGAGTGTGACCGTGACCATGGCCAAGTATTTTAATTTTAAAGTTTATTTTTGTACCATTTATCCCAGAAAGATAATGAGAATTTTAATATTTTATATGACTTTACTATATTGTTAACTATTAGTACGAATGCATGCACCCTTGCACCCTTGCACACATGCACCCTTCTGACATACTGCTCGTGGAAATTGTTTCAACATTTGTGTTTTTGTAATACTTAACTCTTTTGCTTTTTTTTTTTTCATTTCTTATGTCTTAGTATTTAGTATTTAACAATCGATAAAGACATAATTTTTTTAAATATTTTTATTATATTAATGATTGCATTCACCATGCTATATTGTAGATACAAGATTTAAAAAATCAAGTTCATAGGTTTGATTCCCACTCCAACTTCTTGATTCTCCAACTGGTTTTTTTTCTAGTAAAATTTAAAATAAAGCTATATCAAAAAGTCGTCAGGCGGGTTTGCAGAAAACCTCAAATTTATAGTAATTTATTAATACAAATATTCCTGGCAGCATGGAGAACGCGGACTACTCAGCGCACGGTGTTCGCGTGGTGCAGTGGTACGCGCGCAACGGCGGGCTGCTGCGGCTCGAGGAGGTGTGGCGGCGGCACTTCCTGGACGCCATGCGGCCCAAGCACCTGCCGCCGCTCTGGTCCGTCACCCACAACGAGGAGAGGTAAACAAATCTTTCAAAATCAAAATTAGCCAAATCGGTCCAGCCATTCTCGAGTTTTAGCGAGACAAACGAACAGCAATTGATTTTTATATAATAGAGATAGATGGATCGTATAATTTATAATAACCAAAATGTTCTAGTCCTTACCATTTCAAGTTTCGAACTCTACGTCCCTATGAGGCCGTAACCCGACAGAGTCCAAGCTTCCCTATAGCGCGCAAAATTTACACTTACTTTGGTAGGGCTGTCACATGACGATAAGAGAAATAAAACAAAATATTTTATTTTATTTTTCATAAATTTATAAATCACTTCCTCTAAATATTTTCTTTTTATTATTTTTTCAATAACTTGTTTTTTAATTTTTAGATTAAGATAAATTCTAATCTGACATAAAGTATTTTTAAAAT
The DNA here is from genome assembly GCA_949315975.1 of Eudonia truncicolella. NCBI lineage: Eukaryota > Metazoa > Arthropoda > Insecta > Lepidoptera > Crambidae > Eudonia > Eudonia truncicolella. The sequence continues at coordinate 18,096,543 of OX438827.1, read as the reverse complement.
GCTGAATTGGAAAATACTCACATGGCATATCAAATGTACAGTCATATACACGTTCTAAGATTTCAGTGCCAACATTTATAATGTTTGCTGTAAGATCGAAACGTTTGCGAAACTACGTGAAATAGGCAATATTTTTATATTTTTGGCATTGTTCATACACACTGTACAGTAATTAATATTGTACAGTAAACCGCTCTAATTTAAATCAAACATAACAAAACCTCAAATAATTACAATATTTAACGAGCGATGACAGTTCACAACACGAAACTACGCGTGTGACACTCACTGAGATTGTCCGCTGGCTGTGCCGGCACAGTATAATAATGAGTACTACGTAGTGCCGGTGTAAACCGGTTCGTTGTAACCGTGTAAACTTTCTACCTCTTTTTAACTATAGGGTATGAATTTCAATAAAATACGAAACACTTCTTCCATCAATTCTGTTAAAAAAGTTTTATGCAAAATTTGAAGTAGATTGGACCAAAGAATCACTTTGTCCCATACAAACTTTGTCCCCCTTTTTTACCCCCTTAGGGGTAGAGTTTCAGAAAATCCTTTCTTTTCGGATGCCGTCATAACTTACGCGTTGGCGACTCTGTAAAAACCATTTCGCGCCCTTTTGAAGAACCTCATACTATACGCGAATATATAATATAGGTATAGCGAATGGTTACAATTTTTAGGATCCTAATCTATTTTAATAAATTTATAATGACTTTATCGATGATTTCTTATTGCAGGCTCCGCGTGCGGTTGTTGGATGGACGATTGACGAACGATGACTTAAAGTCCATTGGCCTCACGAAGTGGATTGAAGAACGAAAATCGCTGGACAAGACCAAAAGAGAAAGCAATAACGCTAGATAAGAGTAGATGTTACTCATTCAAATATACACCCCGCCCGATCCTCTAAATGCCACTACACATTTACAGAATACACTAAACATGCACACTAGTCCCCACTCAAAGAATTTGGCCGACTAGCTCACGAAAAGTAGTGGCTGATAATAATAATAATAATTAAGTGATGCTAAGATTTGATCTGTGTGATTGAGTATACGATACGTATTTCATATACTCATAAAAACAAATATAATAATTTTCTATCAAATACCTACTTAAAACTTATTCGCTTGTTTTATTTAAACCCAACCTTCCCATTTGATTGTTCTTTTGGCCAGAACTTGTTATTTGAGGCCGATGCTACCTACATATCTTCAGCCTAAACTGAATATAACTGAATAGGTCCCGTTCGTTGCAAAATGTTTATTAATTTAAATCGGTTGATCGATGAAATATACTGCACCCCAATGCACAGACAGCATGCATAGGTATATAAAAACTACAATCAAAAATGGTATGCATTTTGTAAGCTATAACTGTACGGTGTCCCTTTGCTCTAAAGAAAGAATATAAAAATAGTATGAATTTCTGAACGTTAATAGGATTTTGTGACGGACTGTGTGTATTCTATGGTCTTGTTTGAGGTTTTGTTCATGTAAATTCTTGGACGAATTAACCACTGGACGCGACACGCTTGAACAATTATATGAAATCTGATTCAACCAATATTATGTCAGACTAGTGTGTGCTAGTGCTGTTCCGTAAATAGATGTCGATGAACGATTGAATAAATGAACAACGAGAATCACTACCATATATCGAACAACTAGATTTTGTATTATAGAAAAAAATGTTTTCTTGGGCAAGATAAAATAAATAATATTTTAGTTGCATTTCAGTGTAAAAATATTGAAAGTACGAGTATATTAATAATGTCGTAAAACGATGCAAACGTATAGATAAAGGAGGTAGTAAAGGCATTACAAAAATCAAATGTAAATGATATTATAACAAATTATTGGCTTTTATTATGCATAAGTTTTTTAAAAATGTTTTTTTTAAATCTTTTTTACCGTATTCTTTCTAATAAATGCAATTCGTAAATTTAAATATACTTGAGCAACAGCCTTGCTTAGTTCTTCCAGGATGATTGACATTGTTGTTCTCGTTTCTGTGGAAAGAAATATCGTCAAAAAGCTGATGCTGATGCTGTAACAAGTCTGTTGTATACTCTTTTTTGATGTTGTTATCCACGATGCCCTTTCTGAGCTCAAGTTCACAACAATTGCAAATGGTAATTGTGTCTTCAGATGGATAAACCAATTTACCTTTATCTTTTTGACTGATAAGACTGGATTGATCACCTCCATATTGCGACAAGAGTGCAGATACGCATGTGTCACACTTTACTTTTTTAATAAGTTTATGAGCGACAAATCCAGCTATATAATGTACCACTTTTGTACCAAATGGTGAAGGAGAGGTCATAGGGGCATCATCAAGAGATATTTTATCGTCTCTGTTGCTGGGCAACTGGACAATTTGAATTAGTGCGGATTCGATGCGAGTAATGTTTATACTGGAATAAATGGCCGCAGTAACTGTCAAATTCATACAACAACTGTCGAAGATCTTTCAACTGACGGCATTTATTCAAAGTATAAAATTTACTTTTCGCGTTTGGTCGAATCCACCCTTAATCATACAACATTACTTACAAATTGAGGTAAATGCAATGTAGGAAGGCATCTTTACACAGTTTTTTCTGCTTTTTAGCATTTTCGTTGTAACTCTCTGGTTTAAAATGTGTACTGCAGATTCTATGGTTTTAGTTGGTATCCATGTCTCCTGTCTGCAAACTGCTTCTACCCACTTTATTTTTCGTGACGGGTCTGTTGGGAATCTAAAAATGCGCCAAATAATGAGAGATAATGAAATGGCGTATTAATAAAATAAAAACTTGAATTATAAAATAGATTACATTTTAAAAATCGATTACCTTTTCTAATATTATTTTGTAAAGTAAATAAGTCCACAATTAATTAATTCATTCATATCGATATATTTCTTCGATAATGGTAATCTCTAATTGATGTCAAATGTGGTGAACGAATGAATTATTGGCAGATATAATCCGACTAGTTACAATAGAACATTTTTTTCGTTTCGTCGCATTCTATAGAGAGTATTTTTAAATTATGCGTATTATTAGGACAATTTTATTTCAAGTTTAATTGATTTAAAAAAAAATAACGACTAAAATAAGTCAAAACTGTACTTACGGGTGAAAAGAAACATTAGGTGTTCGATCACTATAGTTTTTACAGAATAAAACAGCACATTTCGTCATTTTTGGTCGTTTTTTGGTAGATGATTTTCTGACCGACGTGCAAATGATACTGACAGTGCAATGTCATTAACCGAGGCTAAAGTGCTCGGTTCGTGGCAAAATGTTTGTAGGCGAGAATCACAGAGTGTCGCGTCCCGTGGTTAATCCGTCCAAGTGTAAATTATAGATCTCAGAATAATAACTAGTTATTGTTCTGAGTTATAGACGGATCTTTATTTCAACAACCGTTAGGTATTCGTTATCGTTAATTATGATGAGGCATTACCATCACCACTCATCATTATCTATTCTATCACCTATAACAAAAAAACTGAAGACTTGACGGTATAAGCTAGATCCTTGTGCCTTTCTTATAAGTACGAAAGAAGAAAACTAAATAGGTATTTGAGGTCGCTAATCTAAAAGTGGTGGCCATAAACAAAAGTTGAAGTTGAATGTGTATGTATAAGTCTGTGGTTTGAGGCTATTTTTGGCGGGAAAGTGAAGAGGGATGTCTGCGGTTTTGTTTTATTTTCTAAAATTTGTGTTATGTCGAATATTAATTTGAAATAATGGTGGATTATTAACCGTTAATTGTTCGTGAGTGTGCATGAGTGTTGGCAAATAAAACAAAACAGTGCAACGTTACTTTTCAAATTCCCTCAAGAAGTCTGCGTGAGGACTTAGTAAAACCCCACTCCCCCACGCCCCATCTTTACTGAGATACTCGAGGGGTTGGGGTTGGGGGGTCTGAATTTCTCACTTCTTTTTTCTATTATCATTCATCATCATCATCATACAGGAAACAAGCAGGAAAAGAAACAAAGAAGTAACTAATGAAATTAAGAAACTAATGACATGGCAGCATTGTTTATGACCTTAGCCGGTTCCTCAGGGAACGAACTACACTTTAAAAAAAATCTGTTTGAAATTTGAATATTGAAATGTCAACGGCAGCAGCATAGCGCAGTTTGTTTGTTTATAAAATTAAGTTTCTCTTTGTAATTCAAAACAAAGTAAAATTAACTGAATTTAAAGTATAAAGTGCGAAGTCTGTCGTTAGATCAAGTTATAAGTATATAGAAAATGACAAACACAAAACAGTTGAAAATTACAAAACTTTTTCGAAAAGGAGGTACGTTTCTAATACGATAAAGCTACAGTAATTTATTTTCAGTAGTATTAGTAATAACTAGCTATTCCTTAGAAAGTTCTGTTTGTTGTGTGCGATATAACACAATAATATGCTGAGTACTATGTTTTATACAATTTACAATTTATTCTACCTAACATTAAAACTTATAGCAAAGCTACCAGAAGATTGTGATGAAATTGAGACGGAGATTCAACATCTAGAACAAAAACTGAAAGAAAAGCAGGATGAACTTTTCCAACGTCAACGGAACACCTATAGACGAAAGTTATCACCGCCAAAGAGCAAAGCTACGGACACATTTATCAGGCCTCAGGTTAGAATTAATAAAACCAAAATAAGCCTGAAAAAAAAACTCACTTATCTTTTGGTAAATGCTGATTATAATGACTTATTTATATACACAGCAGTTCAGTGTTATTGACTGCTGCTTAAGGAGGTGGTGCTGGATGCTGGAATACAATATTCCAAATCTAGCCTGGCAATAGATGCTATTTTTAAATATATATAATTAAAACAGCTTAGTGTATTAAGATTTTATAATTAATTATTATCAGTTTTTTATGTTTACAGAAAATCATTTTAAACAATTCAGTAGAAAGTCTGAAGAGGAACATTGAGCTGATGGGCATGTTGTCTGGCATGGAGGTGCAGTCATATGTGGCCAATGACCACTGCTGTATTGTGTACCACATGCAGCATGACTCTGAACATATACTGAAGCATGGCCTTCGAATAGACATGAAGTCTGGTGTGTTAATACTTTTATTGTAGTTTACCTGCAACCTGTGGTGGTCTTGCACTATTCAAAAATAATTGAGTGCTGTTTCTTAGATTTTATTATTTTAGTATTTTATTTAAATTCATACTTTTTCTCTATTCTAGTGAAATCACTAGAATCAAGAAAAAAACTAGATAGTTTTTTTCGTTCTTACATGAAGCTACAGCCAATTCAGATGTCAAATTATCTTATATTATCTTTGCCTAAACAATATGAAAATGAAATAAATTTCTGTTTAGGTACTAATGAAGTTACAAAATCATCTTTGCCTCTTGGCTTCAATTTGAAAGCAGTGTTGGAAGACTTTGACAATGTGATGATGCCTGATTGTCTGGGTGCCATCAGGAAGGCTCTGGTTGCATACTATGACAGATGGGAACAGTATGAAGCATTGAAGGTTTGTGTCAACATTATTTTGACACTTATCTAACACTGATGAATTTTATGCTGATTGTACTTTTTTTTTTTCCTTAAATTTTCATAGAAAATTTTGGTGGACCCTTTTGTAAGTTAAAGACAAATTGCAGAGGAAACAGATCCTCCAAATAAATGTATTAGATTTTTCATATAAACTTTTGAATGCTTATGATTTTCTATGAGGGAATATTATTATTTTTTATTTTATTTTCTGTCCCTGATGAGGGATTTCATCATCATCATCATGATTTTTTATATTTGTCCTGACTTACCTCTTATTACAATTGTATATTAAACAGCTGTTAGTCTAAAAAGCTAAACTAGCCTAGTAGCGCATCCTTGCCAAATATTTTGCTCAATTTTCAGAAATTGGTAAACATAGAAGCTCAGCTTTTCAAGATCATTGATGGTTCCCACATAGAGGTTTCATTCCTTGCTCATAGCAACATGGAGGAAGATGATGAACAGATCAATGTGGTGCTGATGCTGGACTACAGGGTCTATGATATCAGACCTAAGACAGTTACATTCAAAGAGATTGGTATGTTATTTTGAATCTATACTTAAATTATATAAATTCATAATAACATTGTGGGTAGTATGGTAGATTTTAGTCCTATTTTGTTAACTGCTTTTGTTAGAAAAAAGACTTCAATATATAACAATTACCAACTTCATACCATAGAAAAAAAATTGAACAATAACTAGGCGGCATAAAATAATAAAAAAAATCAAAATACAAAATCATTTATTCAATTTAGGCTACAAATAGATCTTATGAACGTCATTATACCATCGGTTCGTAAGTCTACTTTGGGCGGGAGGTCTTGTACTGAGAAGAACCGGCAAGAAACTCAGCAAGTGCCAGCTCTTTTCTCCGTTACAGCGTCAAAAATATTGGAAAATGCCCAATCATAATAGGACACTTTCCATCACAAATAAAACACAAAATTTATAGGACAATCACAACATGTAAAAAAACACATAAAAGAAAAAAAAAATAATTAAATATCAGTTTATTTTTTTACAATGTCATACAGTACCAGTAAAAGTCAAAACCTGTCGAAAAAAAACAAAGTTAAACTATAAATATAATTAATAAAAATAAGACAAGTATGCAAGAGCAGACCACAGGCGGCACCCGTTCACGAGTATGACATGAATCGGCCATCACTTTGCTCAACCATATTTTAGGGAATGTAACGATCCTACGCACATGCCACCACCGCAGAGACAATTAAGAGAGTATAACACACCCAAGCTACTCTTAATCAAAACTAATTGAAATGTTCAACGCAACGCTATTTGTTATCTGTAGAACACTGTTTAGAAAGGCTATCATATCAGTATAATTTTTTATTACAAAAAGTAGTAAAGTATGCGTTTTTTATTAAAGCCAGGCTGTTTTATCATCTAACTATTAATTACTTAATTCTTTGACTGTATATAACATTTTTTAAGTAAAGAGGACTTTACATTTTTTTTAAACTTATCTAAAGGTAAATCTAGTACAGTATTTGGTATTTTATTGTAATAGTGTATACCTTGCCCCAAGAAAGAACCAAGCACTTTCTGTAACCTGAACAGTGGCATTACAAGTTTTGTTTTACTTCTAGTATTAAAATTGTGTATGTCACCGTGTTTAGTAAAGTGAGTTGATATTGCAATGTACAAGAACTATACAATTATAAATAAATTGAGAAACCACTGTCAAGACACCAATTTCTTTAAAAAGATTTCTTAAAGAAGTTTGTGAACCTACTCTATATATTGTTCTTACTGCTTGTTTCTGTAAAATGAATATGGTTTCAACATCAACCGCTGTTCACCACAGTAAGAGGCCATACAACATGACACTATGAAAATAACTAAAGTAGACTGTTCTAGCAGTTTCAAAACTGCCTTATTATTCTAATGGCATAAGCAGCAGAACTGAGTTTGCCTGCCAATTTCGATATATGAGGATTCCATTGAAGTTTTGAGTCAAGGGTTATACCTAAGAAAACTGTTGAGTCTACCAAATCTCATCGATCACCGTTTATTCTAATATCGGTTGGTTCATTCTTGACATTTGGTAGTCTAAATTTAAAACATTTTGTTTTTTAGCGTTAAGCTGCAAATTATTAACAGTAAATAGCTGAGTACCTCTGAGAGAGCTTTGTTTAGATCGTCGTAATTATTGTTACACCTATTTACATTAAAAATGAGTGAAGTATCATCTGCAAATAATACGATTTCACAGAATTTCTCTACAAAGAATGGCAAGTCATTAATATAAATCAAAAACATAAAAGGACCAAGAATGGACCCTTGAGGAACTCCCATTTTTACATGAGAACCAGTCCCCCGACCGCCTAACACTATCGCCATCGCGCTCTATAGTTTATGGCGTCATCTTGTTATTTCAAAAGCGATATGAAAGCAATATCGAAAGCTGTAGCCTATAGCTTTCGATATTGCTTTTATATCGCTTTCGAAATGACAAGATGACGCCATAATGATAGCGATAGAGTTAGGCGGTAGGCCCCCGATGATTGAGTTCCATTGATAACGAGTCTGTGTTCTAGAGTTGAGATACGACTGGATTAAATTTAGTGCGAAAATGCATATGCGTAGATAAATGCATAGTTCAAGGGACTTGTGTAAGTCGTTAGATTTTTGGACCAGGAATCTTATTGGTGTATTATGGACTTTGTTTGCAGATCTTCCGGAAGGCGCAGCCGAGGCACTCCGAGAACAAGGTGAAATGTTCAAGAGAAAACCTCTACATAAAGCTTTCAAGGGTGCATTTGTTGATGGAATCGGGCCCTACATCTTGAGTCAACAGGTAAGACATATTTTTCTTTTAAGAGCTTTTATACATTTAATTTAGAAGTTCCAACTTTATTTACACTATTTAGTTAATTTTAATGAAACTTGTGTCGAAAAAAATTCTATGTGCAGGATTCGATTCGAACTAGCACCCTCTGACAGTAGCGCTGTCAGAGGCTCATCAGCTCATTCTTATGTCCCTAGGCTTTACATGCCTTCCGAAGCACGAAGGAGCTCGAGATGATAAATGTTTGGTCACCCATCCGATGACCGGCCTTTGCGAAAGTTGCTTAACCTCAGCACTCGCAGACCGGGCGCGTTAACCACTGCGCCATCGAGCTTGTTATTCAAATAAACTTACGAATTGAATCATCCATACATTTTTTACCAAAACCAGTGGTTAAGACCACCGGTTTGGACCAAGAGGTTCCGGGTTCGATTCGTGTTCTCGGTTTGGTTAGTGGTAGGGCTTGTTTGTCCGCCTGGCTAGCTACCACCATTTTATTTAAATATGTCGCCATAACATCAATGTTTGTAGAAATGTTGTGTTCCGGCAGCTAGAGATAAGATAGCCAGTGCCTCACTAGTTGAGGATCCCGGGTGAAGTGCGCTTCCATCATTGGCCTTATCATCACTTAACATCAGGTGAGATCAAGGCACTGTGCGTACCTGTAAAATATATAAAAAAAATATAATTTGAATAAACCACTGTATGTTCACCACATTTCATGAACAGGTGGGTCCACGCAGATCACCGCGGCCTTCGCGACGGCGCAAGCGCACGCGCCCGCAGAACCACCACAACGACGACACGTTCCGCCCCGAAGAGTGCTCCGACCCGAGCGACGACGACGTCGACAATTAAAACACACGCTCTATTCCATAAACTTTATTACAAATAAAATACAAAATGAATTTATACAAATCTTTCATTGCTATTTGACGCTCCCCAAATTAACGACGATACGTTTCGCCCTGAAGAGTGCTCCGACCCGAGCGACGACGACGCCGACAATTAAAACACACGCTCTTTTCCATAAACTTTGTTACTAAATAAAATACAAAATGAATTTATACAACTCTTTCATTGCTTATTGACGCCCTCCAAATTAGTCAGATGCAGATTGAGCTTAACGATTCCAAATAGAACTATGCGCATGGAATAAGAGCTTGACGAGCTTGAGTGTACATTATTTTCGAACTAGCAATATACGAATGGTCGCAATCAATGAAGAGGCACGACTTTGCCGACCGGGGCGGCTCGAGCCTCTGCACTGCACTAAGAAGTTTAAAATAACCAACATGTGTTTTACGATACTTTTTTACGGTATTACGATATTGCTACTTCGAAAAAACAACAAAAAATTATCTCGTTAGATATTTACATTCGATTATCAAAATGCTTGTTATTATAACTCTTAGCTGTCAGCTATAGAATTATTTAATAAAACATAACTTTGTGCGCTAATATTATTTGAATTCTATTGACTATTGTTTATGTTAACTTTTCTATATTCCTTAAGATTCACTAGAAATGAGTGCGACTCTTTCTAGATTTTTATATAAAAAATATCGTAATTTCAAGACTTCCTCTTAAAAATATAGAAATGCTGTAGTGCCATTTGACTATAGTGCGACAACTTCGTGCGCGACCGTCCTGCGGTTGTTACGATATTGCTACTTCGAACTTTGAAGCTACATATTGCTACTTTGAATTTACTACATATTGCTACTATGAGGTTGCCGGACTATAGTTTATTATTGACTGCGCTCTTAACAATAACATTATGCTTATGGAACTATTTGCATTATGTTACAGCCTTACATTCGTCAAATACGCAATAGACCTTCTTTCAGTCTCCACATTTAAAATACAATAAGTATTCAAAAGTGAAAAAAGACAATCTCATAACAAAATATAAAAAATACAGTTAAATTACATATTTTCATCGAACATTGCACATACGAAATTACAAATATTTTCATCTTACATAGGTGCATATTCACCTCTCGAATTTTATTATTTCTCCAGAAAATAGTTTGTACAAATAAAATTGAAATAATAATTTATTAAAAACAAAACGGTTTTCGTAAAATTTCTGTCTTGTCTATTATACAAACACAAGCTTGCCCAAAACTCATCTTTTATGCTATAAGAAAACTGCACATTATATGTTTTAAAACATAGACCCTAAAATTCTTATTATTAATTTTGTTTACAAGTGAACACAATTGTTCAGAGATGACCCTGAACTTATATAGCATAGCATAAATAAGGAACAGATTTTCTAGTGAGCTTCCTCTAAGATTTTGCTCAGATCATGATATTGACAACTAAAAAAAACAATTATTTATAAAAATATCATATAATGGGATTGACAATGTTAAACTACGTATGTTTCGCTTTTGCCAAGCATTAGGACGACAATTGTTAAATAAATAAAACTGGGTAATTTAGAAGGTACCATCACGCAAACAGTCATGTGCACAACTAGTCCTATATAAAGTGAGTGTTCATATAATTTATTTAAACTAATACTAAAACTACTGAGCACCGACTCTTTTACGATTACGATTTAGTTTAAGGTAAGATTTATAAAATCCTATCCTAACAATAGCTGTTACTGGCTAGACTTGACTCCACAAATAAACAATACCTATTTATTTTTAGTGCATATATCGCCTCTTCGCATGAAAATTTATCTCTACATATATATATATATATATATATATATATATATATATATATATAAAATTCTCGTTAGTTGCCATACTCCTTCGAAACGGCTCGATCGATTTTTATGAATTTTTTTAATACATTTGGTAGGTATGAGAATAGGTCGTAAAGTATATTTCATATCGCTGGATGATTAGGGTGTCCCTATCCAGAAAATTATATGGCAGAACAACATTTGCCTGTCAGCTAGCTAAAATTGCCAAATCAATCCATAAAAACAGACACAATAGAAATTCAATTGTTCTATGGCTCCATATGGAGTCACTGGGAGACAAAAGATTAATATACATAAATGTTAAGAATTCCCTTATCAATATTTCTACATAACTTGATTTTGCAATTTTCGAAGAGACACATACCGGGCCACTCAGAGAAAAAAAGTATAAGGCAATGGCCACTTGTAATTATTTTGAAAAATTTGTTTATATAAAAGTAAAAATACCATTGTTCGAATTTCGAATTTCCCTCCACATTTTTTCGAGAGCCAAATTAAATTATCGTCATCGTGTCTCATTTAAAAATGGATCTGCATCGAGAACATTTTCGTGTGATGATTTTCTACGATTTTAAATGTGGCCTAAATCCTGATGAGTCATTTGATCGACTTCAAATGGCTTTTATGGATGAAGGACCTTCAAAAGCAACCATCTACCGTTGGCATAGCGAGTTCAAGCGCGGTCGCCTTACTTTGGGGGATGAACAAAGGAGTGGTCGTCCTACGACGGCTGTCACGGAAGAGTGTGTGATGGCAAAAAAATCAATTCAATAAAACAGGCGAATTACATACGAAGAGATTCAGCATACACTGCAGAGGCTGGTGGAGAGTTCTTTGAAAAGATATAATTAAAATATTTCATTCATAGAACTTAGTTTTTTAGTTTCTCAAAACTTTCTGAGTGTCCCACATACATACAAAGTCTCAGGCAGGCAGACACTATTATTTTACTATTTTGGTAGTTATTTACAACATTAACACTCAAATAGGATTATACGAGTGAATATTTGAATGAGTCATGGACAAGGCATAAGAGCAACGCCTGCTTGATGTTAATGGCGCTTTCAAATTTGTGGATTACGAGAAAAAAGGATAACAAATTATTTCCGTGTTTTTCCAATATATGGCCTAAGTTAAACTTCGCTTAGAACTGTCGCTATTTGGCTTTGTAAACAAAAAAGTGATAGCACCAGTTTTAAACCATGTTTAACTTAGTCCAAGTTGTGGAATTAGAGGGTTTATGTTTGCGTTAAAATCATAAAACACCAAACGCGTTCGGTGTTTTTGTTTACAATAATTTTCGGCAAGTCGAATGTATCGTCGACCACGAAATTCCTTTACTACATTAAAAGTGAATGTTGTTTGCACATCATAAAACAACAAGGTCTTTTTTAACTTATAGGACCAAGTGAGACACGTCATCATTTACAATATGCCTTAGCGAAATTTTATTGTAGGTAACGGAAGTTTTTGTCAAAAGTGGTAAAGCAATTTCAAAGTCGACTATATAGGATTTTCTTGGTACCGACCAAGAAAGCCATATTGTTTTTTGTTAATATCCGATTACTAAAATTAAACAGTCATTAGCGCATTGTGGAACATCCATAAACGTTATTGTTTATAAAGATCTTAACAGAGTCGTTGTCTAACCCATTCTGTTTGCATACTTTTTAAGATCATAAGAAAAAAGTCAATCACTGTGAATATATAAATTTTAGGCAAATTATCACTTTGTCGTTTTACAAAACATTCTTCTATTTTGGTGTAAATTAGTAAATTACAGTAAATTACACTTACTTTAAATAATAAACAAACAGGTTTTTATTGAATAATGCCAAATAAAGCAAACGCGTGCCATTCGCGACTTAGACATTTAATTTTAAAGTTCATTATGTTACCTATATGTTGGTATATTGTTTTTGAGGTCATGCCAACAATTGTTTTTCTTTTTTGTAAGAAAGTAAACTTCCTAGACCTACAGGGCTTATTAATAAACAATGTGTAAGCTTGGAGTAGTTACTCCGTGTTTTGTCTCTTTTACTCTAATATGAAATGAAGTTTACATGACGGGAATAAAACGCGGAGCAACTACTCCAAGCTTACACTTTGTTTATTAATACGGGGGGTACAGTATACTTCTAGCACAAAGCAGATTAGTTTGACAACGACGCTGACGTAACGGCATGGGAATTATACCGGTTCTCATCAACGAACCCAAACTTATAAGTGACCCTTAAACAATTTTTGGTTACGGTTGCTGTAGTATAATCGTCTCCGAACACTGCTTAGGGGATACCTAAAATTTAAGGGATGTTGATAAAAAATAACATAAGTTTGTCAAAGTAGGGATAGAAGTGTCACATACGCGCGTAGTCTTTCGGTCGGGCGTTCACCCGCCGCGCTCACACGCCGCGGTTGGGCAGCGGCTTGACCTTGTAGACGCGCACGAGCCAGTGCTCTGTGGTGTACGCCTCCTCGAGCACGTCCAGGTTGAAGTCCTTGTTGCCGATCTCTGCACCGCGCACTCGGTCAAATCCAGGCGGCCGGCCTGAGCAAATCACACATTCACTGTTATAGCAAATTGTTTCCACTGTCTTTGTGGTGCAATGGTTTAACCATTAATTCCGAACCCAGAGATTTCGAGATTTATTTCGATTCGATTCGGGGAAGCGGTTAATCCATTTTATAAAAGGTATTTTTTTGCTAATTAAAAAAAGTGAACACAGCGTTTACAGTACAATTAATGACTGTCAAAGACATCTGTAATTCCGAAACAAACAACATTAAAACATAAGTTAATGCAGTAAGACTTAATTTTATATAAACAATTACCGAATAAATAAGTAAATTATTGGAAAAAAAAAAAACAAAATAAAAAGTCTCAAATTTATACATAAGGCTCTTATTATGCTACAAGTTGCAAACGCAATTGTAACTCACCGCCCTCCGTGTAGACCAGGCCGAACTTGTAGTAGCTCATCTTGTACATGAGGCAGTTGAGCAGCGTGGGCGAGCCGTCGGCGTCGACGCGGAACTCGCCCGCGGGCGTGTAGTAGTCCGCCTCGCGGATGTGCGCGCCGCGCTCCGTGCTGCCGCCGATGCGCACCATCCACAGGAACTTGTTGATGTCTGGCGGCAACAACATCGCGGGTTAAATACTTAAACATACAAAATATACTGAATATAATCGTATTTATTTAAGCAACTTTCGCAAAGGCCGGTCGTCAGATGGGTGACCAAAAATATATAATCTCGAGCTCCTCCCTGCTTCGGAAGGCACGTAAAGCCGTTGGTACCGGCTGCATTAGCAGTCGTTAACAGCCACTAATCCGCACTGGGCATGCGTGGTGGTTAATGGCCCGTTCTCCCTATCCATCCATAGGGAAGGTTCGTGCCCCAAAAAATATGGAAATAAGTAATGTATGCTGCACAAAACCGGTCGTTGTGGAGACCCTTGGGGGAGGCTTTTGTCCAGCAGTGGACGTCTTTTGGCTGAAATGATGATGATGAAAAATAAACTAAGAATTGCAATTATTGTGCAGTCACTCACACTCTCGGCTCCCGCATGATCAATAATCTTAGAGAATAAGAACTTTGTTTTTATAAATGAAAACAAAGGAGGAGTAGGTCACCAGCTCCCCGCAGGTGACCATGACATACGCTCGGAATGAAAGAAGGATAAATTCAAAACACTTAGTGCGTTTCTATACACCAACTCACCGTCCGAGGAGTACCCCACCAACCCGCCGAAGATGACGAGCACATAGTCCACGTCCAGCTCGCGCATGATCTCGTAGGCGCGCTCCTCGCTGGACGCCATGGCCTGCCCCACGCGCGAGATGTGCGTGTTGTTCCACGTGTTGTTGTCCACTATCACCGTTCGATTCGCCATTGCCGTTATCTGGTAGCCGTAGTCCCACCACGACATCACTTTGGAGTCCTAAATGTTAAAATAATCACATATCAGCATACATAATTTTTAAAGTTGAGACTTTTAGACATTAAGGGTCTTACAGATAAACAAAGAATAAGCTTCGAAAAGTCATTCCATGTTTTGTCACTGTCACTCTAATTTTAAATGACGTTTTAGTAAACTGTCATTTTTGGGAAAGAGACTATATGTAGGTGCATATTTATTTAAAATGAATACGCATGAATAACTCATCGAAAACTAAAATAATATGTAAAGTATGTTTTTTAATAAAGAAAGTTCGATAAATAAAATACTTTAGCTGCTTTATAAAATTATTTCTATGGACCATAAATTAGCAGGCCAATTGCTTTTACGCAATCGGGGTATAAGACAAAATTTTTCGTAAAACCTAGGATATCAATCGCCTGTAAATAACAAGCAGGTATGCACTCACCTCGGGAGTATTCATCTTGAGCCACGTATACGCTTCACGGAAGTCGTCGAAGATGATCCGCGCGCCGTCGTGCGCCCGCGCCGATAACACGATGGAGGGCGACGAGTACGCCTCCGACGTCACCCAAGTGCAGTGGCATACGTATGACACGAGCAAGCAACCCAGCACGCATACAAACACGAATCCCACCTGTGGGAACGTAGGTGAGGGTAAAAGGCCACCCGACAGTTTAAAAAATAAAAATATCAGTTTCCCTACACTAGGATCTATCGTAGGTTTGGGGGGAATATCATTAACCCCTTTAACAGTCGGAATATGTTTAAACATTTCATTGGTTTTCAACCTTATCTCAATCCACATAAAGTTCAAAATGTGGTGGGAATACATCCCACTGGCTTTTAAAAAGTTATACATTTCTATTATCTATCACTCATTATTATCATCATATTTTTTTTAAGTATCCATATTCGTCCTACTTCTGGGCAAAAGCTTTCTATAAATTGTATAAAAATATCTCCTTTACTTTGACACACCTGCCTAATGGCTAATAAGAAACAAAATTGATAGACAAGAGGACTTCAGGAGTCACGTTCGCAATTTTGTGATTTATCGAATATTAATTTAAAATAATGGTAAATATTTAACTGTCAATAGTACATAATTCCAAAATAATTTTTAATTTTAAAATAACCACGTTATTCAGTCTGCTAACGCAATGGTTACAATTATCTGGTACTTATCACGAAACAGTACAAAAACATTAGTCCTACATTTTCTGAAGCGCACGTACCTCCGACCTGAACACCAGGTTGTTGTCATGCTTCTTCTTCTTCTCGTGCTTTTCGGCTTTAGGCTCTATGTCCTTTACGTGTAGGCTCAGCAGACTCGAAGCCGCCACCCCCGACACTATGCACATGACAGGCGCCAGCACCAGCATGAGGCGGACCATCACGCCCTACGAACAATCACCAAAGGGAGCTCTAAATACGTTGGTTAGGGGAATATTAGAGATGGCTACAGTGTAATGAAGTCAGCGATCAAAGTGTATAGGGTCATAGTGCGGACTCGACGGAATGGTATACTCGACGTCGACTCTACGCGCTCAATGTTCGCTTATCATCATTAGGTAAACATCAGAAAGTTTATTTACATAAAAAATCTTATTTATTTAGGTTTAACAAAACAAGTTACAGATTAGAAAGAATTTTAATGTTAGAAACTGATTCTCTAGTATGTTATATCTCTAAATATTATAATATGGGCATAGTCCGGCACAGTAAGATCAAGGCATAATGGAATATTAAGGGTTAATATTGTTAATTATATTTCATTTTTTTTTACATTATACGCTTATGTACTTGGCTTCATCTCACCTGTTCATAAAGCCGAAGGTGGAGGCGCACTTCACCCGGATTCCTCAACTACTGACGCTCATAAAAAGTGTAGTTTATACATAACTTATGCACGAACTTGTTGCGTGTTGATATGAATATAAAATCTAAGTATATTTACTATGTAACGTTATTTTATCAAACTTTAATTAAAGTGTAAATTACATAGACTATTAAAAAAATCTAGACATGTATTTCCTAGTTCGTAATTATAAATCCATTTGTTAAATTAAACAAGTTCGAATCTTTACTAACTAGCTAAAACAAATTCGCAAAATACTCACAGCAAAGTAAATACTGAGCACTCCATACAATATGATGAAGATGTTGGCGTCGGTGAGCTTGCTGAAGCAGAAGTACAGGCCGGCGGGGAACAGGAACACCAGCACTTGCAGGTCGAAGTAGAACGACGACCACGAGGTCGGCTGGTGCTCTGACACCGACGCTGTAAAACACATCTTATTTGAGTGGTGGTTAGTTATATTTCTTGTAATCTCCAAACTACCAATATAAACATCCTATTAAAACAAAAATTGTTCTCAACAGCTACGCTTTTTGACACAAAACAAAGACGCTAGAATATGAGCTTTATTAAATTGGTGTTAAAGTATATATTTTTTTTCTTATAGAAATAGCGAATTTGACACTCACGAAGTCAATGAACATTGTTGAGGACAGTTATTGAAATGTCCGTATTTCAGTACGATAAGGTTCATATTGAGAATTTTAGTTTTTAAGTGAGAAAACACATTAATACGGCTAAGAGTGATAAGATTTATTTTTCTTATTTCAGTTAAACATGGACATTTTAATTTACTTTATAAAATAGCAAAAAGCTTGAAAATGAAATAAAATGAACTGAAAAATGAAAGATAGTTTATTGTTTGTTGTTTTTACACTTACCAATAATCGGAATATGGTTCTTGGCATAGGATGGATCCAGCAGCGAGTAGAATCTGCCAGTCCATGGTGAAATTTTACCTGTGCAACGAGATTGTATCAATTAATTAAGTATAGTCGCGAAGCTTTGCACAACAACACGTCTAGGTGACTTTACTCTATGGCACTCGCAACTCGCAACACTCTCTATTGCAAACGCCTCGATGGCGAAGTGGCAAAGCACTCGGCCTGACCACAAGGTCCCGGGATAAATTCCCAGGTCGGGCAATGTGTGTTCCGTATTTGGCAATCGTGGTCATTAAGCCATTACCCATCAATTATAGCGATGACTTGAGGCCTTTGCCCAGCAGTGGGACAGTAATAGGCTATTTACTTTTTTTACTCACAACGGGGCACTTACAATCGCAATCAGTAGTTTTCCAATCGGCTATAGATCCAAGCGAGCTATTTAAGTACATAACGTAAAGCAATAAAAATTTTAATTGAATTGAATTAGAGTTAAAATTTACGGAATACTTGTAGGCTCAGCAGCAATTTATTTTGTCATATGAAATGTGGAAGCGTCTTTTCGATCGCTTACCGGTGATGGTGAGCACGGCGGCGGCGGTGCCGAGCGTGGCCAGCAGCGTGGACACCAGCGCCTTGAACATTAGCTCGAAGTTGGCCGGCGACAGCCGCGCGCGCAGGTACTGCGTGAACGCGTACAGCTGGCACAGCCCGAACACGCCTAGGGCCTGTTTAACAGTATACATACATACATACTCAAAATACTACAAAAAAGGGGAAGACAGAACATTAAAATCACAAATTCTGAGTAAACTCGCCGTTAGTTACCTCGACGCCACATTTAGCATATTTAAAGTAGGACTCCGAGGTAGAATAGATAACATCAGTGATAGGTAGCTAACCGATCGCCTGACGTGCGAGCCCCTTAATCACTGTCCCTTAGTTGGCTCTGTTAATACGTGAAGAAACCTTTTTAAGCATATTGCGCGCAGGCAGAAGTGCGTTTTGGCATTTGTCAAAGCTCATGTGGTGAAAGAGTTCACAAAAATTATTAAGTATATATAACATATATATATTTAGATAATATAATAGGAAATTTACGTACAATATGTGTGCATTGCATTGTATAAACATTGTAAATTTTACAAAAACAAATGTTGAAAAAATTTCCACGAGCAGGATTTGAACCTGCACCCTTCTGACAACTACCGTCATTAACATTGACATTGAATTGGCGCCTTTGGCTTTCAAAGTAAAAAGTAATAGTGTTGAATAATTTTGGCGAGCTGGTTAGAGCCACGATAGCTCTATTGGAAGAGCACTTGACCCGGTATGTCAGAAGGGTGCAGGTTCAAATCCTGCTCGTGGAAATTTTTTGAACATTTGTGTTTGTAATTTGTTTCGCAACAAAATTTGCGTTAAAATTATATAAACAAAAACATTGTAAATTTTGTGAATTACGGTCGAATTTCGACCATTGGGCTAGGTAAATATCAATCAGTATAAACATAGATTAGATATAATAAAAAATAGAGTTGGAAAGATAATCTCAAGAGTCTCAAGATGGTGTGAACCGCCAAAGGACGATATGTATAGAAATTTGTTGGATGAACTTTGGCCAGCAAAAAGACGACATGTAATTAAAACTCTTTTTAAAATAACAATGACAGCTAAGGAAATTTATTAAAATATAAAAATTATAAGAATTGAGCTAAAAAATTAGAGGTTTGATCCAGAGATAAACGGAAAAAATGAAGCGAGACTTTCGCATTACAATGAAAATATACAAGTATAAATTATAGTAACTTGCGAGTGTATATGTAAGTATACCAGCATATGTTCCGAGCTCTGCACCGGCTGAAAGCCCACGAAGGAGATCTGCATGGAGAGGATGGTGCCAACGCAGTACAGCGTGCTGTAGGCCACGTAGACGCGCGCCGAGAACCGCCCCAGCAGCATCAGCGCCAGCACGTGCAGCGGGATCAGGTTAATGAGGAACACGTATCCACCCCACGATGACACCTACGTGGAAGCATTCAAATCAATTGGTTTCTTTTCTTTGAAATAAAAATAATGTGTTTAATTAATGAAACACTGTTAGGGTCATAGAAAATCTACATATGACCACAGGCCTTGCAAAGAGTTCGAAATGTTAGGTCAGGACATACTAATATGTAAAATAATATATGGCCCTTGAGTCTGTTGTTATAGAAACAGAAAATATCCATACAACCACAGACCTTGCAAAGAGTTTGTAACGTCATCAGGACAATATAAAATGAGGTGATGTAAAAATAAGGTGATTAGATCTGTATAAAGTGTTTCATTTCAATATGCAGTGAATATAAAACCTTGTAGTATTTTGACTACATTTACTGTATACACTATCTTGCATTTAATTAATGTGTAAATATGATTATTTTAATACAATAACAGTATTTCATAATTGTGCAAAAACAATATAATTTTGTAGTGTTGTACGAAAGAGCAAAAACCAATCAAGTTACCGCAAACTTGTTGGTGTGAAGCTTTCATCTGAATGTTCTATGATTGAACTCAAGAAAGAAGTGTCTGAGCACTAAAATCTAAAAAGTAAAAATGTTCAATCAACTTACAGTATAATATTTATTTGTAGAAATAAATTATAGTTTAAATCTACTCATTTTAGTCTTATCTGTATAATTATATAGTCATAAAGTAGAATATTCACCATGTAAAAGTATGCCAAAGCTGTCATAGTGGCCCAAAGGATAGTGCCGGTATTAACTGCTTTAATCCAGAAGTAATATGTGAGCAGCATGCAGAAGATGGCAATTCCCTCATTGTCGTAACTTCCTGCCACAGAACGGCTGATGTAGCCTGGCACAATGGCTATCATTGCAGCAGCAACGAGACCTGCACCTTCATCCTGTCAATGAAATCATTACTGTTACAAGAAAGTTAAAAAGTAATAATTTATTAATATATAATAAAACATATTCTAGTTTTAGTCAGATCTTTTATAATAGGTTTTTTTACCTTATTTTTTATTTCCCCACTTTTAGGTAATCAGCTACCTATTCCGATTACCTTATTAACACCATTATAAAAAATTATTGCAGTAACTTTGCTAACTTTTTAATTAAAATAAAAAATACATACTATTTTAAATCGCATGACTTCAACAATATATTGCCCATTCCTACCTAATCTAGTCATTGGTCATAAAGTTTATAATAACTGTTCTGTACTCTAATTAAATCTAATTTTGTGAACAACAGATTGTAAAAAAAGGTTTTTAGTAATCAGTTAATTAAGAACAAAAACTTAGTGTCCACCTTCAACTCCTTAGTCAGCAGGTAAGTGACAATTGTGGTGAGGGAAGAGAAGAATGGTGCCAGGAACACGCACACGTTCCTGATGTCTATGGTGATGTTGAGGAACTGCATGATATTGTATAATGTTGCAGAGGTCACCATGAGGCCAGGGTATATTGTACCTGGATAATAAAGTTATGTTGTCTTACAAACTTAGGGAAAAACTTAAAAGCTACAATAAAGTCTGATGAATCATACATAACACTCTTAAAACAAATACAATCTAACAATAGATAAATATTTTTTTGTCTGCCATATTATTCAATGATCTTCTGAACAGTTCTCTGCTTTAAAGCAGTATCAATTAGAAGGTTTATAAAAAGTTATATTCAGAATTTTACAAAATAAACACTGTCTGAAACAGATGTATGACCTAAGGCAATAATTTTATACAGAAACAGTATTTCAATAAAACATTTTAACTTTTATGCTAAATACACAAAAGTGCATCTTTACCCAGCTGTAAATAATAAAAGAAAATTGATTTTTATATTATTTCTTTAAAAAAGATAGAAAATTGTAGACCAATATACATGCATTTCAATTTTGTTACTTAGTACCCAGCTGAGCTTTAATAGTTCTAAAAATTTAGTAATCAAAAGGTACGTACCTCCTATAATACGTCCCAGGGGATACCATGCTCGGTCGTCAAACCAGTTGTGGAACTTATAGAAGCCTTCCTCAGTCAGATACCTCGTTGTTCGGTAGTTGAAGTAAGGGTCGAACTCGTGGATCACGCTCTCAAAACGGAGGACAGAGAATAGGCGTGTGGCGAATGCTATAAAAACACGTACACGTTAATACTGATAAGCGCGAATGGTTTCTATTATGGTTTCAGAAATTATTATGAATTCAACAGCAGTATTTTTTAACACTGTAGAGAAAGTATAATATTCCTGATTATTGTAGTGCCTTTGAACATCAGTCATCAATTAAAAGAAAACATTGAATAAAACTTACATAAAATTGCTGCCATCGACAAAACAGCCAATTTTATGAATGTTAGTTGTTTATCGGATGTAAGCTGAGGCAGCTTCATCCGGCTTTGCACTTCCACGGTCATATTGATCTTATAACAATTTACACTACAGCTGAAATTTCACATGCGGAAAAACAATAAATAGTGTAAAAATAAAGAAAATAATTGCCGGCAACCTATTTGATTTTTCAGCCACCGACGCAAATTGACAGCTCATGAGTGGCGTGGCAGGCTGGCAGGAGTCAGTCGCAGCGGCAGAATTTGTTGCCATCATTAATTAATAATCAAGGAATGCTACACACGACACGACACACGCGACACACCACGTCACGGTACATTTTTATGGCGAATTATTTAGAGAATCAAAATAAAAAAATAATAAATACACAGCCGATTCATGAAGAATTATGAATATGAAAAATGAATAAATGAAAAATATGAATTATGAATAATTATGCTGAAATTGAATTTTAATTTGTATGAAGAAGCAAGACTTCTCAGTTTCTCATTATAGTGTAATTCATTTAGTTTTAGATTGTAGAGTAGCATTTACATAAAGATCAAAGGAACCTCCACACTGGTTGAATGAATTTAGCCCCTTGGTCTTTTCGGTTCTATAAGAAAGAAAAGATAAAAAATCAGCTGTCATGCTGTCACCTCATTTGTCTGTTTGTGATGGTCTGTCACTGTCAGCCAGCTTGTCTGCCCTTTATAGCTACCTACATAAAATATTTGCCCTCCTGCTGCAAATCTGTTATTTATTTGTCGTTCGTTTACTACTGAAAAGACAATTTCATTTTATGTGGGTATTTTTTATCAATGAAAAGAAACGAGCTTCACAACTTCTTTACTAACAACTATTTCTATTTCTCTCGGGTCTCACTCGCTAAAAGTGGTGTTACGAGTGACTAATTCTTCTAAAGAAAGAAGTCTATTCATGGAAATAATAATGCCAATCGAGTAAAGCTTAGGCAGGACTTTGGCAAGGACGGGTTTATGTGATGTCAGACGGTGACCCATCCCTCGAAGAGGACATTCCGAAGCCCCTTTTGGAGAAAGTTGAGGACAATGTGTTCACGCCGAAGATAACCACCCCGATTTTCACTAGTGGTGTGAAGCTCCACCACAAGCGGTCTGACGCAGCAGAGACGGAGTCCTTCCTGTCTGAGGCTCAACAAAATGACCTTGCGTTCCAACAGCTATTCCAGGATGGAGATGGAGAATTTCAAAAGGTATGTTTTATATTGTTTGTGCCTAAGAGAATTTGAAAGTTTATTGAGTTTTGAAATAATAAAATAATGGTAATTTAAATTCCATGCAAAGGTCTTGTTTGGAAGAAATCCATTTTAGTGATAAGACCCTTTGTGTGTTTATTTTCTTGTTTCTTTGTCAAAAATGTTATTGTGCTATACAATATTAAATATATATTCAAATAGAGGAGTTTCGAGTTAAGATTGATAATGCTAAGCAACTTTCTTAGTTCTCTGCCAGTTTGGTAGGTATGTCATTGTCCAATTTTCCCACATGCTTGCAAATTTAGAGAAGTTCTTACACAAAATTGAGTTATTATGATCCCCATTTAATCTTTACATAAATTTGATTATTTTTTAACTTTATTTAACTTCATTTTTAGTTTTACATTACATGTGGTGGGTAATTTTAATTGAAAACTGCCATTAACCAGAGCTTCGTTTTTTATTATTACATGTTATTTGGTGCATGTTTTTATTTAGCTAACTAAAAATATTTTTTTGAGTATGTTTTCTACCTTTAAGCTCCTCAGTGAGACATGCTAGGCTGGTGATGACAATACAATATAAATTAACTATGTTGCGCACTGATATGTCAGCTACTTAAATATACAGTTACATTTTGTATAACATTAATAAGTTTTTTTTAGTAAATGAATATTTTTTAACCCTTTCAATAAAAAAACTATAACAAATGATTTGTTATAGTTTTTTTTATCTATAACAAATCATTTTTATTTGATCATATTTCAATTTAAATAAAGGTAAAATGTAAATGTAAAATATTTTAATGCAAAGCCCTATATTCAAAGTGCTGAATCAACTTCATAAAATATGCTGTTTCTCTCATAAACATGGCACCCTACCTTTTTATTACCCTCCTGCTGTGGAACAGGATAATGCAATCACCAAACTGTAATATCCATTATAGCTCTCCCTAGCATGGCACAGTAGCATGTTTTGGTTTCATTCATTTAACTCTGTAACATGGGGGGTAATAAAAAGGTTAATATTAGTGTTAACAAAGTGTCAGTAACTGGGTCCATTATTATTTAGGCTGATGATATTGATGATGATGATGACGATGATGATGATGATGGCGATGATGATGAAAAAAGAAAGTATAAATCAAATCAAATTAGAAGTAATATAGTGTAAATGTATAGCAGGAAATACTTTTATTAGGTACTTAACTTTGCCATTTTTGCTATCTTTCCATTAAATAACTATCTATTTATTTTCTAACTAGCGGCGCGTCCCTGCTTCGCATGTGTGGTTATTTTTTTTAATATAGCCTATGTTACTCAGCGCTAATGTAGCATTCTAATGGTGAAAGAATTTTTTAAATAGGTCCAGTAGTTTTTGAGTTTATTCGTTACAAACATATAAAAATACAAAGCTTTCCTCTTATAATATTAGTATAGATGATAGTTAAATTTTCAAAAGGTAATGAAAAATGGTTCATTCTTTTTGTAAGCACAAGGAGCAGTTATTAAAAATCAAATTCATTAAAATATAATACATAATTATACTAATAAATATGGTAAACAATACATATATTGAAAGAAATTCTACAGCTAGCTTAAAAGGTTGTTTTCACTAATGAGACCTCAGCATTACTGATGCTCAGTAGTTAAAAGTTAAATAGTAAAAAAAAAATTGTACATGTATACAGCAAAACTTGAGTTGCGTTAGGACTTTTTAATGACATAAGTACTTTGTCATGCTAATCCCCAAGGTACTGAGCTAATGAAGATAAGTGCTAATAGCTATTAGCTGTGTGGCCGACAGACGAGACATTTCAGTTTATCCATTATCAATATACATATACTGAACTGAACTCAAGCTAAAAAGTTCATATAAAAACGGGTTTAAATATGTTTATATATAAATAATTTGCCTTTATCAGCATAGCTGTTGTTTTCATATATTCTTTATAGCTAAGTATTACAAAAGTATTTAGTATTAAATTTTAAGGGACTACAAATTACATCAAAATACTTAAAATATTGTAAAAAAAAGTATTTTTGGTGATTTGTGTAATCAACTTACAAAAAAGCGCGTGACAAAATGTCGCCGTAGGTAGTTTTCAACTGAAAATATTTCGTCTGCGTTCCATCATGTACACTTAAGGCAACTTGCCAATCATTTGGCATTTGTATTTTGTAGCTATCAACCAAACATGTCGGTACAATTTTTTTTAATAAATAAATTACTTATCTACAACTTATTTTTATACAAAACAGTATAAACAGTGTTAAATGTAGACTCATTTTTAAAGCTATTATGACACTCCTATAATATTAGTATCTAAGATTTGGCGGAGTAGATCTTATTGTGGGGGCAATAAGACTGTTAACACATCGTTATCTCGAATTCTGTGATCAGTAAGTCTAAACAAGTGAGTCAGTGTTGTCTCGAGCCCGCTAACCAGCGAGCTACCGAGGTCAGTGTTACGCGCTTACGTAGTTTTCAGTTCCATGCAGTTTTTTGGGCAATGATTGTCAGTTGTTTTATTGAAGTGTTATCATACTTAATGTACGATGTGGCATTGTGTAGAATTAGCAAGTCGAATGCGAGGCGCAAGGAATGCACAGTATGTAATGAGTTGGTTTCTTAAAAGTCATAATTTATGGCCCTCTCAAATTTTTGTCATAGGTAATTTGCCCAAATCGCGCAAAATAGTTTACCTACTGTGCCTAGACAGATAAAAGGAGTGACGAAACAGATAACCTAATGTAATTGTGAATGATAAATATTTCTAAATCATAAGATTCTTAGATTTCTTCATGTGTATCCAATGCTAGATAGAGTTTATCGTATCTCAATGCGCGAGAGTCGCCAGAGTTGTCATTTTCATCACTGTCTCGTTATACTAATCAAGTCAATAAACGTCTATATCGCATTATCGTGCTGCTAAATATAGCGTTCCCACCCCAAATAGGATATTAAATTTAATCAGTAGTAGATGTTGATGAGTTCCAGTCATAAACACATACTTGTTTGCTTCGAAATTAGTTTTTTTATCACGCACATTATTTTCTGTAACACACAGTCATAACCTGAGTTTATGGTTCACATTTATTCTTATCTTACCGTTTATAACTAGTTTTGATTTTTACAGATCTTTTTAACATTCTGGGTACGTACTTCGAGCGATAATGTGCCAGTTTATTTTTCGCCAAAGAGTTACTAAACTACCTACTTACTTTAATTTATTATTTTACAAGTTTACTAAACATGGATTATACATACATACATACATACATACATACATACATACATACATACATACATACATACATACATACATATATACATACATACATATAATCATGCCTCTTTCCCGTAGGGTAGGCAGAGACCACTTCTTTCCACTTGCTACGATCCTTACATACTTGTTTCGCTTCGTCCATTTTCATTATTACTTATATTATTATTCATTCACACTCGCCTTTACACTTTTATGGATTAAACTATTGTTTTACTAAGACCTTGGATCTTAAGGTCTCACCACTTCCTGGGTAACGCGGAACGTAACGCGGAAGTTCAAGCGGTTGTGGTGTACATTTGCCGTAACGAAAGAACGTGTCTCCATAAACTCTTTGATAGGTATATCATATTGCAGAGACTGCGTTCCACGCTGCGATTCACTTAAAATTATTTTTCTTCTCATATCGTAGGCGGATTTAGGTGCAGATGTTGATCCCGTATGCATATAGCTGCTGAAGATCAGTAAATCCTCTTCTCAATGGTGCCTTTTGGGTAAATGAGACGTTCGCAACACGGTGCACAACTTATATTCTCTTTCGGCCACGAGAAAGAGCGTCTTCCGACGCGGCAAGCAAATTTCTAGTTCATTGCGCGTTATACTACGGCAGTCTTAGTCAACGTCTATAGAAAGGACACAATGAATGGTGAAATCGCGAGCCGCGCCGCAAAATGCCAGTGGCAGAGGCCGAGCAATGTATGGAGCCAATTGGCATCTGCACCTATATCCGCGTACGGCAATGGTATCTGTCTTAGCAGCTTGGGGTGGTCCCTGAGCTGTTCCTAACTGATTGGAACTTTCCTGCTTGGATCAGGCGGAGAAGGAGGCGGGCAACATTGCTGACCTGCAGGCCATGTCCGTACTGAGCATGTACCCAGACAACATGTCGCAGGACATGAACACTGACCGGTGAGTGGGCACGTTGGGTAGCAGCAGCTTATTCACTAAACGGGTAGATTTATTTGGAGATACTTTAGACATTAATACACTAATAAGCGTCTGCTAATCTGAAAAGTTTATTTAATTATAATGGCCTGAATTTTAATACCGGAATCTTTATCAATGGCGTGCAATAAAGGGAATTGATCAGTTTGTTAGGGTGCTTTGGCCTGGCGTGGACATTAACTTTAATAATGAATGAATTCCTATTTAAATATTTCATACCCAAAAAAAATTTAATAACATAACAAAGTTGCAGCAAGTTGTAAAAAACATGCCAAATGTAGCATGCGTAATATTGTGATTTTGTTACTAAAAAAATATTATCTCTTTCTATAATAAGTTAAGTATTATTCTTTACTTTAAAGATATTTACTAATTTATGCGTTATGGTATAGAATATTATAAGTAGGTGTAATTTTAAGGGTGTCTAAGAAGAAAAATAATCTTAATATGTCAGGGAGTGTAATATTAGCGGATAAAATAAAACAACATTATTTCGTATAATGGTTTTATTCAGAATGATATGTAATCAAAATATTGTCTAGAAACTGGACAGGTGGTATAATATTATTTTCATGCCTTGCCCAGCTTAAATACTTACCTCATTATTGTCATAACGTGAGCACAGCAACCCACCGTTCTTCGGCCTACTATGCAATTGCAACAATATTGATTAATTGCTTATCTGCCTTGTTGATTATTATTAAATAAGATATAAACAAAATATATTTTTCGGCTTATGAGCTGATTCTGTCAGTGTTGCCAGGTAATTAAAAAAAAAGTTTTCTAATTGAAGTACCAGAAATTGATTATTCATTTATAAAACGAATTTTATCGTATTAGCGTTCATGTGGTAACCCAAAATTGAGCCTGCAAGGCTGCAACTAAAAAATGGCGGTGCTTTGTTCATGCAATCGACGAGAATACTTATTATTACAACTATTTTTACAGAACACTTTCCTGCGATGAGTGTTGCGTCAATAATTATTAACGAATTAATTATATTTATTCTTAACAATACTTTTTACTGAGCAACTTGTTCAAACCAGGCCGAAATTGGCGATTCCCTTTCTCTAATAAATTATAGTTACTTTACGAAGCATTTCCAACGCTTTGTGTTCAAAGTCCGTCTGCCATAACTATATAGGCACTAATCAGACTGTGTTATATCGAAACTCAGCCAGTCATTGTTTCACCTTGCTGGGATTTAATAAGTTCGATTGATACTGTCGAACCCACTCTGAGCCCCTTTTTATTCATATAATGAATGACACTCTTGCTACTCCGACATTCGGCGATATCATGCTATACTACTTTTGATGAAGTACCTACAACTTTATGTACTTGTAGCTGCCAATTTAACCGCCAACTTATCATTGTTTTGCGGTAAGTTTTTTTTATTTCCTTGTCATCATAGCAAAAAAATTGCTTGTAAATAGTATTTGGCGACGATGCATGCATGCTTCCATTCGGTAATATGCTCAGACTGAATATCCTGGACTTCCTTTAAAACCCCTTTATTGACACCTCCTGTATTGTGACTCGGATCTTGAGGCGTAGTCATGGAAGTTGGAAGTTAAATAAAACTCTTTTGTGCAGTCGACTATACAAAATTGACCCGTATTAATATCAATAATTAATAAGTTAATAACAAACACTGGGCAGAAGTAACAACGATGTGTTTAATTTAAGATGAGCTGTTGCACCGAGCGCGTTGCTTGTTTGATGTGTGTTTTGAATGTGCTAAAACCTTGTGCTGTTTCGTGTTTCCGTTCGTTGTTATGTCGTTGACCTAACTCGGTTTTTTGTTTGTTAATTCTATTTGATACGTTTTACTATTTTAGTCTTTATATATATTGTACGAAACTTTAATTTGGATCGTTTCTTAGGCTAATAGAACCTTATCTATATGTACATATAAAATGCTTTGTCCTGAATGACTGACGGATCAACGCACAGCCTAAACCGCTGATCGTAGACACCTGAAACTTGGACGGTGTGTTCTTTGTGTGACGTAGGCATCCGATAAGAAAGGATTTTCCGAAACTCTACCCCTAAGGAGGTGAAAAAAAAAAGGGGGGGGGGGGTCAAATTAGATAAGAGCTGAATGACCGAGCCGTTGACGCCGTAGATCGGATACGAGTCTAGACTAGAGAGTCTCGGTTCGATCCTACGGAGGACTTCTGATATTATAATCTATGATACTGACTGCACTTTCGATGTAACTTACTTTTCGATGTGGCAACTTTCGATATTACGTATGTGACCCCTTTACAAGATAGGGTTAGGTACGTAATTGTGTTTTTGTTTATACTATCTTTCTTCGCTTATTTCTTCTCAACAAAGAAACAGTGGAAAAAGTGGATGATAAAATAAAAGGCTTAAGAAGATATATACCTACCTAACTATAAAGTATGTATGTGTAGGCCATAGATTCCCAAAGTGGTGGACCCCCAGGGGTCCACGGTAGACTCGACGGGGTTCTACGATGGCGTGACAAAAAAAATGGGGGTTCAAAAGTCGTAAGCGAAAATGTATCCCGTTTCGATAGTGAATAACTAAAATGTTGGCTTGACTTCACCTATCAATGTAGGCAGATAATAATTTAAGAAGCTCAGAGACTTACTTGTAAAAACTTGCATATTCCATATAGCGTTTCTCTTGTCATATCTTGTCGAAAAAAGTTTTTTTTTTTTTTTTTTTTTTTGGAGAGAGTTTGCTGATTGCCGCTGCGGCATTTTCAGCTTCACCGGGCTTTTTTGGGGGCGGCGAGGAACGTAAAGGGTCCCTCAAGCCGTGTGAAACGAATCACCTTCAGAGGTTATCTAGAGGGAACGGCATCGCGCACAAGTGCGCGTCCCCGTGCCCTACTAGATTCTCCGAAGGGTTCGGATCGGATCGGGGAGCGGAGCAACCCGAGGGCGCCTCTAAAGGCACGGACCTCGGCTCGGGTTGACCGGGCCGTGGAGGAGGAGAGAACCGACCAGGTACATGTCTGTACCTGGTGTAGAGCGTGTGTGAACCGGTTCTTCGTACCCTTGTCCTACGAGTACGGTGTCTTGGGCCTAAACTGGTGTGCATGTTTAGTGTATTCTGTAAATGTGTGCTGTCATTTAGAGGATCGGGCGGGGAAAAAAGTTTTAGTGTCGTTACAAACCTTTTAACAAAAAAAAGGAGCAGATTGAATATCACAGAACGGGGAGATTTGCGGTTATTCCTAACAAAACTGAAGCCAAATATTGATAATTTGCTGTCAATCCATCTAGTACCTACATCCCTCCCATTAATTATGACTATTTGGTGATTGTCATTGTAGAAGTTACGTTACGTTATTATTGTTAAATTTGAATAATCATAAATAACTATATATATTTTAATAAATCAACACAAGAAAATTTTCATTTTTTCTTTTTTTTTTACCACTCCGAATGAGGAGTTTTTAAATAAAATAAGTGAGAATTAATTGGTTTATTGTGCTGTGAGTAAATGTCGAAAAAGTAAAGTTGGCTGGAATCACTTTTTTGATTGACCTACTTTATTTTTGTGACACTCACAGCACAATCAATTAATTAATTAATCAATCAATTCACACTGTTTTTTTTCGAAAACATGTGGTTGGAACTCAGCCGCAACGCAAATTTCCATAGTTAGATCTATCTATCTTCACATTTTTTGTCGAGTTTTGGGAATATGGTACAAATGCAGCGGCACCGCAACCAGCTAAGTTTTGGAAGTGGTCTATGAGGAAAAAAAAGTCTGGGAACCTCTGGTGGCATAGCACAGGCAAACAATCACACAGTCAATTAAAATGCTCACAAATAAGCAATTTATATGGTGGCATTGAATCAAGAGTTAATATTATATTATGAACCCGAGAATAACTTTAATTTTATTTACTCGCTAGTTTTCGACTACAGAAAACATCATACTATAGGTACGAGTTGATTCAACTTTTATTTTTTTCCGTACATTTGTCGCTATGAATTTATTTTATGAAGTTCTTTTACAACGAATTTTGCGTCTGCAAGTGAGTTTTTGGAGGAAATCTACAAATAAATGTCTACAATCTACAAATTATTTTATTTGGCAATTACCAGTGTTTACGCGCTATGAGACGGTGCCTGGTTTGTGGGGAGCTAACGTGTTATAGGATAATAAAATAACTAAAGGGAAATAATATATTTGTATTACACAATAAATATTTTGTCAGCAAAATTATTATTTAATCAGCAGAATTATACAATCGGTCAGCATAAGAAATCCTTACTGTTGATTAGGTTGAGTTATTTTTTTCTTCCTGAGCGTAGCGAGGGCCAGTCCCGGAAGGGGGGAGCGGCATAAGACTGCTTTTCAGAATGATATAATTTGCAGACTGATTTAGAAATATTTGCTGACTATAAGTTGCGGCCCAACTAGCTTTTTTGCTGCCCAACTAGCATTTTTTTTGCTTACAAAAATATGAATACTTTGCTAACCGTTTAAATTAGTAAGTTAAGCTATTTAATAAGTTTAGAACTCGATCTAAAAATATCCGCGTTTGATTAAATAACACTCTTTAATAGGTGTGATATCTGTTGTATTCTTGTTATTAAGTTCAGACTGAATGATATCACGCTATGGTAAAACATAAACATACCATTGTTTTTGTTATAAGTTTATATTTGTATTGTTTATAAGAATTTGTACATTCACCTTAACATATCAAAATACACTCGGCGTCAAAAAAATCGCACCTCTTAGAAAATCACTTTCAAATGTCATTTACTCTTGATATGCACATGCAGTCGCATTAATTATGATTTTATTTACAAGGTTACTTAATTAACTTAATAAAAAACATTACTTTTCATTATCAAATAAAACCTAATGCAACAAATAAAGTGTCACAAAAATTCGATGCAAATTTTGCTACCCGTGAGAGTTGCTAGTTGCGCTTCCTTTGTGGGTATAAAACGGTCAACACGGGTTCAATGTGGGTCATTCGCTATTCAACCGTTGAAGAGGACACACGCACAGATTTTGATGGATACCACAGCTGATAAAGCCGCTCAAGTGGTTGCACTACTGCAATCAGGGGTGCGGCAGTGTGATGTCGCCCGGCAACTGAACCTGAGCCGTTATTCCGTTCGAAGAGTGTACCAGCGCTTCATAGAGACCGGTGGCTATATCCGCAGACACGGTTCGGGTAGACGTCGCTGCACTTCGGAAAGAGACGACCGGTTCGTTGTGTCGAACTCTTTGAGAAATCGTTTCTCCAACGCTGTTGAGTTGCAACAGCAGCTCCAGGCAGTTCGCAGACGCACCGTAAGCGTATCTACGGTTAGAAGAAGATTGAAGGAGAAGAAGATAGCGGCCCACAGAGCTGCTACGGGTCCAAAATTGACTGCAGCGCATCGGCGAGCCCGCTTGCAGTTTGCTCGTGACCACGTCGATTGGACCCTTGAGCAGTGGAGAGCTGTTCTCTTCTCAGACGAGACGCGAGTGTGTCTTTTCTGCAACGACCGACGGAGAAGAGTATACCGGAGGCAGGGTGAACGTTTCGCCCAAGCCTGCATCCAGGAGACGGTGGAATATGGTGGCGGATCCTGCATGTTCTGGGGCGGTATGTCTGCTGCCGGCAAAACCGACCTTGTCTGCGTCTCCCGGACTGGAGGTGCTCGCGGACAAGGGTCGCTGACTGCTCGCCGCTATGTCACTGAGGTCCTGGAAGTGCATGTGGTCCCCTTTGCCGAATCTTTTGGCGAGGGGTTCACATTAATGCACGACAACGCTCGCGCTCACACTGCAGGCATCGTGAGCGACTTCTTGCAGAGGTCCCAAATCTCTGTGATGCAGTGGCCAGCGCGAAGTCCGGATCTGAATCCTATAGAGCACCTCTGGGACCATCTTAAACGTAAGGTTCGATCTCGGGATCCAGCTCCTTCGACTCTACAGGAGCTCCAAGACGCGGTGATTGAAGAATGGGGGCTTATCCCTCAAGAAGAGCTCCTGAAGTTGGTGAGGTCCATGAGGGACCGTATGGAAGCCGTGATCAGGGCAAGGGGGGGTAACACTAGATTTTAAGTTAATTTTAAGACACTTTTTGTACATTTTTCTTTGTAAATTATCTGTTGTTAATTAGGACTTAATTAAGGATTTTTATTATTTTATTAATTTTAATGTTGTTTGTATAATTATAATTAAACAGAAAGTTAAATTTAATTGTTTTTTGATACTCCTTTTTGTTACCTTTCTAATGATACCCAACACTATCCTCTACATAAGGTTTAAGAATTTTTAAAGATGATTTTTAAAAGGTGCGATTTTTTTGACGCCGAGTGTAGTAGGTAATAACCAGAAGTCGGAATTAGGTAGAGTTAGGGAAAAACCCGTGATTTGTTAAATAAAACAGTTTAAAAAAATATTCTATATTAAGAAAGCTTAGCAAAGATTAGAAAGATTAGCTTTCAATATTGCAATTAGGTTATATACTTCAGTTCTCATAAAAGTTATGCTTACAGTAATGTCGGAAGCGAATACTTCAAATCTTAATGGTACCTTTGAATGAATCGGGCAAGGAAAATGATTCTGATGGGCCGTTTGAATGAGCAAGACCTCACGAGTCTAGGCTAGAAGCAAAAGTATTTTCGTATTTATTAAAAAGGCGAAGTATGAGCATGAGAATTTTCTTAAGACTATTAATAATTTGTGTTGTGAATTAATGTAAATACTAATAAAATTGTGTGTTAAGTATCTTAGTTTTATTTGTCTTCTCTATCTCTGAGGTTTTTATTATTATTTATTTCTTATATTGTTGGCCACACGGGATTGCCCCTAGAAATCCCGGGAAGATCCATATTAATATCAACATTTCGATGAAAGTACATAAATAACTCTTACCTTATTCCGACCCCTGGTAATAACACCTACTAATATTATTAGAATTTATTAGAATGTAGTTGAGACCTATATGCACTGAACGCGATAAGATGATTCCGTCATTGTTTTAATTAAATTAGCTTAAACGACTATATTACATGTTTAATGGGGTTACCTACTTTATGGGCCCTCCAATTATTGCTTACTAACACTGGGCCGTCGAAGGCCAGAACAAATTACTATGTTATTAACTGATTTGAGCAGACGGTCAATGTTTTATTACCAAAATTAAATAATGAGGGTACAAAAGGTTGTACAGAACTAATTTCGATTATATCGCAATACCTACCGTAACAATTTTTTTTGTGATAAACTCTAAAAAATAATTAGGTATATTTTTAAGCGCCTGACTCACCGATTCTAATTTATGGATAGACTTATTTATATTCATGGTACATACAAACTTCTGAACAAGATTCTTGAGCTGAGGTACAAACAGAAGTCTGTCTGTAGGATCTTGTTTTGAGGACAGAACAAGATCCTTCTTGAGCTGAGGTACAGACAGAGGTCTGTCTGTAGGATCTTGTTTTGAGGACAGAACAAGATCCTTCTTGAGCTGAGGTACAGACAGACCTCAGAAAAAGAATCTTCTTGAGCTGAGGTATTGAATGATAATGTAAAGATAAAAAAAACTGTTCTTACTTTATGTCTACCTACCTATGCGTCAGGCTTGTTTTGGACTTCCTTAAACCATGTTAGATTAAAAAAAAATGTAGACTTACAAGTTGTATTGAAATAGAGTAAAACCTCAGACAGCCCAACTAACTATATTAAAATTTAGTATATGCATGATTTTATGTGGTCTTAGATAATATTAACATTTTTTTAAATATTAATGTTGAAGGGTTGTATAGTCATTAAATAGCATAGTTCTTTTTAAGTTTTCGATAAAATTATAGCTGATTCAAGTGTGATATGAAAGTAAAAGTGTCAGTAGTTGAGATTATATTATGAAGCGAGCATAGAATCGTACCGTCCCCAAGTGTAGTTGTTTCCAGGGACAACGGTAGCGAGGCGTCGACGCGCCGCGCCGAGGAGTGCGTGTGCGGAGACGGCCTGCCAGACGCGACCGGCAATGGCAAGCCAACCGCCAACCATTGCTCGTGAGTAGACGCCAACATTTGGCGGTGACGCGCTGTATTGGACCAACATTTTGGCTTAGATATTTGCCGTTTATTTAGAATACTAGAAAGGACAATAAATCCTCTTACAATGGTAGTGATTCTCCTAATAAAAGGGGAAACTATCACGGTTATTTTTTTACGTACGACTTACCTATACAGTATTATATTATGCACATAACAAAACTTCCAAATATGTGTAGTAGTTAGTATATCTGTTTCTTTAATATTTATATCGAACGATAGCGACAAAGAAAACGAGGGGCTCGATGGCGCTGAAGCTGCGTGCTAGTGGTGCAATCTTGCTAGATAAATAACTATCCCAATCTCTGTCCAAATTTATGAATCTCTAGCTCCACGTTAGGATGCACCAGAAGGCACGTAAAGCCGTTGCGCCACAGTAGTTGTACAATACATAACAGTTGTTAAAACCCTTAACCCGTATTGGGAGTGTGACTGAAGGTCATTTAGGCTGATGATGATAGAGACAAAATTTTGATTAGTGGCTTGTAACGTCATAGGTCATTTTAACATTTATAAAAGTGTATATAAATATAGGATTTAGCTTTGGGTTCCCAGAACTGGTCGTCACAATTAACGACACGCTGGTGAATCAGTTGTCACTAAACAAACATGACAGTCCGCCAGTTATTAGTTGCGACATCAAGCATAGATGTTTTATTGTTTCCTGTTATCCAAAGGCATGCTTTTTCGTTTTCAAGGTAATAAATGTGTATAATACGAACGCTAAATAAGTAGAAACTTATTTACATAGTGTTGTCATTTCATTATCTTTCTATTCTCAACAAATGACTTAATGTACTTATTTTAAAACTTTTTTTTTCTAATAATGACTGTTGAAAGAAAGCGTTGGAGGAACGATCTCGACTTCTATTTGAAAGATTGGTGGGAGACCTTTGTCCAGAGGTGGGACAACATCATTAAAAAAAATACAAATAAATGACTGTTATAAACATAACGGATAATACTGATAATATTTTAAATGTTTGGTCCAATATGCGGTCGACAACGTGGCTTAAGTGCAAAGGTCTGTTTATTACAAAACTTATGCCCGTTTGCACTAAACTTATGAATCGCCTAAGTCTTGGCTTAACTGCTACCCGGTCAAGTTAACTTAGCACTTGGCTCGAAAACGTCGCTTACACTCAAGTGCCTATTTAACTTGACCGGGTAATAGTTAGGCAAAGACTTAGGCGATTCATAAGTTTAGTGCAAAACGGGTGTTAGTCTAAAGTTTAACCTGGCTTGAATCTGATGCTATCTCATCTTTGTTAATATAATAAGGGCAAATAGAGATAGCATCAATTATAAAGTAGATTATGCTTAAGTCCATGTTATGAAAAAAAAAAAATCCTGAGTATTCGGCAGATGCCAATATCATACGCATCATTGTATATGGGTGAAAATGGGCCAAGTGTGAATTTTGTTTACTATCAGTATTCATTCGATTACGTT
The DNA here is from genome assembly GCA_949315975.1 of Eudonia truncicolella. NCBI lineage: Eukaryota > Metazoa > Arthropoda > Insecta > Lepidoptera > Crambidae > Eudonia > Eudonia truncicolella. The sequence continues at coordinate 18,059,497 of OX438827.1, read as the reverse complement.
TACGAAAACGAAAATTAGTACGGCTTTGAAGCAGTGCCTCCTGGCTAAATACGAGAAGAGTTAAATTTTTGCCATACAAATTGACGTTTTCGTTAAGTAACTGACCGAATGGCGAGTGAAACTCACACTTGGCACCCTGCTCCCTTTATGTTTAGGTATATTATGTATTCATTTTTACATCGTCCGGGTACTGGGTGGGTACTAAACATTTGATTCATTAATAATATCTAACAATAAAAGAATATTATAGTGGCTTCGCATCGAGCATGTAATGTGTGTGTGTCTAACAATTTGTAAATAAACATCAGTGACAATGTTGTTGTCATAAGCCTTCACTCTACTGTTACCACCTGCTGCGGATAGCTTTATCGAAAAATCGAATTTCGTTGCACGATGTAAATTATTTAAAATAATTGCTTGATAAAAAAAAAGAATTTAACTTTTTTATCTTTAAAAAAATATTAAAAATACTACCTTAGGTCTATATCTAATGGCAGCGAGAAAATTATTGTAACGGTAAATCGACGTAACTTCATTGATATGACCCATAATACATATTGAGCGCTAAAAGATCATTATCACTTTGCTATACCATTGACGTCATCTTATTGCACCATATTTCCATAGCAATACAAATCGTATAAATATAGAAGTTCATCCTCAGGATTGTAATGGGCGGGATACTGAACAACCCATCGTTGACCTTCAACGACGGCGTGCGCACGATAGACTACGTCTTGGTGTGGGAGTCCGCTAAGGAAGACGCGTCGAAGCCCGAGGCCTACCAGCAGAGGAAGGTGTTCGAGGAGAACCTGGAGAAAGACGGGCTGCAGCTAGAGAGGGAGGCACCACACAACCTGCATGGACTGCACTTTGTTAAGGTAAGGTTGAAATTATTTATAGGGGAGCGTGTAACTTTAGCTTATGCCAACCGTCTCAGGGGTTTGACCAAAAGTCTCTATTCCGAACGCCTCGGAGCATCTATTAGGGGACGGGGAGACGTTTCCCTACAGATATATAGGTAGAACGGGCCGTAAACCACCACGCGGGCCCAGTGCGTATTGGTGGGAGACGCTTGCCTGAGGCTATCCTATCTAGAAACCTCTGAGGATGTTCGATCCCTACAGCTTGAGGAACCTTAGTTTTTCGCCACCCACAAAAGTCCGGTTACGCTTTAATGGCTATCGGAGGCCAACAGACAGCTATCTCTTTCAAGAACCACACTGCTCTCAGATCTACAGTTCCTGAGTTTTTTTTCAATGCTACTTAGTTCTATGTGGTTGATGGTAGGCCACCTTACTAGCTACCACCATTATATCTAAGGCTGTCGTTATAACAATGTTTTTAGCATTGTTTTGCTTCTAAAGATGTAGATTAAATAGGTAATAGCCAGTTCCTCAGTATTTGATGATTTCGGGTGAAGTGCCCTTTCATCAGGTGAGACAAAACCAAACGTTTCCCAGTGTGGTATAACAACAAACCTGATGATTGAAACTATTAGTATAAAAGTTTCTCGTCTCCACTCGCTACTCTATTATGAGGTAAACGTCAGGAGCTTACATGAGCAAAAGTGTTGGATGTTGACATCCAACCTACCATAGTAAAGTAGTAATATTTATTTGTTTTATTTCAGATACACGCACCTTTGTCAGTTTTGAGGGATTATAGCGAAATTTTAAAATTAAGAATGCCCATGAAGGTATGTCCATTTAATATGTAATGAAAGTATTTATTTATTATATTCGTAGTTTTTCTAAATTGTATTAAACATATACGTGGTGTAATATGTGGTATATACGAGTATATATTATCTAGACAAGTCAAAGACAAGACTTACAGTATCGAACCCTACTCCCAAAGCTTACTGCTTCGAGGTTAAAGTTGACGATGAGATTTTTTAATATGCAGAATTACTGTTTCGAAATAAAAAGCTATATTTTGAATCGGGTACACACTAAAGTGTGTATTATTAATAATAAAAAAACCTCTCCTTTTATTTAAGTAGTTTTATTTGTGTATAAGAATGGTTGTATATTATGCGATAGTTGAGTAGATACTGCTAAGTTGTGAATAAATCGATGGATATTTTATTAATATTTTTGCTTATGATTGTTGTAGTAGAATTAGTTCTATCAAGTCGTGCAAGTTGATGAGAATGTTAGTGTGTAGAACCACGAGTGTTGTCCGAGGCACAGTAACATTGTTTTGTGTGTACGTTCATAGGACTGCCGTAAGATTCGCAAAGGTGGGCGGACGAATGCCCTACTGAGCGCTGCACTGTATATGTCTAAGGTATGCGAATGGTGACCGGCGTTGGCGCATGGCTTTACTAACATCAGTGTTCTAAGTGCCGTTTTTTTTCACTTTCCCAACGAGTATTATAAGCTACATTTTGTATGCTAATCAAGCAGCGCCATCTAGAATGACGGTGTTAGCAAACTTGTAACAGCTACAATGCCATACGAGTACATTGTAGTTTGCATTAACTCGGTCGAATGGTGGATAAAATGGGCACTTAGGCAATGCGCTTAGCCGTTGTTGAGCTCGTTGTGTGAAAGCTGTTTTGATATTTGATGTGAATTTTCTATGCATTTATAGTCGATTTGAAATGGATGTTTTATTATTATTAACAATGATATAAAATTCTAGGCTTTTTATTTCAAATGAAAGTATAATATGTTACATACAGAATATGATATATATACATCAAATGAAAACTCCATAAAATATATTTTCTACAAACTGTCAAATTTCCTCAATAGACTTAACTTCATTTCTATGGCATATGGTTTAATATTTATTGAAGAAATTTGAGTTCAGTTTTGTATAGGTTGATGTGCAGGCGTCTGTTCCTTTGTGAATTTTTTTTTTTGCAATTAGAAAAAAAATAATGTTTTTTTAATACAGATAATGTTCTGCAACTGCATTACACGTGTACTTTATACCCGAAATTAGAAATAGAATAATCTAAAGTAATTAAAAAAAACACAACAATTGGTGATTGGTTATTGGTTATGGTTTCACTAACAATTAATTAATTAAATTCCTGAACTATTTTACTTAACGTTAACAGTTCGTCAACAGAAAATCAAATTACACTTAAGACCTATTTCACCACTACTCGATAAGGGTCAATCAAATATCTTGTCTGTTGACCTTTTGCCTAATTCATATAGCATATAGCATGAGGTTAAGTTCCTCCAAAACTGACCATGCTGGTAGAACTGCCCACGCGTTCGCTCTCACGCACGACCTGACTCAACTGGTGAACCAGCCCACCAGGATCCCAGATATAGTCGGTCACGCGCCCTCTTTGTTGGACCTTCTGCTGACGAGTCGCCCTGCTGGTTACCTGGTGGAGGTTCGAGCTCCTTTAGGATCTTCGGATCACTGCTTGGTATCCAGTAGGGTGCCTCTGGCCCCGCTACCGCCTTCAGCGGTATCGAAACGCCAGATTTGGCACTACTCGTCGGCAGATTGGGATGGTATGCGGGACTATTTCGCATCCGTTCCTTGGGGGCAACGCTGCTTCAGTGGGAAGGACCCATCAGCTAGTGCGACTGCAGTTACTGATGAGATAGTTTTAGGGATGGAATACTATATTCCGCACTCCTATCTCATCAGCAAAGGCAGGCGCAACCGTTGGTTCAACCGCGAGTGTGCCAACGCTGTTGATAAAAAGCAGGCGGCATACTGCGCTTGGATCAGAGGTAGAGCTCTTGGGGATCCCGAAACCCGCGCGCTGAAAGCAGCCTTTAATAATGCCACCAAGTCCTGCAAAAGAGCCTACATCAGAGCGGATGCCCAGCGCGTTGCACGGGTCGGCCAAGAACTGCTGACGCATCCTACGGGCAGCCGTAGCTACTGGCGTCTGGCCAAAGCCGTGCAGTCAAACTTCTGCCAACCCTCGCTGCCACCACTGAGATGTCCTGACGGAACTTTAGCTCACAAGCCGCAAGAGAAGGTCGATCTCCTGGCTAAACTTTTTGCGGCTAACTCCCGAATCGATGACTGCAATGCACAGCCACCTACAATTTCTCACTGTGGCCACACAATGCCCGATTTTAAAATCAGGCTGTGTGATGTCCGTGCGGAGTTGCAGTCAATCGATGTCCGGAAAGCTAATGGCCCTGATGGCATCCCACCAATAGTCCTAAAAATGTGTGCAGCGGAGTTGTCCCCCGTGTTAACGCGCCTATACCGTCTCTCGCTCTCTTCAGGTTGTGTGCCGGAATCTTGGAGAGAGGCCAATGTGCAACCGGTCCCCAAAAAAGGAGATCGATCAGATCCTTCGAATTACCGCCCCATAGCCGTAACTTCAGTTTTGTGCAAAGTCATGGAGCGCATTTTAAATAAACAACTTGTCCACTACCTAGAAGAACACTCCATAATTCACGATCGCCAATACGGGTTTCGGCCGAAGCGGTCAACGGGTGATCTTCTAGCGTACGTTGCACATCTCTGGGGTGAGGCTATTGACAAGCGTGGTGAGTCGGTGGCTGTTAGCCTCGACATAGCCAAGGCATTTGATCGGGTCTGGCACAAAGCTCTTCTCTCCAAGCTTCCGGCATACGGTCTGCCTGCTCAGTTCTGCAACTGGGTCGCTGGCTTCCTGCATGAGCGTAGAATCCGTGTCCTGTCTGATGGATGCGCATCACGGCTCATGTCAGTAAATGCTGGTGTCCCTCAAGGTTCCGTTCTGTCCCCCACGCTGTTTCTTCTGCATATCAATGATATGCTTCCACTTGGAAATATTCATTGCTATGCAGATGATAGTACAGTGCACGGTGGGTATAACGGTCACCCTGCGGCTGGGCGAGTCGAGACTGAAGAGAAACGAGTGAATCTTGTCATTGAGCTCAATCGGGTATTGGACCTCATATCTAATTGGGGCTCCAATAACCTGGTTGAGTTCAATGCCAAGAAAACACAGGTGTATGCGTTTACGGCCAAAAAGTCACCATTCCTTCCTCTTCCAACTCTTCAGGGCACATCTCTAAGCCTGCAGAACAATATCAACATGCTCGGTATGACGATTCGCTGCGATCTGAATCAAAAGGACTATATCGAAGCCGTGATCAAAACAGCCTCACGAAAACTCGGTGTCCTGAACAGAGTGCGGCGATTCTTTACGCCTGACCAGTTATGTCTTTTGTACAAGACACAGGTACGGTCTTGCGTGGAGTATTGCTCGCACATCTGGGACGGTTCCGCAAAGTATCTTCTCGATGCCTTAGACGGATTGCAGCGTCGCGCTGTACGTATTATCGGCAATGCAGAGGTAACTAATACTCTCGAACACCTGCAATTGCGTAGAGATATAGCGTCACTCAGCGTCTTCTATCGCTTATATGACGGCGAGTGCTCTGAAGAACTCTTTGACCTTATCCCACCTTCTCCCTTCCTCCATAGGAGTACACGGGCTGCTCTCCGGTGTCACCGCTTCACTGTCACACATATCCCATCGCGCACAAAGAAATTTGGTGACTCGTTTCTTTGTCGCACCTCCAAAAGATGGAATAGTCTACCAGCACATGTTTTCCCTCTTTCCTATGATATGGGGTCCTTCAAACGAGGCGTGAAGAAGCACCTTGTGGGCCGGCAGAGTGAGGTTGACTGATGCTGCGTTGTTTTCACGCTGCACCAGTTGTCTTCGCGTCTGGACTCCATTTCCACTTAACATCAGGTGGTGTGGAGTCATTTGCCGTGCTAAGTATAAAAAAAAAAAAAAAAAAAAATGACAGCTAAAAGTTCTGTATAGTAAAGCGAGAAGTAGGAAAAACGACTATCTACTCTATAATATATTTCTACTCTTTAATATGTTTAATAAATACTAAAATAATGAGTTTGATTTAACAAAGCTCACGCTCTGCTATCTAACTTGTCATTAGTTTTAACTAATAATTAATTTAATATTCTAACATGACATATAAAACAATTTTTTACCAAGATAAATATCAGGTTATATATTTTGTGCTACAATAGTTGGAATGATGTTGCTTGAACCACAAAAATGAAAATTTGTTCAAAAAATATTTCTTAACACACATGTCATGTATATTAGAACAATTTGCTTATTACATGAAACTTATTCGAATATAATTAGTGTAACATTTTAGCATCGTTTACATGAATGTTTGAACACAAATATTTGATGATTCATTGATACCATTGTAGTAAAAATTAATTCATTTAAGTAAATGCCGTAAATACCTAGACAGTAGTATGTTCTACTTAAGTTATAGATAACCAATACAGCTGAAATCTTTGAGACGCGTTTTTTTATTTTGGATTTTTAGAGTGCTATACAATTTTTTGTATACTTCAGTATCATTTTGCTATCGCTCTATGCCAATCAATCACTTTTATCAAATTAGTTGTAAGAGCTATAGATGGATAGGTGTATAGCTAAACGATTGTATCAAACTTAACCATAACTATTACCTGTTTCCTTAGTAACAAACAGCTCTCTGACTTCCTATTCATATACCACTCGAACACACTTACTATAAAGATATTATGGTTCTTCTCGTAATTAACGAAACAACCCTTGTCACTAACGGAATAAGGTTGAATATTCCAGTTCTCAGCGTTGAAGGATGTGCACGAGAAGACGAACAGCCTAATCGACGAGGTGGACGCGTGCTGGGACAGCTTCATGTCCAGGATCAGAGTGGACCCAGACAAGTTCCCGGAGCGGCGGCACCGACTCACTGCCATTTATTCTAAGGACAAGGAGTATCTGTGAGTGCTGCTAAAATGTTTACTTACACTTGTATGCTAATGTGGCTCTTATACGTATACTGTAAGGTCTAGACTTAATACGAATTATAATATAGATTTTTTATTTACAAACTACTGTTGTGCCTTTAGATTAGGAATAAGCAAACTTCGCCGGTTCGCCAAAAAGATGTAGATTTTCAAAATCATATAATCAGACGCGCGCTTAGTTACCACAAAAATTTGCCAAAATATTTCTTTAATAATTTGTCAACGCGTGTTAACAGATTCGACACGTCATCCGAGTGTTTCTGGACGCCGTCCATCCGGTCGCGCATCGTGCAGTTCATCCTGGACCGCAAGAAGTTCTCGAGCGCGGCGGGCGACGACTTCGCGTTCGGCATTACGCGCCTCATCAACAACGCCACCTACAGCGCGGCCTACCCTCTTCACGACGTACGTGCTGTTAACTCCATTTCTTGATGCTCGGTCACAGCCACGACATTTCTTAATATCTACATTTCTAATTACTATTTCTGATACGCGTCATACCGTTGTTGTTGTTGTTGTTGCAAGCGTTCATGGAGCTTCGATGGCCATTTTCCATCATGCAGGCCGTATGCTCATTTGCCTGCTCAATAACGTGAAAAAAAGAAAAAAAAAATAACTTGAGTGTGTACCTATGTTGTAACGTCTAAATGATACCTACACATAGACTGACATACATAATATTTTTATCTTTGAATTACTGGTCAATTTATACACAAATTTGTGCATTTGGGATTGCCCGGCTGATCAACAAATCCCGGTCGGCTCTACAACGAAAGAAACTAAATGGAAACAATATTAGCGACAACCACAAATTCGTTAGCTGTTATAATCTATTGTTTGCGTTAAAAATACGTGAACGGATAAGATAGTGAAAATATAATGACGGTTGTGTTGGTAACACGAGTTTGAGAAAGGATGCAACACTGCACGATTATGGTAAACAAAATGTTAATAGCATTTAATAAGTTATGTACAGCATAAAATATTTAAACAAAACAACACATAAAATATATTTTTTTTAATTGATAATTTTATTTGTTTAACTTGATTTGTTTTAATAATTTAAATGTTATTTTGATTTAAATTAAAGTTTTATTGTCATGTAGATATCTGTATTAAATTCATTTAATTTGTTTATTTACTAACATAGGTTAAGGTTATTATTGTAACCAACCCAAATGAGCCCTGATGTTTGAGAATAAATAAATTGAATTGAATTGAATAAGTACCGAACACGAATGACGGTCCACAAACAACGGATTCTTTTTGTATTTTAAAAATCCACTTTTTTCGCAGGGTGATCTCAAGACTCCAGGCTCAATGCGGCATTTACTATACAACGAGTGGGCGAGCGTGTCCAAATGCATCAACTATCAGCCCCTGGACTATGTTAAGGACTACTTCGGTGTTAAAATAGGTGAAGAATACCTGTTTTCATACTATGGGACATTTTTAATCCGGTGACTAATTCTCACGCTATGATATCAATTACGACTGCCCCTTTTTCTCTTATTCAAGGTTACTGGTAACTTTTTAAACCGATAATTCTAGAACTATATTAATTTTAATAAGCAAATTGTAAAGAATGCAAAGAAAAAAATATGTTTTATAGTGTATTTCATGTCACTTTTAATTTCGAGATCACCGGTGAGATTCCTTAATCGCTTCCATGTGTTTTATACTTTTATTTGAATATAACAACTGACTTGCAAATCTTTTGTTCCAGGTTTATACTTTGCGTGGCTAGGTTTTTATACAAATATGCTGATTCCGGCATCCATAGTTGGCTTAATATGTTTTATATACTCAGCCTCAACCATATATTCGAATAAACCGAGGTACGTAGTCAGTTATGCCTTTTCATTATGTATGCAAAACTATGTGTTGCAATTTATAAAATTAAAAATCGTAGCGCTTTTTTCTGACTTTTAAATTTCTAAATGCGTTTTGCTCTTTTCTGTTACTTCTTGTGAAACATCTGAATTTGGTGTCTGTTTATATGTAATTCGAGCCATATTATCCATGTGCGTTAAACCGGCTCGAAGGACCAACCGAAGACAGTATAGGTGCACAATTAAGTAGCTGTAATAACACGTTAGTTTTTTCACGTTTTACGTTAAACTTACCCTTGTACTGCAAAACAGTGTTTAAAGTGAAACAATGATTTTATACGTGTTAAAAAAAGCATCAGTTTTAAGCACTGTCTAACTTTAGCAATCGCTTTGTGGTAACACATTTATGTTCCTTATGTCAAATCAATTATATTATTTGCCTACGGCGTAAGTATTGCAATTTGCATCCACGTAAGTCTGTCCGCTTGTTCCCAGCGAGGACATATGCAACTACAACGCTTCCATAAAGATGTGCCCGCTGTGCGACTACTTCTGCGACTACTGGGACCTCAAGGACACGTGCCTGCAGTCGCGCGTCACTTACCTGTTCGACAACTCCACTACTGTGTTCTTCGCTATCTTCATGAGCTTTTGGGGTAATTACACTTTCTGTTTACCGGACCTTAATGTGTTTTTTTATTTTATTTTTGGTTTTTATTATACTAAAGCCCCCTTGTTTGGTCATTAGTTAACCTGACTATTACACAAATAATTAAAAGTAAAAAAAATGGTTAAAAATTACAGTGAAACCTTGTTTGATCAATAGCTACACTCACTATAGTTAAAAAAAATTGACAATTTGTTAAAAAAACTTAACCACTCATGTAGTAGTCAACTTTAAAATTAGTTAGAGACATAAATGGACTTCCTAGTCAAAAAAGACCTATTCGTAGAGTATATATTCATTAAACAATATTTTGGCGCGCAGGCAGGGTGCGGGTTGCGGTGTGTGCGCGAGCGCTCGGTGGTGTACAGTTGTAGTAGTGTAGTGACGTCACGGCGCGGTCCGAGCGCACGAGTGAGACGAAGTAACAAAAATATACTGAACCCTCACGCACGGATATGCTTACAACTTCAAACGTTTCAAAGTCCATTAAGGGTAGCTTGACGTGACGCCGAGTGTACTCCATATTTTAGCTATGAGTAGCCATACGCATAATATGCTGACGGGGCTGTTTCTTTACTTGCGCATTGCTTTAGTTGGAAGAGGGCATATGAAAATTTGGCAAGTTTTGATTTTATGGACTCAATGTGAGACTTCCAGTTTATGTGTGTGTCTATGTTAATTCCTAATAAATTAAAACTTTCAACGTTTTGTAGGTGTTTATTTTGGAAGGTTATATTTAAATTGAATGGGGATTTTTTATACGATTTGTGTTGCATAATTTTAGTTTTTTCATAATTTATATTCAATCGCGAATTAACGATAAATCGTAATAAATAAAAAGATTTTTATTTTGATAGTGAAAGAGCATACAATCGAGTGCATCCAAAATTATTTAATAAATTACAAGTTGAAAAAGAATAAAAAACATGTCAAAGAAAAATGTGCCTTAAGTAACATAGTTAGGGGTCAATTTCGATTTTACGTCAATCGATAGCTGATTTCGTGTCTCTGTCGCTCGTCGTCTGTCGGGCGGCGCCGATCGCCGCGCGCGACGTTAACTAATATTTTCAACCATTCAACTGATATTGTTAATTTCAATTATTGAATGTTATTGATATTTTTTTATTAGTTGATTTTAATGGTTAATGAACATATTTATCTTCTCTAGTTTTCATGTTGGGTCGCTAGGTGCCTAGGTTGCTAGACCTCTTTTTTTACGTAATAAAAAAAATATAAGTATAATATATAGAATATTTTATTAGAAAAATCAACCAGCCTCAGGAAGCTCGAGTGGGAATCGAACCCACGACCTTTGGATAACAGGTCCAATGCTCTGACCGCTGAGCTACCGAGGCGCCAGGAGACTCGTTGAATTTTTTAAGCTTGCAGCATAAATTACAAACTATTAGAAAAATGTCTCACGCATCTTGACAAAGAACTAACACGTTTTTTTACTTCGATACACGCTAGGCGACTAGCGAAGGCGCGAAGCGTGCAGTGCGGCCGTTGCGAACATTCTAGAACGTTTGTTTTACAAAGCTACTTATAGGTGACTCGCATTGGCGCTAGGCGCTAAGCAAGCCGCCACTCAGTGCGACCGTAGCCTCAATGTCAGTTGTTTGTGTCTAGCGGCGTGCTTCCTGGAGATGTGGAAGCGCTACTCTGCGGAGATGACCCACCGGTGGGACCTGACCGGCTTCGATGTGTATGAGGAGCACCCGCGCCCGCAGTACCTCGCCCGCCTCGCGCACGTCAAGCGCACGCAGGTTAGTATTTCGGATACCTTTCTTTTTAATGAACGCGCGAAAGTAATCGTTGTTCGTAGTATTCGTATTCCGAAGGTGGAAGCGCACTTCACCCGGAATCCTCAACTACTGAGACACTAGCTATCTTATCTCTAGCTGCCGGAAGACACGAATGTTGCAAACATTGATGTTATGGAGACATATTTAGATAAGATGGTAGTAACTAGCCAGTTGGACTAAAAAGGCCTTACCACCAACCAAACCGAGCACATAAATATGTAACCCCGTCAGGGAATCAAATCCAAGACCTCTGGATCTAAAACCAATGGTCTTAACCACTAGATCACAGAGGCGGTCAAAATATTAAATTGAATTTAAAGCGCGTTTATTCATTGATATGCTTATCAAATTCTTTTGGACCTATTTGATTTAAATCACATAAGCAGACAAATAAGAATAATAATCATTGATTGACCTGCACAACAGCATACACACACATGCACAAACACACACGCACGCACGCATACATACATGGACACGCACATACACTCGCACACGCACACTCGTACGCTTTAGACAATGTTACGACTAAAAACTATGGCATAAAGGTACTTAAATCATCATGAATAGTTCTTTCTCCGATTTTCCAATCTAAATAGTATAATGATGAATTGGAAATAATATTAAACCTACTAAAAATCGACCGAAAATTTTACCATTTAGAAAGTTAATCACAAAGAAGATCTAGTACTTGTACTTACAATTATCAAGAACAAATAACCGGCAGTGTTATAACCACAGACCAAATATCTAGATAAACGACGCATGTTTCAAGATTTGTATGAAAACCAAGCGTGCCACATTTTTTTGACATACTATGATTGCTATCGCTTGTCTAAGCGCTATTTAGTGATGGAAACCACCTTACGTGCAAAATCGATTCAAAAATGCGGCACTATTTAGAAAATTTTACAGAAAAATGACAAAAGCGACTGGGCCTCGAAACTGACGCGAAGTAAGTATGAAACGATAGTTTAATGTTCATTGCACAATTTAACACAATACACTAGCCACATGTATAGAGCTAAGTAAAGCCGCAATGTATGACGAACATGCGAGATTCTCTAGATTTTCTTAAAATTGTCATAAAATAAAATAAAATATTTAAAATTAATTACGAATATTTGTGTCATAAAATCATTTTCCGGCGGAAGCCATCGTGTTCTACTTATTGACTACTTACAGATCAAGTGTTTTTACAATTTATAACGGCGCATCGAGGCATTTTTCTTATTTTTGACAGATGATGCATAAGGATAATGTCAACCGCGGACTAAATGTAGGAAACTGGCAGTGAGCACAGATGGGCTCACTCGAAGCGTCTGAAGTAGGTGTACTTGCGTGATCTATGTTAATATAAGTCTGTGGTTATAACAAATATTAATGGCGGCGACTGACCGGAGCGTATCGTAACGTTCCATTCTCGCCAAGCTTGATAAGTCATTGCTGATTGACCGATAACAGGGCGGAACTCGCGACGAGCGGCTTTGCTCCCTGTACTGATCATGCGAATGTTCGCATGTAAAATGTTACCTTACGGCAAAATACTTCGGTCGGTCTCCAGCACCTTACAGCCCAGCCACGACTTTTGGTGGCGCGATTGGCTCGGCAGCAACCGCTCGCCGCTGCCGCCGAGAGCGGCACGTCGGTCGTGGCGTGCTTCATATAGTTTTGTACGTTTGATTACACCGCTCGCCGCTGCTGCGCTTCGATACCTCTCACAGCGGCACGGTCGTGGCCGGGCACTTGAAGAAAACCCACCTACATTATAATAATAATAAAATTATTTTCTGTCAGCTGAACGTAGTAACGGGTGAACGCGAGCCCATGGTCCCCTTCTGGCGGATGCGCCTACCCGCCACCCTCATGTCGTTCAGCGTGGTGGCGCTGCTGGTGCTGACGGCCGTCGCCGCGGTGCTGGGCGTGGTGCTGTACCGCATGTCGCTGCTGGGCGCGGCCGTGCTGCGGACCAACACCAACGCGCTCATCACCTCCAACCCCATCATGTTCACCACCGCCACCGCCGCCTGCATCAACCTCTGTCTCATCTGTGTCTTCAACTATGTGAGTAGCGTTACTGTTTTGTCATCATTAGCTACCAGAGACAACATCACTGTCACCACCGTCTCGTCTGTATTAACCCCTGCCTCATCTGCGTCTTCAACTATGCAAGTATCGTCATTGTTTTGTCATCGTCAGCCGCAACAGCCACCGCCACCGCCGGCGCCGCCTGCATCAATCTATGCCTCATCTGCGTCAAATTGTAGAAAAAAAATCAACAAATGCTAGTATAGAAAAGTGTATTTTGATTCGTCTCCAACTGGCTGTTTGATTATATCCCACGCTAGGAGCTAATTTTATCGTAGTTAATTTCAAGATTAAACAATAGCTTGTTTGACTTTCACCTCTTTTACAATACTAATATTTTGCTCATATTTTGAATTCACAGATATACCAGTTCTTAGCGGAATGGCTCACAGAGAAGGAGCTGCTTCGAACGCAGACCGAGTTCGACGACTCCCTCACGCTGAAGATCTACCTGCTGCAGTTCGTGAACTACTACGCGTCAATATTCTACATAGCCTTCTTCAAGGGCAAGTACGTGGGCCGGCCTGGCGACTACGTGCGGCTGTTTGGACATAGGCAAGAGGAGGTGAGTTGATAGATTATTTTCCTTGAAACACTACTTTTTATCAATCTGGCGTATGTCTTTTCTAAAGTGATATTATTGTCAAAACAGGTACAGTCGCCTGCACATTAGACTATCCAAAACTGTCAAAATGTTATATATAAGTTTAACCATAATGATATGTCATAGACATAAAGTTCAAAGTCTATTGAGGTAATTTTTATTTTATTGTTTTATACGTAGCACGGCAAATGACTCCATTTCATCTCATCAACAACGCAGCATCAGTTACCGTCACTCTGCCGGCCCACAAGGTGCCTCTACACGACTCGTTTGAAGGACCACATAATAGGAACTATTCCATGATTATAGATATCAAACTATTCCATGTTTTGTAGGTGCGACAAAGAAACGAGTTACCACATTTTATTGTGCGTGATGGAATATTTGACAGTGAAGCGGTGACTCCGCGTGAATTTTACAGTTTGTGGTAGTCTGATAGGCAGGCGTGTATACTTTGCATGCTCGGCAAAAGCGGCCTAATCGGCACGGTCTACCCAAGTATAGGTCCCGGTCTTTAGGAGCACACTCTGGTTTTCCGAACTCGTCAACCGACTCGAACGCCTCGGAGAATCAAGTGGAAAACGCGGACGAGGGTACACTTGCGCGATGCCGCAACCTGTGGAGGTATTTTGTTGATGGTTCGGTCACTACGACTTGAGGGACCTTATGTTTCTTGCCGCCCCTAAAATCCGGTTACGCTTTTTTTTATAGTATAAGGAGGCAAACGAGCAGGCGGGTCACCTGATGGGAAGCAATCACCGCCGCCCATGGGCATCCGCAAAACCAGAGGAATCGCAGATGCGTTGCCGGCCTTCAAAGTTATGGTCTTTTTATGGCGGCCAACAACAATCTGTATCCAAAACCAGGGCTTTGAATAACATTAATAATCGATTTCCTGTTGATTGCGTAATGTTTATTACTATCAACTATGAGTGCTGTAGTACAACGCGCAATGAACAAGAAATCTGCACCGCAAGATGCTCGTGCTCGCAGCCAAAGCCTTTCTACCTATCATTCTTTCCACTAGCATTCCAATACCAACTTTACAGTTGTTTGTCTATTGCAGTGCGCGCCGGGAGGCTGCCTACTCGAGCTGTCGATCCAGTTAGCCATCATCATGGTGGGCAAGCAGTTCATCAACACCATCGTCGAGATGATGATGCCGTACCTGCTCAAGTGGTATAACATCATCAGAGCAATAGGCAGGAAAAGGACGTAAGTACTTTTTGGCTGTCTGTAAGGTGTCTTAACTAGGAGGCATTTGCAACTTGATATGCAATTTTCTCCGTTTTTCATAGTAGAAAACATTTAATCCCACACATTTGAAGAGTTACTATTTTATACAATTTATTTAGCTTTAGATATAACGATTTCTCTTTGAATGTAACTTAAGAAGTCATTTTAATTTCTTCTTTCTTTTGACAAGATAACAAACAAATTCTAGCGTAATGTTATTTGTAGTGTGTTTGTAGAGAGGACATTGTGCATGCATTTAGGTGGAGGCGCAATTGATTTGACTTTCATTTATTACAGCATCAAGAGTCCAATGCAGTGGGTCAAAGACTTCAAGCTGGTTGATTTTGGGAACATGGGTCTATTTCCCGAATACTTAGAAATGGGTACGTTATTTGTCTCTATAAACTTATCTTGTAGTCCATATTGAATGCTTACTGATCTGTATATTCGAAAATTTGTTTTGAGGCAAAATTAACTTTACTACGCTAAATTTTATTTAGTGGTGGCGATCCATTGGAAATGCAGGAAATGCTGAGGTTGCTCCTTAATAGGAGGCAAAAGCGGCATAATTGCCGCTTTTGCCGCGCATTCAAAGTACACACGCCTGCCCATCAGACTAACTGTCAAATTACCTCGATAGACTTTGAACTTTGTGGCTATGACATATCATTATTGTTGAACTTATATAGAACATTTTGACAGTTTTAGAGGAGTGGCGCAGTGAGTGCTGAGGTTAAGCAACTTTCTCAAAGGCCTGTCATTGGATGGGTGACCAAAAATTTATCATCTCGAGCTACTCCGTGCTTCGTTCGGAAGGCACGTAAAGCCTTTGGTCCCGGCTGTTTTAGCAGTCGTTAACAACCTTCAATCCGTACTGGGCCCGCGTGGTGGTTTATGAAGGCTCGTGCCCCAGCAGCAGCAAAAAAATGAGCTGATGATGATGATCCATTGGAAAGGCTTAATTATGTTCAGCAGTGGACCTCTGCAGGCTGAGGATGATGATGATGATGTAAGGATATGTCCACCAAGCCGCTAGGGTTGGTTATGGCCATATATATAATATTTTATCTTTCACTTTTTTATTTTATTGTGTATTTTTGTGTTTTTTATTTGTAATTTATTTTATTTTTATTGTATGGATAATTGGTTATCTGAAATAAGTGTATTTTTATTGTAACAGTGCTACAATACGGCTTCGTGACCATATTCGTGGCGGCGTTCCCGCTGGCGCCGCTGTTCGCGCTGATCAACAACGTGCTGGAGATGCGCCTGGACGCGCGCAAGTTCCTCACGTGCTACCGCCGGCCCGTGCCGCAGCGCGTCACCGACATCGGCGTGTGGTACCGCATCCTCGACTCCATCGGCAAGCTCAGCGTCATCACCAACGTGAGTCGTAGTTGTTCGTGCATCATCGGGATTGCTCGGGCGCCGCCGCCGTTTGCGTGCGTTGTTCGGACCGTCCCGGGTGGCGCCAGACGACTCACTTCGTACCAGTAGCCGCTTGGCTACGGTCAACGGATCCAATCGAGCGCGCCACGTTGATACCTTTGAACCAACGCTCGCGTTACAATCAAATTACCGGTTCCACTTGTCCACTTATTTACATTAATTAAAGTGCTTTAGCGAGCTCTCTAACGACTCTGAACCTAAACTCTCTAAACTCTAAGTAAACTGTTTTAGCCAGGCAATGATAAAATGAAATGTAAAATGTTTATTAGTTACAAGCATATAGTAGGTGATTGGAATTAATTACATAGCAACCGCATCAAATTGAACCTTATTCACTCTTAATAAGGGTAACCAATGAAAAGTTATAACTTGCTCGGCTTGTCTAAGGGTTAAAATCAAAATGTTTTCAAGAATAATTAATTATGAGATAGATACATATTATCAAGGCTTGGATGCTAAGTGTTTATGTGATTGCAGGGCTTCATAATAGCGTTCACGTCGGAGTTCATCCCGCGGCTGGTGTACCAGTTCTCGCAGGGCTCGCTGGACAACTACGTCAACCACACGCTCGCCGAGTTCAACATCACCGTCTTCCACAAGTACCGCCCCATCAAGACCACCTACAACGAAACTATGTGCAGGTAACATAAGTTAGCTTGTCAGAAAGAAGGTATATGTCGTAGCGTATTTTATATGAGCAACTCTCGTAGATATTTTCAAGTGCCAGTTTCAAGTTATAATATGTTTCTTTAATTAATTTTTTAAAAATTTTATAAAAACCCTGCCTACTTCTTAACTGATCTTTAGTATTTGTAAAAATATTATGATCAGATGTTAATGACGGTAGTTGTTGACATTGAATTGGCGCCTTTGGCTTTCAAAGTAAAAAAGTAAATAGTGTTGAATAATTTCGGCGGGCTGGTTAGAACCACGATAGCTCAATTGGAAGAGCACCTGACCCGGTATGTCAGAAGGGTGCAGGTTCAAATCCTGCTCGTGGAAATTTTTTCAACATTGTGTTTTTGTAATTTGTTTCGCAACAAAATTATATAAACAAATTAAAAACATTTTAAATTTAATAACGTTCTAATGGACTTACTTATTAAAGTAATAAAAACAGTTGTAAGTTGGTATACTGAAGATAAACATCTATGGCTACCTTCGTATCTTCGGCGTACCTTCTAAAGCACAGAGTAGCTTGACAATTGTCACCCACCCAGAAATCGCGCATTGTGAAATTGTACTTTAACCGCTGCGACAATGCGCTTCTCCTGAATTACTATTATGTATTTTTCTAATTGTGTATTTCTATTCGTATGGAAGCCACTTCGTCAGCAGTAGGGACATAAAATAAACTAGTGATGATGATTTTTTCTAGTTACCCCGGCTACTGGTATTACAACGACGGCGACGACTATGAGCGCAGCAACTGGTACTGGCACATAATCGGCGCGCGGCTGGCCTTTGTGGTCGTGTTCGAGGTGAGTTCGTGAATTGTGTGAGAGAGAGACTTTCTAAATGGGTAGTTAACTAAAACAATTATGAACGATTCAAAATTGCCTATTAATAAAGGTTACTTGAATGAAGAAATGTAGACTGACTATTTTTCACATACATATTTTAATGACAAGTATAACCGTAAACTACTATGAAACTAAAAAGAACTATTAATAAAAAAATTGCCCCAGATCATCCCAATCAGACAGGCTCCCCAGCAAGCGAGTGCTATTGCCTCGTTGGATAGCTTAGGCTCATGTAACTGCGTGCTAGGGTCGGTTGGGTTCCGTCAACTTAATGGATAAACATTTGAAAAAATTGTTAGAACCCCATCGGCCTAATATCTTTACATTATATATATTTGAAATGCTTGGCTGGACCCCATAGACCTAATAATAGCTTTGACTTTGCCCAAAAATATTCAAAAACTTTCCGTTAAACAGAACGTGGTGGCACTAGTGATGATAATCGTCCGCTGGGCGATCCCGGACATGTCGGGGGAGCTGCGCGACCGCATCCGGCGCGAGGCCTACGTCATCAACACGTTCATCCTGGAGGAGACGCGCGCGCGCACCGCGGCCGAGCCGCTGCCGACGCCGCAAGGTCGCGCGCACTCCACGCCCCTTTAATACGCACGGTTACGGTAGGCACGCTATGCGCTTCACACTTCTCTTACGTTTGACACTAACAGCGGTTGGTGTTCCCTGCTCTTTTGGTTACGTCGCGTCCGTCGTTACAATACGATAAAAAAAAAATATTTACACTTATAATAGGACTTAAGCTTGAAGGTTAATCTTTCTACGAATAATGTTTGATATACGATTTTATTTATGAATAAATAGATGTGCGTGTTTAGTTTGCTCGATACACGATTTTTTTTCTTTTAAACTGTTATTAATGATGCTGGTTAAACCTATTCCGAAGTAACAAATTTTTACTTTCAAATAGTTTCGGCGTATATGTAATAACGAGTAAAAATACATTGTTAGAGACAAATTTTAGACAGTACTGTTTTTAACGATATAGATTTTACAGTAAAACTTGTTTTCACTGTAAATGGTTTTGATGGTAACATTTTATATATAAGCGACAAGTTTTGTTGCACAAGAAATTGCTAATTTTATATGTATTTGAGCTTTATGCGCTACAACATAAATGCTACTTTGGTTTTTAGTTCGATATAGGGAGGTGTTTATAAAAATATGTGGCGCGTATAGAATATTTACTTGCGAAATGAATGAGACAAAGTATTTAACTTTGATAATGTAACCTGTAATAAAAAGAGCAGTCAGCATAAACCGTGAATAAGACTGTGTTGTGTGTGTTTGATACATTGAAATAATGAAAGTCATTTCTCAGTTGATTCCCAAAGTCCCCTCTTTTGTCCTTCTCTATAGATCTGTAGGTTTAACTGTTCATCCTGTTGAAGAATAATCTCGATAATGTAAAGATTTTGTGTACATTTTAACAATTGTATTTGACAGATAATCATTTATTTCAGCAAATTAAAAAAGTATTAATTTAAATAAAATTGCTACTTGTCCAAATACGTTGATATACCTATTTGTAATCATAAATACATAGGGCGCCATTTGGGTTATAGAGTTATCTGTCAAATGTTGTGAACATCGTAGTTTAGTAAAGTTTTGGGTTTTGGGTCAAAATTTCGCTTACAAATACCCTAAAGCACATTGCTTTGGCACCTCATGTGCAATAATGTATTATACCCTATCGTTATCAAAGGTCATAATACAATGCTTTAAGAACGCCTCGCAATTAAAGATACAGATAATATTGTGTATCATATATGCCCAATGCAGTCTTACCTTATTATTGCAAGAAAATCTATTGCCAGTTTAAAAAAAAAAAATTTGATAACTTTGATTTTTTGGCATAGGTCAATAAAAGTATATCATCATCATCATCATCTCAGCCAAAAGACGTCCTCTGCTGGACAAAGGCCTCCCCCAAGTGAAAAAAGTATATAAAAATATTTATACTATATTGTTCAGTACTATAAAAGTTACTACAAATGTACTACTAAATCAGGAGCTAGTCAACGCAGTGACTTTGGTTTCGATTTTAGTTTAATATATTTACTATCCGGAGGTAAAAAAATTATAAAATTCCTCCGCGCTCCTTCTTATGACAAGCTAAGCCCGTTGGTCCCGGTTACTGCCATGATATGGCAGTTTTAACTCCCACTACCACCGCTCACAATGGGGCAGCTGTTAGATTGTATCCTAATTTCGCCATAGACTATATGCGTAGAACTGTTTCTATCTATCTAAGATACCTTTATACTGTATCGAAACTACTATGTAGGCATTCAATAGATATTCTTGCAAATAAGCCTTTATTTATCTAAAGCAGCTTCTACTGATTGTATTATTTGTAAGTGAAAGCAGGCCGCTGTGGTCGAGGCCGCTGGTATGTGAGTGATTTGCAACGATATTTCACTGTAACAGCATGCTGGATTTGTTTGAGGAGACTGGATTTTTAACGGCTGTGACAATGGGAACTTTTAAATCCAATTTACGAAAGTTAACATTGGTATTTATGCTCCTTTGAATACGGGAACTATTACTTGTCCAGTATTCAAACTAGATTAGTAATATTTCCTGGGAATTTAATTGGAAATTTATGTAAGAAACATTAAAAAATATATTAAAAATGGTTCCCATTGCCACAGTAAGTTTGTTGCATTTTGAAACACTAACGAACACATAAAACACACAAATAACATTTACCATCAATTTTAGTACTACACAGTTTTTAGTTATATTTAATTTGTTTTTTTGGTTAACAATTTGCTATTTCATCATCTAGAAAACACGACTTAGGTACTCCACACTCAACCTTACACTGTCATCATAAACTAACTCTCTCATGTTTAATTAAAAATTTTACTTTTTAGAGAATGTTTAACAAATCACTGTAACGATTGATTCACTATGGAAATTAATTAACTTTCATAATAATATCTGCGTCTTAATCATAACAAAAACATTAATAACCTGTTACAATATTAATTTTACTAATTTTCGAGGGAAAATTAAGTTATTGTTGCTAGGTTTTTGAATCGTATGTGCGCTTTACTTACGATGGCATTGCTTCGTAGGGCTAAATCGGATATATTTAGTTTTCAGCTTTTTTTAGTGTTTAGGCAGTGCGTTTGCTTGTAGTTTTGACAAATGGCACGTATCACAGATATGATTGAATATTATTCATTAAAGGGTACTAAAATCAGATTGGTTATAATAACATATATTTTTTATTAATTAAAAGCCCTTGTCTGATTTGATCAATCTCTGGAGATCGACCAAGTGTGTTCAAATATCAAGTCCGTATCGAGAACCTACCAATGTTATTTACCGTATGAAAACAAGAAACGGTCACTTAATAATTAAATTCAATTGGTTACTTATTAAAAAGGCAAATATGCTAAACGTAACGAAGTTTTATATTGTTAAGCATGTTACATCACTTACCATCAGGTGAGATAGTAGTCAAATGCAAGCCTATCGAATTATAAAAAAATAATATTATCAGACTAGATTTTACGTAAAAGTTAATATTTATTTGTAAAGAAACAAGCACATTCGTTGTGGCTTATTAAGACCTGAATGTGCCTTTGCCTAGGCTGTTGTAAAGTCAGTTCATACCATTTTAAATCAGGCTCGTTTTTTAGGGGAGATATAAAAAAATAATATTTTCATGTGTTATAACAAGTTTTGTTTGTACGGTCGGTATAGGCGAGCCTGCGGAGTCCACCTGGAACCACATCGCGTCGCTGTCTGGCTCGGACTTCGATCTGGCCGCGCACGGAGACCACCAGGAGCTGAGCGAGCTCGCGCGCCACGTGCTGGCCAGCGAGGCGAGGGACACTGCGCTTAACATGCGCGGCCCGGCGCCGGAGCACGTGTAGAGGCGATGGCGGTAACACCAAACCTTGTACCTTCAGCAGACATCGGGGCTAGGGCGGCCTCACCAGCGATCTCAGGCTACTGTCATAACGAACGTATTCATTCATTCGTTTAAACGTTCATTCACCATTCACTCATGCAATAGTTTATTCATTTGATTTAATTTTGCTTCATCGTGTCTGCTGATGTGCTACGGCCGCCTATTTATAGTAAAAGAGCGACAACCGCTTGCGTCGTAACGCACGCACGCATGTACGCACCGTGCGTGCGTTCGCATTATTGTGTGCGGATATATTGATGTGTCAAATGCAACATATTCTTCTTAAACACATGTATATCTTTGATATAATGTGAAGAATGTTGTTTTACAAATCGCTTGTTCATAGCCTGTATGCTGCAATGTGTCTGTGGCCTAACTTCAAAGTCAATTTTTGTTATAAATTAAAGCCGCAACACATGTTTGCTTGAAATAAAGCAAACATTTCTAACGCTTTATACTTTTTATTATTATATTGAATTTGCGTGCCACATATGTTTCGGTTTTTTTGGTTTCTGTTTTAACAAAATAACGTACTCTTTAGTTTTAAGTCGAAATGATTTGCCAATGATGCATTTTTTACTGTTTTTTTAGTGTTCGATGTTACAGTCTGTTCATAGTAATAATAAAAAACTAAACTGTTTTATTTGGTTTTGCAAGTAATAAGAAGCTATAATTAACCTCAGGTGGACGAAAAATATCAAAAGTATCATATATTAACATATTTCGATGTCTCAAAATCGAATCCGTTCATTATAATATGTGTATTAGCTATGTACTTAATATTGAGGGCATATCATTTTAATCATATGATGTGCAGATTTATTTGATTTGCTAATTACACTTTCTCAGCAAGTGAAATATTCTTTAGAATCATGGACCTTATCGCTTACGATAAAAGGTTAACGTGTACTTGGGGTTAGCTTGTTAAATAATCTGTCATCATTAATTATTACATTACAAAGTAAAAAAGAGAGAATGAAATATCCATTTAATAATACGTCTGTTAAAGCAAAATGAATGTGTTCCTCATATTGCCTTAATCTCCATAAACGTTTGCCGTAATGTAATGCAAAAATAAGGCTAAAACGAATCTCGTAAATTGATTTATAAGTGATTTATATTAAACACAAACTACTATACAGTTATATAAAAAGGAGATTGTTTATTTAAAGTTCAAACTGTATTCTAATGTAAGTAAGTTTTGCTACAAAATGCGTCTAAAGTCGTGTTCAGTAGATGTCGGTAGAAGTGTAGAGAATTTTCTATTTACCTAGATCTGTAGTCATTAGTAGTTGTCTTTCTGTGCAATGCAGAGGTCCGTTTCAAATAATCCGTTATTTTAATAAAAAAAATTGTTATAAAGCTTCTGAAAAGAGAAGCGTATTGGCAATGATAGGTCGAGTGCATCATCTTTTTTCTTAACAATAACTTTGGCGGTAACCAATGTCATTATTCTCCGTCACTACGTCATTTCTGTAAGTCTATATAAATTGTATTATAGTTAAAAGACATTTTATACAAATTCAATGATACGACAATAAGACACTGTTGTGTACTAACGACACA
This sequence comes from Eudonia truncicolella, assembly GCA_949315975.1. NCBI lineage: Eukaryota > Metazoa > Arthropoda > Insecta > Lepidoptera > Crambidae > Eudonia > Eudonia truncicolella. Next base: position 18,036,016 of record OX438827.1, on the reverse strand, counting down.
ATCTTCATCATCAGCTCATTTTATGTCCCCACTGCTGGGGCACGAGCCTTCCCTATGGATGGATAGCAATAGGACAGGACAATACGACAATAATACGGACGCCTGCACATCATCAGACTATTCAAAACTGACATATTTCTTCAATAAATAAAATATTTTTGTTTTGTTTATATATTTTTAACGCAAATTTTGTTGCGAAACAATATTTAAACGATGCGATGCGAAAATACGATTATATAAACAAAACAAAAACATTTTATAAATAGCTTGCCTACTTCTTAACTGATCTTTAGTATTTGTAAAAATATTATGATCGGGTGTTAATGACGGTAGTTGTTGACATTGAATGGGTGCCTTTGGCTATCAAAGTAAAAAAGTAAATAGTGTTGAATAATTTCGGTGGGCTGGTTAGAACCACGATAGCTCAATTGGAAGAGCACCTGACCCGGTATGTCAGAAGGGTGCAGGTTCAAATCCTGCTCGTGGAAATTTTTTCAACATTTCTTCAATAAATGTTCAACCTTAATGCATAGTTATAAAGTTCAAAGTCTATTGAGGAAATTTCACAGTTTGTGCTAGTCTGATGTGTAGGCGTGTGTACACTGGTATGACACATTACTATTAATCAACCACCATGACCCATGTGCAACCGTCAACAGTTATTGTTTAAGACGGATAGTGCAACTCACCTTTAAGAACCCGGTAAAAATAATACACCTCATTTAGAGATGCAAGTAAGGAAATGCACAACTTGTTCCTAAATGGTAAATTCGCTAGCTAATTGTCACGGTTACGTAACTATTTTAGTGCTAAGTATAAAAAAACGGTTATAACGTGTTATGTAATTTTTTTTTATGTATTTAATTAACACTTTCATATATTTGGTTTGTGATGTTGGTACGAGTGTGTAAGGCCAGAGTGAAATAGCACCACCAGGTAAAATAAGCTTCACGATTTCATCTCTTGATGCTTTGATCACATACATAGTATAGTTAGTAAAATTTATCTCTACTCTTATTTATTTATCCACATTATGCAGGGTGTAAAAATACCCTTAACGAAGCCGAAATGTATGCATAATGTACGTCAAACCAAGTAATATTAGCATAAATAATTACTATGAAACCATTTTTATTTTTGGATTTAAAATAACAGCTGTTATCTGTAGTTTGGTACATTACCACGGACGGAAGTGGAAGTACGGAAAAAAGTTTAGTCGTCACTTTTAATACTGTCGTTGCAAAACAATCTTGAGAAAAATTGTGTCTGACCATCGAAATGATGGAAACGTGGCTCTCGGCTTCGTTAAGGGTCTTTTTACACCCTGTATACTCTGTACATTTGTGCATAAATAAACACGTCCGTTGCTTGGCCAACGCTTGACTGGAGCGGGCACTCGGGCCTCACACTAAAACTTCTATACTAATAATTGTTTATCACTTTCGCTTTTTCTAACGAAAAAGGCGAAACTGGCTTCCTATTTACCCAATCAGTGGTTTGTGGCAAGGTTATGCAAATTTTGTCCTCCACAACAAATAACGTTGAAATTAATTGCTTATGTTTATTTTAAACGCTGGCAGCTACAACTAATAAATAAAGCAAACCAAAAAACGTTAATTTTGGTATAGTTGCTCAACTAAAAAGAAAATATTAAATCTTAGGTTTTCAAAAGACAACCGAAAAGTGATTGGGTTAAAAATATTTAATAAAGCCAGTTTATTTATTATAAGTGGAACAGAAACGCACTAAAAACGGTTTTACAGAATATTTACTGAATATTTTCATATGTGCAATGTCAATTTTGTTACAACACAAAGTGGAGAATAATTTATAAAATACCTATATGTTTGTTAATAATACTCGCGTTACAATTTGATTGTGATTGGTTGAACGCCACGTCGACACGGTGCTGTGTTTAGTTATTTTTTAATTAAGCTCCTATAAGACGTTTGGCTGTTTGTATTTTAAGAAGAATTTAATACTAGTCATGTAAGTTTTTTTTGTGGTGTTTTCGATACGTAATATTATATTAAATTTTATACCATTACGCTGTTGTCATCGGTTTCATTTTATAAAATGAGTTTAAATAAATATCGTCATTATGGGTTTAATTTATCATTTCTAAAGCATAAAGTTTCAAAGCTTCGTTATAATGTTAGTCTGAAAATATACACCTATTTTGTGAGTGGAACTTATTTTAGATAAATTCATTAGTCTATGATTTTATGACTTATATACTTACCTCGAAAAAAAGCTGTTTTGTCGTTCCGGGATCATTTGAGAAGCGCTCGATTTAAAAGATACCTCATAATTATGTACTCTTATAAATTTTTATATCTCTTTACTAATCTTACGCAATTTTAAGTAATTCTATATTTTATAGTGTTTAATTATATAACTCTGTACAAATAACCTTTATGTATGATCCCATCCATAGTTTTGTTGTGATTCTCTTTTGATGTAATTTTGAAGTACTTTTGAAGTACTTAGTTTAAAAATGTAGTCTGACGCGCGTGCGTATTTAAATAAAAAAAAAATTTTCAAGCATAGAATTCACAACTTTTTTAAAAAGCTTCAAAATGGTTAAAATTATATTTTGTTTTGTACAATCAAAACAGCAAACGTCTGAAAATGTTATTGAAAATATATATCTGAAAATATTTTAATAATACACTGCGCGAATATTACCAATTATTTGTAATGACGATTAAAGCTACGCACGCGTTAACACTAATATAGGCTAAAGCACAGACTATATTTGGTCTGTGAGCTAAAGGATATTAAAAATATCTACAAAGATATATACCATAGAACTTTTTATTTATGTTAACCGTCATATTTAGAAAATGTCTAACGTCTTACGAAACCTATTTTAGTTATTGAAGTGTTTTGTCACTTTATTTAAGGTTAATAATAGTTGAAAGAAAGAAAGAAAGTAACAACAAAACGCTTATAGCTAAAAAAGGTTTAACGTTATGAAAACGACGGTAAGAATAATGGCCGTCACAAAATGTAATGTTAAGGATGTTGAGAAACGCGCTTTGTATGTCTGTTAACTAATTGTTCATCGGTAGGAACACGTATATTCGTAACTTTGTTACTGTGTACTTTTGTAAAAGCTTGTATTTGCAAAGTTTATAAAAAATATATGGAAAACTAAAACACTGGTCTTTTTATTCATTTACTCATGCACAATTGCACGTGTTATGCGAATCACGTTAGCTAAGGGGCGCTTACATCAAACTTTTGGTCATATTAGCCCTATGTGATGGCAAAGTATGCAGTAATGAAATAATGAACTAGAGCGGTTTCATTTCGTTCCTACATAGCATTTGCAAGAGATCGTTACCCTTGGGCTTACACACGGTACACGTCCTTCGAAAAACCACCTCCCCGCTATAGGGTGGAGTAAGTTCAAAAGGCGGTATCCTGTTAAAAAAACCCATGTAAACAACTTTTAAGTAGGTAAAGTAGGGGATGGACCATAAAGTGGCTTAAAATCTGATACCGATTTACACAAACTGTATTTGTATTTGTCAAGACATGAACTCAAAATTTCAGTTGCAAGTTATTTAACACGTTGACTGCCGCAAAACCAGACACAATAGAAAATTTATTGTTTGTCGGTCACCGGTGACCACCACGGCGATTAAAGACTTAAGTAACTGGTTGTAACTTAATATCAATATTTTACATAAACGTAAGTGTTTAAAGTAATCCTGATTATAATTTTTCAACTTGGCTCGACCACAGAAATTCTCAAGAGTTAAAACAAAACCGGCAGAGCCATAATCCCTAAAAGGGGAACTTGATACATTCTGTACCTTATTGTAGTCTGAATAAAGGCGTCGACGCTGGCAGGACTCTGAAGTAATTATCTTGTTAAAGCTCCAAGAAACTTTGTTTGTCTAATACCTTAACCGATGTAGAACGCTCAATAAATTAGTTTCCGAAGCAGGATTACACGACATGTTTACAGATTCCGTAGGCGCTTTGAAGTGTTGTAAACGTAATCAACTTTATCTGTTGGCACATAAGGTAGACATTACGTCGTGATAATATATTTTTGATAAAATTTATATTTGACGAGATTGGGTTAAACTGTTGAAGGTAACATGGATTAAATTACTTATGAATAACGTGCTTGTTGGAAGGTTACGAACGAGGTGTAACATATTGAAGATTTTTGAGTAGGTATGTACATACTAAAGTAAATACTTACATTTAAAAAGTTGCAGCGTAAAATAAATAAACAAAATTTTCTAAGACAAAGTTCTAAGAAGCTGTGGAGTGCATATCCACTGTCAATAACGTATAACAATGGTTAAATCAATTGTTAGCGACCGGTGGCCTGTCGTTCGACAGTGGAGAGGTAAAAATAATAAAAATATATTTACCATAATTAATACCTCCGCTTGTGCGTGAACTAACTTCTGTTTGTCTTGGTAATTTCCATTAGTTTGCGCAACTTTCGAAAATAAAAGTATTTTGAGTCATCTACGGTATGATGCAGATATTTGATAAAATTAATACATATTTATTTTTTGTACTAAGTTAAAAGTCACACTTTAAATTGTCTGCACTTCATCTAATGACACAAATGCTCACAACTTCTTAAACACATAGCGTCGCCTAAGTTCTAACACCGCGGAAGTCCAAAATTTGTCATTTTGACTTTTGCATGTCTTTCGATAGATAATTGAAAGACCTCCAACAACCTCTAGACCAATCAGAAACTAGTATTTTAACCATGGAAAAGTTTTATTTTGAAAACAAAAACACATGTATTAAGATCGTAATATATACTACTCAAAACAAAATAAGGGCCACGAGGTATTTTTGTCATTTTGGTGTAAATTATTAAACATTTACATATTGAAAGTAGTAAAATATTGAGTATACAAACTCTTTGATACCTAAACTTTTTAATATTGTAGTATTCATCTAATGCTGGCAACAATTTTAAATAAAATTTGATTTAAAATTATTTTTGAAAATTTTGATTCCATTTTCTTTGACGTTTTGCTTTCGTTAGCTTCTTGGTTTATTAGAAATTATCAGAGTTCATTGATATCTCGAGTCAGAAACATCTTTTGCAATATGCCACAAGCACGCAGGCGTCATATTGGACTCGCTGACAGCAACCAGAGCCGTTACAATGATTGAAGAAGTTCATTCGCAGCGATCTGTGGGTTTGCAATTGGGATTTTCTCGAAGAGCTATTCAAAATCTATGGAATCGTTTCCAAGAGACCGGCAGTGTTAGAAGAAGACCTGGTTCGGGCAGAGTTCGCATTACAACAGCTCAAGAGGATCGTTACATTCGATTAAGTGCGCGCCGAGATCGCACAACGACGGCCCGCAAGCTGCAAAATCGTTTACGGCTCACAACGGGTACTCGTGTCAGTGACCAAACTATTCGTAATCGATTGCATGAAGACCAGCAGGCATCAAGAAGGCGAGTTGTCCGTATTCCATTAACCAGAAATCATCGTGCAAATCGTTTAAGATTTTCCCGTCAACATTTGGACTGGGACATAAACCAATAGGGCATGGTGCTCTTCACAGACGAATGCAAAGTTAAATTTTTTAACGACGATCGGCGTATTAGAGTATGGAGAAGACGCGGCGAGAGATTTTCAGAAGCCTGCATCCATGAAGTCGATCGTTTTGGTGGTCCAAATGTAATGATTTGGGGCGGGATAAGCTTACACGGCAAAACTGAGCTCGCTATTTTAAATGAGGGTACTGTTCCTGCTCAGCGGTATATTGAGGAAGTCGTCAGACCACATGTGATCCCATTTGCCCAGCGAGCGGGTCCTGGATTTATCTTGATGCAAGACAATGCTCGTGCACACACGGCTCAAGCGACTCGGTTTGTACTGGAAGCGTCTCAAATTCAAGTCTTGCCGTGGCCGGCGAACAGTCCGGACTTAAATCCAATAGAGCACATGTGGGATCAGTTGAAACGAAGAGTTAGAGACGGTGATCAGGAAATCCACAACCAACAGCAACTCATCAACGCTGTTAAAAGGGCCTGGGAAGAGATTCTAATGGAAAATGTCAGGCATTTGATTGAGAGCATGCACTCCAGGCTTCAGGAGTGCGTAACGAAACGAGGGGGGCATACCCGTTACTAAAAGATGAGCATGGAGTATTTTCTTTTGTTTTCAGTAACTTTACATTGTTTTTATTTTTAACCTTAAATGTGTTTTTTCTTTCAAAAGCAAATAAACTTTTTAATCATTATTATTGGAATAAATTTATTGGTCTACACGGTAAAAACAACATTAGTTTTCGTTATGGAGACATAAAAATTAATATTGGTTTTATTATTTTCATGGTACAGACAAAATACCTCGTGGCCCTTATTTTGTTTTGAGTAGTATAGAAATAGTCACGACATTTTTGCTCTCCTGAAAAGTTGTCATTTTTGACTTCCGCGGTGTTAGAACTTAAGCGACGATAGGTACTTATTATTAATTTATTCTTCCACGTTCTTTAGCTTATGATTTAAAATGTAATCATCATAATGGAAAAGAAAACCACGGGAAATAATTCTCGGTAAGATTCCAAAAATTATTTCTTGTCTAATTGTGTTGCTCTAGGCCGCACCTGGTTTGTGTCAACCTAATAATGTAATAATGAGCCTTTTCTTTAGAAAAAAATTGTTTTTGTTAATGTCGCTTGTCGGCTACAAAAATATAATTAATACTTAATAACTTAATTGAAAATCCGAGGATTCATGTATTTAGGAAAGTAGCGGGCAAAATTGTGTGTGTGTGTTTGCAGTCTGCGGGATAAGTCGCTTCTGCGTCGGCAGGCTTTTACCGATCTTGAAGTGGCTGTAGCAATTGGCAATTTATCGCTACCAAAACACATAGGTATATTTCGTATTAGGGAACGTAGAACGCTACGATAGCGCCACAAACGAGCGATTGACGAACTGAAAGTGCATGACGGCGGGCGGCGGGCGGCGCGGAAATAGACCGACCGATTGTAGCAACAGCAACAAGCAGTCGCGTTGCCATTGTGCAATTAGCAACTGGTTGCTTTTTTACTGTATTAAGCCTGCCGCTCTAGGGAAGAGCGAGTGGAGCGGTCGCTCTTGAGTTCTAGACATTCGGTGGCAATAAGGGCGTCGAAATGCTAAATGGAAAAACAATTTAGAGTAATAATTTTTTGGCGCTTTTTGAGATTAATGGGTGATATCCTATTTTATTCTCGATTCCCATAGCATAAAACTTTAACGATATCGTAGCGACTTAGTCGCTTAAACCATTTTCACACTAACATCTTCGTTCGAAAGAAGTTCCAACCAGCCGCGTACGGTAGCTTTGAATACGGTTGGTTGGAACTTCGTTCGAAAGACTTTAAAATCGGCTCGATACGAAAATGGTTGTAACGACTAAGTCACTACGATTTCGTTACGGGAATCAATAACTAGTCTAGTCTAGTCTTAACCTCTACACCACTTAAGTAGTTAAAGCTCTTGGCATGGTGGAGTCATGAAGTAGTAGGTTTTAGCGCGTTCGGAAACTACAATAGTACACACTGTAGTATGTACTTAGGGAAATTGTATGTTGACACCTTCAGCTCTAGAATCTCGGATTACAGACCTAGTAATCTCAACGTAAAGCAAGTCATTGAATCCCAAGGGAGATCATTTTGTATGATACTCCCTTGGGATTAATGTGTTTTTGTTATTAATTCGTATGAAAACTCATAGCACACGGGCATAATGCTATTCACAAAGGAGGCATTTGATTGGTCTACAAAAATTTAGTAGGCTACGGTTTTGACCTCAGAATAATAACTAAGTTTTAATCTTCACTTCATAAAAATGTAGTAAGACCATTCCACCACCACCAGACATTCTAATTAATTTTAGTTACATAATTAAAAATACAAAATTAAATTTATAAACAGAAATCATGTGAACTATTATTATAGCAATGGCCATCATTTACTTAGTCGGAATGAGTAGGTCCTGATTGTGGTCCTGATCACCGATAAAAAGTCTTCGTGTATATTTTTCTTTATATTTTACGGGTAAGCACAGTGCCTTGATCTCACCTGATGTAAAGTGATGATAAGGCCAATGATTGAAGCGCACTTCACCCGGGAACCTCAACTAGTGAGGCACTGTCTTCTATAATTTTGTATTTATTTGTAATGGAAAGTGTCCTGCTATGTCAGGGCATTTTCCAATATTTTTGACGCTGTAAAAGAGAAAAGAGCTGGACACTTGCTGAGTTTCTTGCCGGTTCTTCTCAGTACAAGATCTCCCGCCCAGAGTAGACTTACGAACCGATGGCATAGTGACATTCACAAGAGCTACTTGTAGCCTAAACTGAATAAATGATTATGAATTTTGAATTTTGACTGGCTATCTTATCTCTAGCTGCCAGAACACAACAACGCTACAAACATTGATGTTATGGTGACATATTTAGAGAAGATGGTGGTAGCTAGCCAGGCGGGCAAACTAGCCCTACCGCCACCAAACCGAGTACACAAACGTACCCCCGCTGGGAATCGAACCCGGGACCTCTGGGTCTAAACCGGTGGTCTATTTAAATAAGTTTATTCAAGGTTCCAAACATAGATATCATCAATATCATCATCATCCGGTCTTCCTGGAATTTGTCAAATAATGAAAAGTGTAAACTGGATAAAAACTATCTCTGTTAAAAAATCAAATCAAATCATTGCTGCGTTTTTTTGGCCTTATGAAAACACAAACAAACACTTTCGCTTTTATAATATTAGTTAGTATTATTCAATTTAATCAAATTCATTTATTTCAGGCATTATGGCTCGTTATATTACCTGGGGGCATCAGAAACCATTTATAAGTGTTTTTATTAAAATATTGCCGCGCTTCGTGAAATTCTCAAGAGTTTAGCGTGCTATAAATTGGCAGTTCGCCAGCGTTTATACAATAAGCTGGGTGAGATATTCTGATAAATAATGGACTAAACGATTGCGGCTTTACTATATTTAAGTTTAGTAGTTAAAATAGACTTAGTTATTTACTAAGAACTTGAAGAAACCACCCACACTGCTGCAAACGTGACTGTCATCATCAGCCTTAACGTCCGACTGCTGGGCTAGGCCTTCCGCATGAGGAGATGAAGCCCAATGCGACATAGTGGGTGTTAACCATTGCCTTTTCATGACATCAAAATTACCACTGCCATCGGAGGAGGTACGGAGAAAGTCAAAATGTTATTCTAATTTCGTTGCCTAACCGGGATGGCATTGCGAATTAAATGCTTATTTGTAATTTTTTTTACCTTATTGTGAATCATTCAACTTTATGCTATCGTTTATCGGTTTTTATGAAATACATTTTGGAGAATGTGCGAAGGAATTGCACAAATTGATTTTATTATCGGAGCACTAGCCACAGGCACGCAGGTAGCATAAACTCTTGCGTTGTTGATATACCAAGCATTCGCACAAAACGCTTGGCTAATTCTTATAAAATGCAATAGCAAATTATGACGTGAATTTCTTCAAGGCAAAAGTGTATAGGTAGTTTCTAGGTTAATTTTATATCGTAGGCTACATCTTCTGTTATATGAGATTTGGCTTACCATTATTAAAAAATGTCTGTAAGTTATATTTTTCTGGCGGATGCTAAACTTAGTAATTTCAAATAGCCTTGTGGCCTTAGGGCTGTTTTAAATTAAAAAGTAATTTAAGAACAATTTTTTTTGTATCCTACGGATGTTTGTAGCAAATAGAAATGTCGCGTTAAACTTTTCTACATCCGTTTGACCAAGAAATGGCAGTTTCGCGCGACCGCCGACCGCGGCAGGGTGTGCCAGTGATTACGCGCCACTTTTCAGAAAAGTTTCCGTGAGCACTGAGGAACTAACTTGCAGAGACAGTTGACAGTTGACAGGTGCCGGCGACGGCCGGCGGCGGGTTGAACCCACGTTGAATCCATGGACAGTTACCAGCGCGTTGTGGGTGAGTCGTTGTGAGTTGGCCGTGTTATTGTGTCCGACTATTGCATTTTTGTGGGTTGTCGATAGGATTAGTCCGCTGTTATCTTTTGAGCAGGTTAATGATTGGATGTGGTTATTATACGTACGCGTAGTGGAAAGAAGCCGTTCTTTAATTTATTAATTAATAATTTATAACTTTGGAATTAGTCTGATTAGTATTTAACAATTAAAAGGAAGTAGGGTTGTGATGTTCGATTCTATTGGAATAATCTCTCGACCGAAGGTTACAAGGAGTTATTGATGTTTTTGCTTTGTTACACTGGTTTTAGTTCAGATAGAGCAATCGTAGCTTTTACCTTATTTACATAAGGGTTAAGAGTGCTACATATTTTATTTTGTAGTAATAAGTTTTATTGACCATGGACGGCTACCCCATAAATGTCAGAGCTTGAGCTCTGAATGGCGCGCTAGACAGAACTTTATTTTAAATACCCGGTCACATCACGTGAAGAGAAGTAAAGTGGGACTACTGTATCATAGGTAGGTAAGAAAGTACTTAAGTGCCTACCTATAACTTTAGATATTTAGCGTTTTTTGAACAGTTTTATTTAGCTTGCCCTGTTTATTTATTTGTTTGGGTCAAATTTTTTATTCAGTGTTTCGATTGTATTTCAATGTTAAATTGCTTTTATAGTGGTGGAGCACAAACACAACTTAATGTAAACTAACACTCTTTCCAACACTCAAATGTCAAAAGCGCAATTAAATAGTTCTTACGAGTATAACGCAGATGTCTCTCCCATGCCTCGAACGCCCCGGAGAATCTAGTAAGCTGCAGAATGGCTACAAGCTTGCATTGCGTGATGCCAGCCTATAGTAAACCTCAACAATCGGCCCTGAGTAGCTCAACGTGCTTTCCAAATACAACGGAGGAGGAATTTGCAAGATCCCATCACCATAAGCTAATCAGACAAAAGCGTAGGCACACGCCTGCATATCAAGCTACTACAAACTGTCAAATTTCCTCAATAGAATTTGAACTTTATGCTTTAACTATATGGTTGAAAATGTATTGAAGAAATTTGACAGTTTTGGATAGGTTGATGTGCAGGCGTCTGTACTCAGTTTCACTATCATTCTCTCTCTCTCTCTCGCTCTCTCTCTGTCTATGTCTACCGGTTCTCTCGATTATCTCTCTACTTAAAAATTTCAATAAAAAAGATTTTTAAAAACAAGCTGTTATTTGAATAAAAACTTAACCCAAAAAATTTAAATAAAAATTAAACATGGAAATGACAATTTTCATACACAGGGTTATCGTTGAACGTTTTCCCTTCGCCCCCATTCTCTATACCTACATCACCCTGAACAATGTATGTTGGACGACTTTCCCAATATACATACAATTTTATGATAGGTAGACTCTAGGGACGTATATAAATAAATATAAGTAGATATTTTCCGAATCTAATCTATATATAAATTTTGAACGCTGGAGGCACTGATATTATTATGTGAGTGTGTGTGTGAGTGTATAACGGATAGCGTATTAAAAACTTTATTGTTTTTTACTCTTTAAGCCTTTCATTTGATACCCATATTGAGGGGATTGAAAAATCTATTTAATCCGCCATTTTGGAGCGGCGGCCATATTGAATTTAGTGTAATGATATTAACTTTATTGTTTTCTACTCTTCAAGCCCTTTCATTTGATACCCATATTATGGGGATTGAAAAAAAAATAAATTAATCCGCTATCTTGGAGCGGCAGCCATATTGAATTTAGTGTAATGTTACTACCTTTATCGTTTTCTACTCTTCAAGCCCTTTCATTTTATACCCATATTAATGGGGTTGCGAAAAAATTTTTAATCTGCCACCTTGGATCGACGGCCATATTGAAATTATTACTACACTGAGTATTTCACATTGTATTGTCACCTGAAAGATGTATGCAAAATGTTTTTTGTTTGTGTTTGGGTGGGTGTCTGGTTGATTCACAAATGTACCCGATAGGTGGCGCTGCAAAAGGGGTCCAGTATGGGATACGGGTGTTCTTAAGCGGACGAAGTCGCGACCGGGTCACAAGTTTTTTTTAAAGAGAAAATGCGGGTCCATATTTTTGGTAATATGTTAGGTATATACTTACCCGATATTCAAGTTATTAGGTACGCACCTGATACATAGCTATAGTTTAAGGACAAAGTACGTAATAAAGTTAGTGTGAATTATGGATGGTGCCTATATCTACTCGGGAACTCCGGTTAATGGTAGGTGTATCTGCTTATCAATAGAGTGGAGCTTTCAAAACATTGTGTAGCATTATCGCTCGATAAGCCTTGCTACAAGATAACAACATGCATTACTCTGGACTTTTGTATCGACGGACGGTATGGGCAGTAGGTATTGATGCTGGTACACACGTCTATAAGCTCTCTGAGGTAATAGCACAGAATGATTGATTCCTTTTTGGACATATTCCGTTTTCGGCATAAATCATTATATAGGTACAACAAAGGAAATCAATCCTAGGTATAGTTATTTTTATTTTCAAGACATAAGTATATATAAATATACTATTATATTATTATGACGACCTCCGTAGCCGAGTGCCTTGCACGCCGGACTTTGGGCGGCGCTAACTCTGAGGTCTCGGGTTCGATTCCCGGTCGGGTCAATGTCGAAAACTAACTTTTCGATATTGGTTCGGGTCTGGGTGGTTGTGGTACCGTCGTTGTTTCTGATTTCCATGAAACGAGTGCTTTAGCTACTTACCTTGGGATCAGAACAATTTTTTTTTTTTTTTTTTTTTTTTTGGAGAGAGATTGCTGATTGCCGCTGCGGCATTTTCAGCTTCACCGGGCTTTTTGGGGGCGGCGAGGAACGTAAAGGGTCCCTCAAGCCGTGTGAAACGAATCACCTTCAGAGGTTATCTAGAGGGAACGGCATCGCGCACAAGTGCGCGTCCCCGTGCCCTACTAGATTCTCCGAAGGGTTCGGATCGGATCGGGGTCAGGTCAGAACAATGTATGTGATATTGTCTACATATTTTTATTTATATTATTTATTTATTTTATTTATATTTTTTATTGATTAAAATATAATATTTTACTAATAAATATTATTTTATTTTATTACGCAAGCTAAGTCACAAGTGTTTCATAGTATATTATTTATTTACTAAAATGTGCTGAAACAAGAATATGCCGAAAACGGAATATGTCCAAAAACTAGTGTGCCGAAAAAGGAATCAATCCACAGAATAACTAATAGTGCTACGTAATAGTAAGGTCAACAGACGTGACTAATTTTTTTGCTCTCCTACAGTTCTTTGCGTTTGTTATATATATTTAGGCTTTGATATTCAAACAATATGAACTAAAAGTAGTCAAAGTAAATACAGGACTAAAAGTATACCTACATACTACCTAATAATACTACCAATTATGTATAATTATATGAATAGAATAGAATAGAATATCGTTAGTTGGCTGGCAGTGGTTGGATGAGAGTAGCCGAAGATCGAGCTCAGTGGCATGCATTGGGAGAGGCCTATGTCTAGCAGTGGCTGATGTAGGTTGTTTTTTTTTTTTACATGTTGTGGTTGTCTTCTATAATTTTGTGTTTATTTGTAATGGAAAGTGTCCTGCTATGATAGGGCATTGTCCATTTTTTGACGCTGTAAGGGAGAAAAGAGCTGGACACTTGCTGAGTTTCTTGCCGGTTCTTCTCAGTACAAGATCTCCCGCCCAGAGTAGATATACGAACCGATGGCATTGACAACCAGTGACATTCACAAGAGCTACTTGTAGCCTAAACTGAATAAACGATTTTGAATTTTGAATTATAATGATATCGTTATTTTACTAAACTAGTTCCGGGTAAAAAGCGTTTAAAACTTCGCCATACTAATTACTAATAGATGAGATGAAAGCCAGACACTACCTTGAATAGAAAATTAAAGACAGAGTTGTGCAATTATATTTTTAACTACTTTTTACGTCCTTTTCCTAACAAGAAGTAACTTTCATGTGCGACATAGACACTGTAGGTTGGAGTTATCGGTAAACAGGCAGGATTTATGGGGTGTTTGAACTAACGCTTCCTCGCCTAAGGTTGTTTTTCTACTAGAGCTAAGCGACGCAGCTAAGCGGTGCGCGCGAAAAAATCAACCAATGGAAGCGTTTTATTTTAAAATACAATGTAAAGGCAGTCATCCTATTGGTTTATTTTTTCCTCGCACGCTTCTTAGCTACTTCACACAGCTCAAGGTGCCAAGTGCGAGTTTCATTCGCCATTCGATCGCGTTAACGAAAACGAGAATTTTTATGGCAAAATTTTAACTCTTCTCGTATGTCGCCAGGAGGCACTGCTTCAATGCCTTACTAATTTTCGTTTTCGTAATCGTAATCGAATGAATACGGATAGTAAACAAAACTTACACTAGAGGTACCCTGGTGGACAAGCAACCTAACACCCGGACAGTCTAGTGGAGCTTTCGCATTCCTATACATTTGTTCTGAACGGTCAGTAAGTCACACTTAGAAGTTGTGGCACTTGATCAGATTTATTGACTTACATTACATTGGAATTACCTACATTCTTATTTGAGCACAGAATAAATGAGCGCATGGTAGTGAATGACTTAATTGAAGGATCGCTTTGTAAAAGGTTTTGATAAAGAAAGATATTGTTAATGTTCTTATTACTTGCTTTAGTGGCCGAGTTGATGCGCTCGGTTTTAGGTCCTTTTTTTTTTTTTTGGAGAGAGATTGCTGATTGTCGCTGCGGCATTTTCAGCTTCACCGGGCTTTTTTGGGGGCGGCGAGGAACGTAAAGGGTCCCTCAAGCCGTGTGAAACGAATCACCTTCAGAGGTTATCTAGAGGGAACGGCATCGCGCACAAGTGCGCGTCCCCGTGCCCTACTAGATTCTCCGAAGGGTTCGGATCGGATCGGGGAGCGGAGCAACCCGAGGGCGCCTCTAAAGGCACGGACCTCGGCTCGGGTTGACCGGGCCGCGGAGGAGGAGAGAACCGCCCAGGTACATGTCTGTACCTGGTGTAGAGCGAGTGTGAACCGGTTCTTCGTACCCTTGTTCTACGAGTACGGTGTCTTGGGCCTAAACTGGTGTGCATGTTTAGTGTATTCTGTAAATGTGTGCTGTCATTTAGAGGATCGGGCGGGGGTTTTAGGTCCTGTGTTTAATTCCCAGGTCGAGAATAGTGTGTTTCGGATATTTCTTGACGCTTAGCCCTAGTTTCTGCGTAGCAAAAACAAAATTTAGATAAAAGGTCACAAAATTGATAACGTTTATTGTTCAACCACGAAACGAAAGGTTCAAACTATCATTGCATCACCTTTTACTTTAATATCTCTACCTTAATAAAATCTTTTCTTGTGGAGAAAGCCAAATGGAACCATAAAACAAAAGTTATTGTTAGTTTTATACAGACAGGCACTATGAAACTATACCTACCTAACATGCGTTTTTTTAACGATCGCACAAATTTAGCTGCCTTGCGCTCTGGCTCGGTTGCGTCAATGAAGAAGCATAAATTTGATCTTAATATTCGTAAAAACCAGTACCAGTACCTAACTAGACCAAAAAGTAAGACTTGAAAATGTGATACCAGCCAGCAGTGTTTTTTTTAACTATTCAAACTAGTTATACTATTGTACTACAGTTTTTATGGGATCGAAACAACCTTTGTCAATTTGGTTTCAATAGTTCGTCACGTTCATAACTTGAGATCAAATAAGTATAGCATTAATAATAAAAATCGATAGGATACCTATCTGAACCTAGTTTACTCATCCAATATTACATCAAACTGATTAAGATTTCTAACAAACAATTTCCCCAAACACTTTAATTTAACTTAATACGAGTTGGATGAAAACTTAAAACTAATACAATTAAAAACTTATCGAAATCTTTCATTACTCCACCACATATCGGGCCGTCAGTCGGTTCGCGTTTCGACAATGTTTCGACACTTCTATTTCCAAGTGTCCAACTGTCGCCACCACTGCGACCTCACCCGATGCCCTAAGCACAACTAACATTTTTACAGCTCTTATTTCCGAAAGCGTAGCTTAAACCATGCCGCTTAATAATTAATAATTTGATTTAATACGAAAACATAATGTTGAAAAAATTTCCACGAGCAGGATTTGAACCTGCACCCTTCTGACATACCGGGTCAGGTGCTCTTCCAATTGAGCTATCGTGGTTCTAACCAGCCCGCCGAAATTTCAACACTATTTACTTTTTTTTACTTTGAAAGCCAAAGGCGCCAATTCAATGTCAACAACTACCGTCATTGACATCTGATCATAATATTTTTACAAATACTAAAGATCATTTAAGAAGTAGGCTAGCTATTCGTTAGCTGCTCGTGGAAATTTTTTCAACATTATGTTTTTGTAATTTGTTTCGCTACAAGCGTTAAAATTATATAAACAAATCCAAAACATTTTATGATTTAATACGGTTAGTGTAACTATCATAATTTTTATGATCCAATAATGTCGTAGACTGTATGTAATTTTTTGGCTGTACATACACTGTGGGATTCTCAGAACTATATAGCTTTAGCTTTAGTATTCTGAGGTGGGATTTTAAATTAAAAAAAAAGAAATGGTGGCGGATTCACTACAGCTTCACGCGGACTCAACATCGCGGTTTTTTGAAAAGTTGGGGTGTAAGGCACCACCAGTTTTCGGGTTGGAAAATAAGTACAACGGTAAATTATTTGCCGGGGGTGTCGTTTTTAGGTAAATGACGTTATTTTTTACTTTTTTATTTTCAAGTGCTAATTGCTGCACTGAAGCTAAATTAAATATTCATAAAATTTTATAAAATACAGTGAAAAAATTAAACGCCCACCCGACCCAGCCAGGAATCGAACCTGGGTCTTCCGCAATCCGGGCGGCTGCACTGACCGCTATGCTACCGGGAAGGCTGACGTAAGCGCTGAATTTTGTCACTGCTATTTTAATATTTTTGAGTGCTTTAAGCGGCACTAGCGCCATCTATCCAAACGGTTGTTGCAACCGATGGCCATGCAGATTCATCTTTGCAGATGAAATACCACAAATTTAATAACACAACGCTACAGTAAATTTTACTTTTTTATTTTCAAGTGCTAATTGCTGCACTGAAGCTAAATTAAATATTCATAAAATTTTATAAAATACAGTGAAAAAATGCCCGGATTGCGGAAGACCCAGGTTCGATTCCTGGCTGGGTCGGGTGGGCGTTTAATTTTTTCACTGTATTTTATAAAATTTTATGAATAAATGACGTTATGTTTTGTCTTTGTCTGCCACTCTCCTTAAAACATAGCGGTCACGGGCACGGGTCTTACTCGAAAAAAGAGACTCTTGAAACATATTGTGATAGAAAACTAACCTATATGCACTGCGCCATCGATGGCGCAGTGGTTAACGCGCCCGGTCTGCGAGTGCTGAGGTTAAGTAACTTTCGTAAAGGCCGTTCATCGGGTGGGTGACCAAAATATTATCATCTCTGTGCTTCGGGAGGCACGTAAAGCCGTTGGTCTCAGCTGCATCAGCAGTCGTTAACAACCCACCAATCCGCACTGGGTCCGTGTGGTGGTTTATGGCTCGTTCTCCCTCTCCATCCATAGGGAAGGCTCGTGCCCCAGCAGTGGACATAAAATGAGCTGATAATGATGATGATAATGATCCAAATTTGACAAATTTCTTCAATACATTTTGAACCATATTTTTAAGGTAAGTATAAAGTTAAAGCTTAGGGTTCAAAGTCTATTGAGGAAATTTGTCAGTTTGTAGTAGTCTGATCTCTGCTTATCGGACTACCACAATCTGACACATTAATAAAAAACTATTTAGTTAAAAGTACTTATTGAAATCGCCTTGGACTAACGTCGCTAAGGTAGCACTTATATACAGTTGAATGGTATCGTATCATGCATTATGCACGGCGCTAATTGCCCCAGTAATGGCCCGCTCGCTGACCCTTTCAATAAATTATTGTTTCAGTCAACAGCAGCTAGTTTAATTCGTGACACTAGCCTTTGTCCGCCGCTTTGTTTACAGGGAATTTGAGGAGAGACTAGAGTCCAACAACAGATAATTAGGCTAAAAACGGCTTATTGGGCTAATCGCTTTGCCCGGGCTTCCCCTACGTAAATATTAATGATGACTTGATTGCAATGATGGAGGTCTTTGCCCAGCAGTGGGATAGTCATAGGCTACTTACTATAACTGCAATATAATAAAGCCTGTCAACAACAAAAATAACCATTAACTTCTCTACATAAAACAATAAAGTTTGAGTTAAACTCGCTACAGCGGTCTTAATTAATTTGAAGTTAAGGGACAAAATAAGGAGACTGCAGAAGGAAAGCTTTATACAAACGCGCTCGAGCAACGTACACATAGACAACCTCTCACAGGCACGGAATCACACAACAGCAGCGCTCGGACTGTCCCGTTCCGTTCCGTGAGCGAGATCCGTGTTCGTGCAAAGAACTAGTGGTGTTGAATTGGACTCTACAAGATACATGGTTGGCACCCCGACGTCCATCTTCCGTGGATACCAGACAAATAATAATAATAATAAATAAATAAATAAAAGGTAGGTGACATCACTGCACGCGAGCGCCATAATGCTTACTTTCTGGGTCCTCCTTGTGTTGTGCCTTAACTTCAGGCAAGTAACGCGTTTAAATGAAACGTTGGAGACCTTCGCAACTCGCGGAGGGTCATTTAGAAACCAAATCCGCGAATGTTTCCAGCAACTTTGGCAACTCATCTTGTTGCCTAAGTGCTGACATGTTTTTGTAATGGTCCCGAATGCTTTTAACTTATCTGCTAGAATATTTTCGGCTACTGCCAAGGGGTAGACCACCGGGTTTAGATTAGACCCAGATTAAATATATTGTACCATCGACAAACGATACACAATAATATATAAGATTAGTTACTATAAGATTTTGTGGTTACTGCACTTCGATTTTAATAAGGATGTGAATACGGATACTGAAAACCAATATCTATCACGTTACAAATTGTAATAGTTAGTTCCTGTTGCGTTGTTGCGCGTCGAGTAGAGCAATTAGCCCCACGTCCAATATCCATACATATAACTGTTGATATGCTCTTCTACTAGCCTGTTATAGTTAAGAGTTCAGTGATGTGTTTCGGAAATAGAGCTTTGAACTAGACTTGTTGGTATTATGTTCTATTCGTGTTCGTGATGGTGTACCGACTAGAGTCGAAGTGGGCGCCATGGCCGAAACCGGTCGGAATAATATTAATCATCACCATAATATAATCATTACATATTTAAAATAAGATTTCGCTATTGTTTAAATTCATTATAACTAGGCAAGTATTTGATCGCGGTCTCACTTGATGGTGATGATGCGGCCTCTCATGATGCAGCATCAGCTAGTTTAGTTTTTACACGTGAAAAAAAAGCACAGTCCCAGCAGGTTTCGCATCTGGACACCGCTTCGTAACATTAGGTGGAGCAAAGTCATTTGCCTACATATTAAAAAAAAATATGAGGGTGGTCGCTATCCAGTCGAGTTCGCAGCAGAATTCTAGTGAATTGTTGCGCACACAAGGACACCCGTTACACATATTAAGGAGATCCAGGGGGGTGGGGGAAGTGAAGAGTCATGTCTGCGGTTTTGTTAATTTGAATAATGGTTGATTATTAACCGTTAAGTATTCGTGAGTGTGCCTGAGTGTTGGCAATTGAATAAACAGTGCAACGTCACTTTTCAAATTCCCTCAAGAAGTCCGACCGAGGACTTAGTAAAGCCCCACATCCTTACTGAGATACACGAGGGGACGGGGGATATATCATATTATCACTTCTCATTTCTATTATCATTCATCATCATCATACAGGAAGGGAATATTGTATATTACAAGCTTTTATTTATAAATAATTTATTTACAAACAAAGACAATTACAAGATTAAAATTAAACTTATAAAAAACAATAAACTATAACTACTATTAACTATAAATAAAAAAATTGCCCCAAACCATCCCCATCCCATCAGGCAGAGTGCCCAATAAGCTAGCAGCATTGCCACGTTGGATAGCAATGCTCATACGCTGGCCCAAGTAGCTGCCAGCTCTGGGTCCCGGGTGATTTCTACTCATTTTATAGAAATATCTTTAAAGAGTTTGTGAGCACTCGGGCCCCATGGACCTAATGTTCGGCTTAATAAACAGCTCAAATATGAGATCCCCAGTCAGATTCTCATACGTTCGCCGTTTGAGGTTCACTGCATGATTTGCAGCCGCGCCAGCGCTAACAGAAGTGCTTGGAATGTGGGACGGTGAAAGCGTGTCGACACAAGTTGCATCCCATGCCAGAGCCCGTCCCACCCTCCAAGGAACTAAGGTCATGCCGTCCGGTCTTTTGCCGTCATCAAGTGATAGACTGGAGGGTTCGAGTACCGCTGGTACTCCAGCAGTGACAAGAGCCCGTCAAATGATGTCATTCAGGTTATGATGACGAGCAAAACGACCAGCACTTCTAGCACAGGACAGCCCGTGGTGACCGATGCTGCCCACGGGCGCGCCGCAACGTCATTGTTGGGGGACGATACTAGACGCAAGACAGTGACAAGGCGAAAAGGCAACTACGGTCCAGCAGAGTACCCGTATTTGGAGAGGGTAACTCCTGCAAAGACCTGACTCCTAATTTCCTACAGCTAAAAGACGGGCGCACTCTGCAGGGCTAGATGACGTGTTGATAAGGTTATTATGCAAAACAGTCCGCAGAGAGGCTCGTCCCAAAGACTTTGGGAAGAGGTGTTTGTGGGATTTTCGGAATTCGGGCAAGAGATCAAAGGCAAGAGCACGTGTTAGGGCCCAATAGAGGGCCAAATACCCAATGGTCATCCAGTGTTGATTGTTAACAAATTAGACAGTAACCATTGGTTTAAGGTATCTAGATCTTTTTGGGCGTCGGCGATTGTGGAGTGAACTGAGTGGTCGAATTGGTGGACGAGTACTTTGGTGCTAGGTGGTAACCAGGGTCTGATGATGGAACCGGTAGGTGGCCATAGGAACTCGGTAATTAAACGACACAACCCCATCGAGTTAGGGCTCGTTGGGTATTTGGCCCTCTATTGGGCCTTAAACACCAAATAAAACTTTTACTTTTATTTGGTGGGCTGAATGGTATGAGGGCGTATAAATATGTCAGATAGTTAACGTTGCGCCAAGTAATAAAAGGTAAGTAAGTAATAAAAGCTGGTTTTTAAAAAGTTTTTATTTTTATTTTTTTTTATATGTTTTAACTTGTAAGAAAAATTACTTTGACACTGGCTAAATGTGCTAATCACATGAAGCCATCAAGGCTTCGAGCTTCCGAGCTGTTCCGAGATATATGGTGTATGTGTGCGTTGCTCGAGCGCAGTATGTACATATTAAGCTTACCTTCTACAGGCTCCTTATTTTCGTGTCCGTTACGCCAAAGCTGACTCCAAATTACAGAATGGCGCAAGAGCTACCCGGGTCTGAGCTAAATGATTTCTCCCGAGACGCCAAGACAAAGTCTCCTGCTCTGTCCTAATTAGCAGTGTCGTCCAAGCGCTGAATACATTATCTACTCAAATGGACGATGACAAACTACACTACTAGTTACTAGATTTCATTAGAGTGATTACGTACTTACCTACGGGATTATTTTGTGTTTGTTGTCTATTACGGATTAACGAGAATAAAACAAACTAGAAAAAGTTACAATAAAGGTAATGTCAGAGTGGTAACGCCATGATATTTCGAGCAATTGTAGACTTTTTGGTGATATTCTGTCGGTCTTATGAATATGTATAGGTTCAAGTTAAACCAAAAACATAACGTTTAAAATATATTGTGTACAGTGGATCGTTATGTATAATTTAAAATATGAAATGAAATGAAATGAAAATACTCTTTATTGTACACCATACAAAATACTTAGAGAGGACAATACAAGAAGAAGTGCAAATGGCGGCCTTATCGCTAAAAAGCAATTTCTTCCAGGCAACCATGTGTTGAACTGGACAAAAAAAGTTAAGAAATGAGCGGTAAATGGTGTTCTCCGAAATATTAATTGACGTGTATTGACACACAATATAAAAATACTAAATTATCATACATACAATGCATATACCTACATACAGCTATATACATTTAATACATACATATAAACTAAATATATATTATATGGACAAAGTGTTACATTATACAAGGAATGTATAATAACATTAGTGTCAAAGATAGATAGTGCTCTCTAACTTGTTGCTTAAAACTATCCGAGGATTTTGCACACTTGACTTTTTCAGGCAATGCATTCCACAGACGGACAGCATGAACTGAAAAGGAATTGCCAAGAAAAATATGTTACTCAAGAAACCTTAATTGTAAAGTAATGTTGTAATGACTATTAATACCTGTTTCAGGAAGCACAGATAGGCAGGCTCATTCAAATCGTATGCTCAGTATACTCTCGTATATATTCAGTTTAAATTGAATGGAGTTTCAAAGTGTTTATTTTCGTTCCACGTTATTTTGTTGGGAATGTTGTTACTATGTATGGATCTCTAATACGGATCGACTTATAAATATATATATATATATATATATATATATATATGCCCTTCAAGTTTAGGTTCCGTAATTAGAACTGGCTGGTTTTAGGCTGGTAGAACCACGATAGCTCAATTGGGTGAGCACCTGACCTGGTATGTCAGAAGGGTGCAGGTTCAAATCCTGCTCGTGGAAATTTTTCAACATTTTCACAGCCTATTCATATCAGAAGTGTTTACAGAAGTTCGTAGTATATTCAGGCAGGACAATAACACAAGTTTCTCTGCTGATAGTTGCTGATGTCTGCTGATAGTACGTTGCGGAAGACCAGCGTAAACTGATCGCCGGTGGAAAAGGGACTCCTACCTAGAAATGCTTTATAGTTATAAAGCTTATGATGATGATGATGAAACAAATATCATGAGGATGGCTGGTCAGAGATAACTTTGTCGCGGTGCGTAAAGCTGGGTGCTCATTAGCGAGGTTACTGACATGTAGGGCCTATCACCAAGTCAGCAATAATAATACGTTATGTGAATCTGTAATACCTATAATAATTTTAACACAAAATCACCTGACTACTTGGATGTTTTCAGTCTCTCGCAAAACAAGTTTAAAAGCGAATTACGTAAATTACAAAATTTTTATTCTGAATGATTTTTGTATTCTTTGTTTTTTTTATTAATTTAGTTTGTTCGATTTTTAAATTTAAATTTAATTTTTAATTTTGTTTTTCGTGTTTGTCAACTTATTGTGAATGCTGTGTACGCTTTTAATTGGCTGGCATAAATGTATTGTATTATTTATCTGTGTAATATTAGTGTGTATTGCTGTAATTTTTTTTTTTTTTTGGAGAGAGATTGCTGATTGCCGCTGCGGCATTTTCAGCTTCACCGGGCTTTTTGGGGGCGGCGAGGAACGTAAAGGGTCCCTCAAGCCGTGTGAAACGAATCACCTTCAGAGGTTATCTAGAGGGAGCGGCATCGCGCACAAGTGCGCGTCCCCGTGCCCCACTAGATTCTCCGAAGGGTTCGGATCGGATCGGAGGTTCGGATCGGATCGGATATTGCTGTAAGTGTACCTTATACATAAATAAATAAATAGGTATTTACGAGTAGGTAACGGCTCCCGCCCACGACCGAATTTTTCGCCGAGGTTTTAGTACCGATTTTATGACCGAGTTTTTGTAAGACGTTTGCGTTGCAACATCAAACTCCATACGTTTCATTTTCACCGATTTTCAATCGGTCACAGATTATCGGATTATCGTGGCGTGGGCTCTTATGCAAAATTACGGTTGCACGGTTAACAACAAAAGTAGATGAACACATCCAGAATTCCAAAATCTATTTATTACAGTAGCAATACTTATGTTAGTCAACAAAATTAGCTCCAGAAATGGATTAACATAGTAAATGGTAATAATAAGCTGAACATCGTTATATCCACAGACCAAATTATAAGGTTATATCCAAAAATATCTTCACGTAATAGGTAGGTACACTACGCTACAAATGTCACTGAACAACATTGAATGTCCGTTAATTTCGGCCACAGATCTGATATTTTGTCTATGGCCACAGCTGTTTAGGGAAATAAATAACAGGCTCTCCGAAGAGCTGAACATCATTATATCCGAAAATATCTTATCGTAATTAATACGTTACTAAGGTCACCGAACTATATCAAAGGTTCGTATCGGCAGTTCTGGCTGTAGGTACTGTAGTGATCGGGACTCCTTGCTTCGGCCAGCTCTGTGGCACACGACGTGACCTGAGTTTAAACGTAGAACGTTAGGAAAAAGGAAGAATAAGAACAAGTGAAGATATTTTTAGATATTGATTTTGTGACAGCAAGCTGAGGTTGGATTGTAAATTGTCTCTCAATAAAATACACAATTCTAGTTATTTTGTGTTTTCATTACAAAACACCCACAGTAGTTAATTTTCGAAGAAAGAGAAATGGATAGCACAGTTAAGGCACAAAATAAGAACACTGCAGAAGGTAAGCTTCAAACAAACGTGCTCGAGCAACGCACACCTATGTGTATTCTCTCTCGCAACCTGCGAGATCGCAATCTGCGCTCGGACTGTTTCAAGATCCGGTCTGCGTCCAAGTCTTAGCCTGTGTATAAAATAACGAGTTGGTATTTACAATTGTAATACATTCATCATCATCATTATCTTTTGTGTCATGCTCATTTTATGTCCCCACTGCTGGGGCACGAGCCTTCCCTATGGATGGACAGGAGAACGGGCCATTAACCACCACGCGGGCCCAGTGCGGATTGGTGAGCAGCCGGGACCAAAGACTTTACGTGCCTTCTGAAGCACAGAATTTTATGTTATGCGAAATGTGATTTATCTAGATGGTCGTTCCTATAAGCGGTAATAAGTTCCTTTATAATATCTGCAAAATTTCTGCACTGAAATAACAAATGCCATTTATTTTGTAATTAAAAAAGATACCTTTTTTCCTTTACACATAACTGTTGAGATGAGAGACAAATCTTAACCAATTTTTTTTTAGAATCAGTAAACTGATTTTAACTTGTAACTACATATTGTGTTAATAATATTATTCTTCGTTAAGTTGTGGATAATGTTGCGCGCTTAACATTTATTTTATTTTGTTTGGGGAGTTAACAGCATTATTCACAATTTTTACTTGACATCTGACAACTTATGAGCTAATAACAAGCTACCACATTTACAAGCAGAATTTGAGAAAAAGAAAATTAACTAGGAAAACAAAAGTCATCCGCACGTATTTAAGAGTTAACATAGTTTAGACCTGTCCTGCATTAGAACAGACGCCTGCACATCAACCTATCCAAAACTGTCAAATTTCTTCAATACAATGTCAACCATACGACTTAGTTTTATAACTCAAAGTCTATTGAGGAAATTTGACAGTTTGTGGTAGGTTGATGTGCAGGCGTGTGTGTGTACAATAAAGATCGAAGCGGCTATCTGAACTGAACTAGTTGTCATATTTACTAGATCTAATCATAAAACTATTCATTAACTACGTATTAAGTTTGGTATGTCTGTACATAACATATTTATGGCCGGGAAGCCGCAACTGCACAGTAACTCGATTGAGCAGCGGCTGGCGCATTGGGGTTGTGAACTCGCAATTTTAATAACTTTCGCAATGCCGCGCCGGGGGGCCTACCGCCTAACTCTATCGCCATCGCTCTCGCTATCGCGCTCTATAGTTTATGGCGTAATCTTGTCATTTCGAAAGCGGTATAAAAGCAATATCGAAAGCCGACCGATTTTCGTGAATCTTAGCGTGCATATCGGCTAGGGTGGAGAATCGGACAACATCTATTTTTCATCCCCCTAAATGTTAAGGGTGGTCCACCCCTAAACTTTTTTTAGATTTTTTAAATTTTTCCAATACAAAATGATTTGTTTGTAGTGTTGTCATGGAAACTGTCAAAGCGGTACGAAGTCCGCCGGGTCAGCTAGTTATAATATATATATGTGTATAGGTAGGTATGTACGTATATGTATTATAATTATTACCTATTAGTACCGATTTATTTATTTTATGGTCAATAATTGGACCCGCAGACTTTCTTTTCCAAATACAGCTAGGGTTGGCTGGAAGAGATCTCTTTTAGAGATAAGCTCATCCTTGTATATGTTTTTTATAATGTAATTTATTGTGTGTACTATGTACAATAAAGGATTAAGAAAGATTATCGTACTGTCAAGAAGTCCTTAGTAAAGCCCTGCTTCTTTACTCTATTTCAAGGGGGGGGGAGTATAATTTTTAACTTATTTCTATAATAATTCTATTCTATTAGCATTAGCATCATTTGTCTTAGGGGCTGGTTGTTGTCGGTACAACCTATCTACTCGCATTAGGCCAGCCTGGCGGGTAAAAGCATAATCTCCATTGCTATTGTTTGTCTGGGAAGGCCTGAGCCCAACAGTTGGACGTTCATACAGTAACAGTTCGCCAGTGAGCAGCTGGCTTAATGGCATGCGGCGGCCCGGTTGTCCATTAGATTCCATTAGAGTCCATTCGGTTGTAATTGAGATGGCGACTGCATCGTCTGGGGATTAGAACGCTTTAACTCAGCGGAGGAGACAATATTCTTTGGACAACTATGGGACTTCCGGAAAGGTCATGAGAGGTCAGATTGCAACCAAAAGCTTGATTTGTTGAATTCAATTTATGTGCTTGATGCACATACATTGAATGACAGAAAGAAGCTTTATTGAATACAATCACACTCACAATACTTTGTCGATTGGACATCAGCTTTCTATCTGGGTGCCTAGTGTGGGTTTTAACTCTTCTCGTATGTCGCTAGGAGGCGCTGCTTCAATGCCTTACTAATTTTCGTTTACGTAAACGTAATCGAATGAATACGGACGATAGTAAACAAAACTTACACTAAGCACTCTGATCATCTCTGCCTTATCGTAAAATACACTTCCTCGTCGTTGTGTTAAAAAAACCTTTCATTTACACCACTGCACAAGGGATGGGAAGTTGCTTTGACTTCTATGATTTTGACAACCCTTAAACTGGTACCGAAGAAATAGATTAACTTTTTCAGCTCATGGCTGTTAGGATTAACCCGTTTGCGTAAATTACGCACCTATTTTTATAATTTGCACAATGAATAAATTACTTTAAATCAGAAAGGCTAAGGGATCAGTTATTCAAATTGTGCCCTTGGTGTGGTTTTGCGAGTTCCAGGTTTCCATTTAGTAAAATAGCAAGCGATGGACGAAGGTGGCGAAGAAAAAAAGTAATTGATTTTATAATCCCATAACGGGGAAGAAATTCACTCGCCTGGAGCGCGATTCTGGTATTTTATTCATAATTCAGATGTAAAATATAAATAATAATTTGTATGAAATCAGTAAACTGCACAAAATAATATGTTATCTTAAGGAAATTGCCCTTTGCTACTCATACTTACAATGCAATATGTAAGACTTTTTTCTTATAGTCCTACCTAAGGTCAAAATCAGGCTACCGACACACTATTGAGACGTTATTGAATAAGCAGACTTGTCAGTGGAGTCGCAGATGCATCTGAATCTGAATTCTGAAAATTCTGAAATCTGAATGAGTCTTTGAGGATTAGGTTCGTGTCTCGAATCTGGGCAGGGAGGCCGGAGCTGGAGAGGAGAACCCTACAGAAGCATCTGCGCCTACTTGGGTGGAGTGGTTTTGCAGGAGCCAACCGTCGAACGTGACGCTGTTACAACGCAGTTCTACGTGACAACAAGCTTCATATAGTGACACTATTAGAGGTTTTACTAGTCGTAGCTATTGAGTAGGAGCTGCTGGAGAGGAGAACCCTACATAACCATCCGCGCCTCCCCGGCCAGTGGGTACTCGGAGACGGGTTTTCCACTGTATTTAAATTAATGCTCGTGTCTACAAGGTCCTAATAGTTACATAACGGTCCGGCACCACCGTGTAAAACATTTTTATATACGAGTATATATATATATATCTTACGGGTAAGCACTTGGCCTTAATCTTACCTCATATAAAGTGATGATAAGGCCGAAGGTAAAAAGCGCACTCTACCCGGAATCCTAAACAACTGAGGCACTGGCTATCTTATCTCTAGCGTACTTTACCACTAGACCACAGAGGCGGATAAAATCTGTGTTTGAGAGCCTGGTAGCGCAATAAAAAGCATTTGTTCCGACAATACGTAAACACGGAAATCTGTTCCTAATTGGCATATCGATTACAACATTTACAACTTGTAAACACAGGCAGTCGTAAACACGCGAGACTGCATGTGAATGCATGTTCGATATGCATTGCTGTATATGCATTATTGAGGCCCACTGGAGCCATAGTACCCGAACGATGTACGTTACCTTTTACATTCTTTCGCATTGGTTACGGCTCTCTGAGTAGGCTTAGGCTTGGGAAGTTAACGGCGCCGGCCGGCCTATCAGAATCAGGAGCCAGCAAAGTACCGATGTTGCTTACATCTTGCGGTAGACTCTTGTATATTTTTTTCTACAACAGGAAACTTGGCCCACATCTCACTTGATAATAACTTAAATATTGGTCTGTGACATAATTGAACGGTATAATAGGGTAGTGTACCGAATATGGAATACTTTCCCAATATCGAGCAATGCATTATTATTTAAACTAAACATCTGAGGTTCTCAAACGTATCGATGCTTTTTCCTCTCCTGCAACTCTGTGTAATGGACTAATGGCACATATAAGACTGCAGAAGGACTTCTTGGCGGGAAAGTGAAGAGACATGAGTCTGCGGTTTTGTTTTATTTTCTAAAACTTGTGTTATGTCGAATATTAATGTGAAATAATGGTGGATTATTAACCGTTAAGTGTTCGTGCGTGTGCATGAGTGTTGGCAAATGAAACAAAACAATGCAACGTCACTTTTCAAATTCACTCAAGAAGTCTGCATGAGGACTTAGTATAGCCCCACATCTTTACTGAGATACTCGAGGGGTTGGTGGAGGGTATATCATTTCTCACTTCCCATTTCTATTATCATTCATCAACATTATAAAATGTTTATTTATGTATTACTTGTAAAAAATACTTTTTCATTGGCTAAACGCTTTTGCAAAGCCATAAAAAAAAAGCCCGCAAAAGGTAATCTTCATACAAACGCGCTCGAGCAACGCACACATAGACAACCTCCCACGAACACGGCATCTCGCAATAGCCGCGCTCGGACTGGTCCGAACTATTACGTAGCCCCATTTTGTTGTAATAGCCACTGTTGTGGAGAGAAGGATAAGCATCGTTGCAATTAAGAACCTTAGATGTTGAGTTCAAAGAATAATGCATTGGTCCATATTGGAAAACTTTTCCACATTCGGTACACTACCTCGACCAATTACATTAAAGCTTTGAATGACAATAAGTTTTATTTTGTCTATTAATGTTTACTTTCACTATTAGTAGCTACTACCAGATGATCTAATACGAGTAGCTATATGGTAGTCTAAAAGCGCTGTGCTAAGTCGTAAATCTAGCGCTAAACTGAAACTTTATAGTGATCCGCCACGGTGAGCCGTGTTAGCGTGGCCGCAACGCCACAGTTTATCGCTGTGTAATTATTTGGCGGTGGTATTTACGAGCGCGCGGCATCCGAACCAACGGAACGAATCGCTCTCATAGTTTGTCGCTCGTCAAACAGTAGCGAGTTATAATTATTTTACCATGTCACACATAAAAAAGTTTTTACTGTATATTATAGAGCCTCTGCGGTATGTTTGTTACAGTTTTGCTGCGAGATAATGTTTTGAGCTTCTCTCTCCTTTTTTTCTTCTATTGCGTGAACAACGTCTTTATTTTGATGTTTATATTTTGTTACCATATTTATGTACGTTGTGGTTTGCAATAAAAGTAATGTGTTGGTAGGGTGTTCGACAGAAACCAGAGTTCCACATTTTTGTCCTTTAATAATTAAAAATAGAAATCACCAACTGATTTTAGTCTTTCATCACCATCATCAACGTCCCCACTGCTGGGGCACGAGCTATAGGGGTATGGATGGATAGGGAGAACAGACCATAAACCACCACGCGGGCTCAGTGCGGATTGGTGGTTGTTAACGACTGCTAATGCAGCCGGGACCAACGGCTTTACGTGCCTTCCGCATGGAGGAGCTAGAGATGATACATTTCTGGTCACCCATCCGATGACCGGCCTTTGCGTAAGTTGCTAAACCTTAGCAATCGCAGACCGGGCGCGCTAACTGCGCTATCTAGCTCTTTTTTTTAGTCTTTAGCAATAATTTAATAATGGCCGCCTGCTTCCTATAGCTCGCACCCTGTTCAATGAAAACCTATGTTATTTTTTGGAGACGATAATTTTGTCGAACACTTGCGCCACTACCCTGGTCGGTTTGTTTGGTGGTAAGTTTGTTCTGCAAGCAAGAAGTGTCAACCGCATCTGTTACACGTAAGTATATTAAACTGATCGGCCTATAATTCGCTCGATTGATTAATAATTGCGGATGATATCACGGTGTCGTTTAACCCTGGCCCATCGACGGGGATATTACCGAAAATATATCGTTCAAAGGTGAACGCGTAAAGGATAAAGGACGCGAGAAAGTGGCTCAAATAAAAAGGTCGAAGTAGGTATAACTTTTAAAATATTCGGAATTACTTAATAGTGGTTAGAAGGTAGGTACACAGGTTGGGAAATATTACGCTAAGAATAATGATAAGTTTAAAGGAATTTTGTCTAAATGATAAATAAAGTTACCCAAATAAAGTACCTTAATGAAACAAAACATACGATTTCGAAAGAGAAGTGTTTCGAAAATGTCAGAAGGGTTATTTTATTTTTCCAGCGAGGTGCAATCTAAACAAAACACGGCCTAACCACTAAACAAACACGCTGTACAGTAAATCAAATTAAATTATTCAGTAGACACGTAAATTGGTTAATTACATCAAAGGTAGTTAAACCTTCAAAGGGCCGAATTCCTCTGCGATCATTAAATATTCGGAACTGTAATCCATTGATCCCTCGCCACTACACAAGACAGTCCGGCTCAAGTTTTAAATCAATTAGTAAACCACAGTTGATTAGGGAAAAGCAATTGGTAAACAAACAGTTTTAAGACAATGGATGGTCGACTTCTGAAACAACTCTTAAGAAATACACAAATAAATATGGATGGTTTATTTTAAGGAAAAACACATTTAAAAAAAATCATTTGACTCTGAAGTTGTTCATGCGTTTATTGTTTTGTTTTCGTTTTAGCAGAAAGCGATTTTTAAATGTCATTGGAGAAGATGATAAAAAACGCGGTAAGAAATTTTTATTTTAATTATTTACTTAAAATTTGTAGGTAGATGATGTTGCGTTGTTTTCACGCTGCACCAGTTGCCTTCGCGTCTAGACTTCATTTCCTCCTAACATCAAGTGGAGTGGAGACATTTGCCGTGCTAACTATGAATTTAAAAAAAAACCATACATATCGTTCAAGCGTTTTTCATTATAGAAAATGATCACCGGTGATTTATGATAGGAATGGAAAAGGGAACTCCGCAGTAGCGGCAACAGAAGAGTTCCATGTCGAAGTATGTCGCCATAACAGCGTTACCTACTGTTTTCTGTTAGCTAGAGGTAACGTATAGTCACTTCAGGATTTTGGGCGAAGCACGCGTGTACCTTCGGCCTTTTCGTTACTTACCATTAGGTAAGATAAAAGACACACGTGAAGTAAAAATAATTTGCCTGGAATCGTCCAGTTAATTAAATCCACACTGCAAGACCAAAGGATATTGTAATATCATTTCCCGTAAAACGGAACGCATCCGAATAAAAATAGTTGTCTGTGAAAAGTTTCTTTATTAATTTTGAGACTACCAATACCACCGGACCACGGACCGGGCACCACTAGTGTTAATAAAAACGCGAGTAACTATATCTTTATAAAATTAAATAACTTTATACTACAGAGTATATAAAGAACTTTGTTGCCCATAGGCATAACAGACGTAGGTAGATGCAATCACTTACTTACGTGACCGTGGTCTCCGTATTTCGCCTCCATTCTATTCCTACACAAGGACTCTCAGCTCCACCTCTCGGGTGACAAACGACAGCCATCTATATGCATTAGTGCGGATTAATTCTTTTGATCGCAAACACATAAAGGGGAATATACCCGAAGACCTTGAGGGCGACCTTCCGAAGTTGGAGCATATTGGATTATTGTTATGTTCCGACATAGGTTTTCCGATGTTTTCTAGCGAGTAAGATGTTAGTAAAAATTTTTTGGACGTACTAATAGAGCAGAAATACATAGTCAGTTATACGATGGTACTAAGAGTTTCGCTACTTATTGATTCCGTATTTCTGACCACCCAGTAAATAAAATTAACAAATTTTTTACTCTGTACTTTTCCAAAGTTTGTAATTAGCGCATTATTTTACTGGAACCCACAACCACTGAGGGATGGCTTCTTCTTCTCAAATCTTATCTCATGCTGTCGGAACACTACGACGCCGACGCTTGTATACTTCGTTGTTATGGCGACTGATTAAGATAAGATGGCGGTAGCTAGCCAGGCGGACTAAGAACCCTACCAACAATCAAACCGAGTACTAAATGTGTTTTCCACGGGACATTTAGGATTATTAATTAACTTACGGTCAGTCCGCGTTTCGTAGTTTGCGTTTGAGTAGCGTTTCCATCGTCGCGTCGTCGGTGTGGAAAACATGAAAATAAGATTGAGCCAAAATAACTTTTTTTAATATATATTTACGGTTAAGCACAGTGTTTTGATCTCACCTGATGCTAAGTGATGATAAGGCCAATTGGTGGAAGCGCACTTCACCCGGGATCCTCAACTAGTGAGGCACTGGCTATCTTATCTCATCAACTAAGTATGAGCAGGCACCTGGGGCTGTCACGAGTCACGACCCGGTTAACCCGTGCCGAAATCCTAGCCTTTAACCCTTAACTACTCGCATGGGGTTAACGCCACTTTACTCACCAAAAATTCAAACTTCGGTCTGTTGGGAAGTGCTCCCACCTACAGTAGCTTCCTGATTCGCCCTAAGGATGACATTTTGGTGACAAACAAAACAAACTTTGATCCTCCCAAGAGCGGACGGTGCAATAATTGCCCTAGAGTCATTGGCTGAAATGTGCCAAAAATACATAAAATGCACTAAATTCGCGTGCAATGAGCATTCCATCCCTCAATAGTTAATTAGTAATCTTCAAAATAAATTGGGGTGGGGACCCCGGCGAGTAATTGTGTAATTTCCTTCGTGCGAGTAACTAAGGGTTAAAAGCAACCTCGGGTTGTTAGGTCTCGATGCGATCCCAATCCCTCGGATAATGAAATGAAATGAATATGAACATGAAAATGAAATGAACTGAAAAAGGAAATAAAAAAATAAAAAATAAATAAATTATAAATAATCTAGTAGGGCACAGATACACGCACTTCATTCCGTCTAGAAAACCTCTGACAGTGTTAAGTTTCACACGGGCGGGTTGAGGAACCCTTTAAGTTTCTCGCCGCCCGCCCCTACAAAAGTCCGGTGACGCTGAAAATGCGGCATGACCCAATCAGCAAACTTTCTCTCCAAAAAACACAGGGCCGAAAACTCACACTGTCGGAACAATAATGTTGTCGTTCCAATCGGTTGTCGCCCACCAACGACCAAAAGCAATTAGGTATGGTGAGCTGAAGTTACGATTTTAGCAAAGCAGTTTTGTTTTCATATTTTACTCGCTTCTAAGGGCTATAGCTACGATCCCTGGTGTAATTCTATAAGACCAACTTAATTAATAAACAGTGTTATTGTCGTCAAAAATAACTGATAAAAGTCGATGAAAACAAAACAGGCCTAGTAAAAAAATGCTATGTCGTCTTAGGTTTATGATTATAACTGAAAAGCTTAATACAAAAAGTTATAACATAATGTGTGTTGTGAGCAAACTAATAGCTCTAAGTGGATCTGCCCTTTTATCTGATTAAAAGTTTGTCATATACCTAAGTAATGTAATAAAGGTCCCGTCTTGTTTTGATAGGCAATACACTTCAATGCACCGAGTCGATCTGACAGTAAAGTGTTGCATAAAATTGGCAGGCAGGTATGTCTGAGTTACAAATACAATTTCATATTGAATCCGACACTTTCCTAGAACTTGCTGATTGCCTCAGACGGCATTTTCAGCTTCACCGGGCTTGTTTGGGGGCGGCGAGGAACGTAAAGGGTCCCTCAAGCCGTGTGAAACGAATCACCTTCGGAGGTTTTCTAGAGGGAACGGCGTCGCGTACTAGTGCGCGTCCCCGTGCCCTACTACATTCTCCGAAGGGTTCGGATCGGAGTTGTTGGTGATGTACTCGTAGATACTGTTACAGCTAAATGTCTTTTTAGCTGACTTTTTAATCGAGGAGTAATGATAATTCTGCTTTGGGCGACCATGTATTATGGCCCTTAGGCATAGCCTATTCTCCCTGTGTGCTGTTGCTCACATGACTGATGATGATGTAAGCAGTGGCCATTTTCCTATTTACAAACAAATTATGTACCTATCATCTATCACCATCATAACCAGCTAATTTTATGTCCCCACTGCTAAGGCAAGAGTCATCCCTATAGATGGAAACACTGCAGGAAGAACTGGCCATAAACCACCACGCGGGACCGGTGCAGATTGGCTATTGTTAACGAGTGCTAATGCAGCCGGGACCACCGGCTGAAAGTGCCTTCCGAGGCAAAGACGAGCTCGAGTTGTTATATAATATTTTTGGTTATGTTATTGATGACCGGCCTTTGCGACAGTTCCTTAACTGCAGCAATCGCAGACCGAGCGCGTCAACCACTGCGTCATCGAGCTCCTCATAATTAGTGATAATGAGAAAAGCTTTGACATTCTTCCTAACTATTCGACCTTGATGTTATATGAGGTATTGCAATTCAGCAAAGTACTCTCGAAACGTTTAAGTTTAGAATAGAATTTCCTCGTTTTCATGAAACATTGCAGATTGCAGCGAGTTGTAACGAAGTGAAAACACAGTCGTAAATGCGGTCTCGGCCGCGATAACTTGCTATTGTTCGGTTGCACTCTCAGCATGACATGTGACGTGAAACATCGGTGTTTGATATTGATATTGCAACTATTACATAGATACCTACATTAACTTAGTTGTTAAGGGAAATTCCTGGCTTCTCGTTAGCCAGGATTATTTTTAGATCATGCATAAAATCCATGAAGCTGAAATATACAAAAATCATGAATGAAAATACAGAACGAATCAAAAAAAATATTGTGTACTGTAACTTGATTATACTTTGTCATTTAGACTTATATGAGGAACAGAGAGTAGCCGCGGATCGTGCTCAGTGGCGTGGACTTGAGAGGAGAGGCCTATGTCCAGTAGTGGCCTAATGTAGGCTGATGATGATGAAAATGGGTAAAATGTCAGAATCAAGAGATTTTAGACCTCTTAGAATAGCAGAATCGATCTGTGACGCGCGACTTTCGCAGATAATAAATGTGTCAGTGAGTTTTGTCGGTGCTACCTTATGATGTAGATTTTTAAAATGTTTTTGTTTTGTTCATATAATTTTGACGCAAATTCTGTTGCGAAACAAATTACAAAAACACAAATGTTAAAAAATTTCCACGAGCAGGATGTGAACCTGCACCCTTCTGACATAGCACCTGACCCGGTGTCAGGTGCTATCCTAATTGAGCTATCGTGGTTCTAACCAGCCCGCCGAAATTATTTAACACTATTTTTTTGTAAATGTCGGTACCTTCTATTAAAGCTGTGGAGTTTCTTGCGCCCATTGTTCTCCACAGCTAAAAAATAGACTTCCTGAATGGGTAGTAGGTAAAAAATGTATGGACGATTCAAAAGCACTTTTCGTAAGTTTATTTGAATAAAAAATTTTGACTTTGACTTATCTGAAAATATCTCTTTGAGTTAATGACAAAGGTTATACTATTTATATGTACTCTTCTAGAAAACTCTGACCTTAAAGAAAATTAAAAGACTTGTTGTCATGGCGGAAACTGCCAACTGCTGTAAAAATTGTTTGCTAATTTATTTACAGAATCATGCCACATACTTACAAAATCTTACCTTACTGCTCAGTGAACACAGTTCATATTAGCATCGCACTACGCGTTGTTAACTGAGGAATTTGAATATTGTTGTGAGGAAACAGGTACCTCCACTGTTAAAATATTATATTAGCTATGTAACTTCAAAACAATTTGCATCTGTCGAGAGGAAAGCTATAAAACAACGTTCAGGAGTCATAGTTGACGTCACTTCTTTTCCTTTTTATTGTTGCTTTCTAAGCAATTGAATTTTATTAAGGTTTTCGAAAGAAAAATAACTGATTAGTATTCTTACGCCTTAGTTTTATAGATCATCAACCAAAGGTACTCATAAAGAAAGAGTAAAGTGTCCATTTTTGGCTCTTGACGTCCTCTGTAGCCGTGTGGCTTGCACGCCGGACTTTGGGTGGCGCTTACTCTGAGGTCCCGGGATCGGGTCAATGTCGAAAAACGGACTTTTCGATATCTTGACGGGGCTTGGTGGTTGTGGTACCAAGCCGGAATAAGTAAGTAAGCCGGTTGTGGAGCTTTTGTACACTTGCATAATTTAACAGCATGTTCGAGAATGAACTAACAATGATTGTCAATGAACACAACACAGAAACATGCAAAATAACCCACATAAATTTTACTAAATATACATCAAATATACACTATTTTCAAATCATTGAACCTCTAACATATAAGACCTACCTATGTACTTAACTACAAAACAAAAATATGATTGTACAGTAAAGAGAGGGGTCTCTTCTAAAACAGGTTTTTTCAAACTTAACAGAAGAGACACAAACATTTGTAAAAAACTACTTGTAGTTAATAATAAAAATTTTTGATTTTGATTTTTTTTTTTGATTTTTGATGATTTAGGGATCATTCATACACATAACTGACATTGTGTCCGTGTATGAACAGCGGTGTTTTAGGAATCTCTTTCATCCAAATTTTAATAAAAGCAATCCACGTACGATGATAATCTTGTCTGGTGATGACACCAGCTCATTTTATGTCCCCACTGTTGGGTCACGAGCTCTCCCTATGGATGGATAGGGAGAACGTGGTGGTTGTTAACGACTGCTAATGCAGCTGGGACCATCGGCCAGACACCAACTGCTTTAACCACTGCGCCATCGAGCTCCTTCTAGGTAATCTTGTACTTTCAGTAAACTAAGTAGTACGATACCGCTAAGAATCTGTGATTGAATATGTTTGCATAAATTCATCAAGTTTGATGCTTGACTTTGAATAAACCCTGTTTTTTTTAATCTTCAGATACATATTGTAACTTATATTTTTTACGATGGAGGTTTATAATTGATTATAATCGGTAGTAGCTGCATTTTTAAAGCTTATGACCGTATTAGAGAAAATATAAATATTTTATGATGTCCTAAGTACCCAATCATCATTTTGAGATGCCGTTAGCATTGAAAGTACCAAATAGAAGTCTTTTACATCGCCTCGTTAAACATTCAGCGTGATAGAGTAGAAGTACTTTCATATTTTACATGAATAATCACGTAATTCAATTCCAAAACGTGTATTAAAATTTACAAAAACTGTTTATTTGTTGTATATTATGGTTTATTTAAGTGTTGTTGTGTATTCTAATACAATATTATGTTGTATTAGTATTTTTAAGGACATCGATTTTTAATAATTTTATTATGTTTTTGATAAACGAGTCAGGATTTAGATAACAACTTGAATTTAATAACGTCTGCGTAAAGCATTCTGAAATCCAGGAAAAAAATTAAAGTAAAAATAACGTTATTTTTGTTTTACAAGCATTTATTTAACTTGTTTAACGTAAATACACTTTTACTATAAGTAACTCAATATGTAATTTTTATTTAACCGATTTACCGGAAAGTAAACTTAATGGTTGACAATAACAAAAACACAAATGTTGAAAAAATTTCCACGAGCAGGATTTGAACCTGCACCCTTCTGACATACCGGGTCAGGTGCTCTTCCAATTGAGCTATCGTGGTTCTAACCAGCCCGCCGAAATTATTCAACACTATTTACTTTTTTGGTTGACAATAAGTCTGAAAACCTGGTAGAAAAGACTACACAATTAAGCACGGTTGAGAATCTGGCTAATTTCAAGTTCACAATGTTAAAGAAATAATTTCCCTCGGGTTCACGGCGGCGCCGCCGGCGTAAGAAGTTGCAAACATTAGCTACTGTTAGAACTAAATTCAATACATTCGTGCCAGCTCTTTGTTGAAACTGACTATAAAGTTATATTACCTACTAAAGAGGTTATGGTGGACCCCCTAGTGCGTTCGAAGAAGATACGAACCGCTCCTTCCAGCAAACAAACACATACTACCGATTGTATGACGCCATTGAGGTCGCTATATTAGCTAATTTTAGATAGGTATTCTTGTTACGAACTAACACTTTTAAAAGTTGTTCTTGTAATAACAGCTTTCTGGGGAGCAGAGTTGAGCAGTAAAAGCGTTCCGAGCGAGCGACGCCGAAAACATTGTAAATAATGCGAAGTTGTGAGGGGCACGGGTGCCATTAGCGAACAGTGAAACATTTTAGGTTTATTTTATACTTTTTCAAACGTTCCGTATATCTATTTACCTACTACTCGTAGAATTGTTTGAAATAACAATATAGTTTTCTTTAATTAGCAATAGAGAAATAACTTGTTTAGTTTATAGTTCTGAAGATAGAAATATAAAGATAAAATACATTTTACTAGAAAAAAAACAACCAGTCTCAAGTATCGAACCCACGAACCCTTGGATTACCGGTTCAATGCTCTGAACGCTGAGCTACCGAGCTAACAAAGAGAAGAGAAGTAAGTGGGTAGGTGCCTACTGGCTGATAACGATAATGATGATAATGATGAAATAAAAAAGAAATTAGTTGGTTGAAATAAATTGTAACACACCTTTTCGGACCTTAATCTTCCTAGTATGGAAACTGTAATGAGTTTGTCGCTGTCTGCAGCGCAAAGTAAATATTCTTTATATTCAGTGAGTGGAGGCGACCTCGAAAGGTTCTTCATCATCAGTCTAAACTAGTCCACTGCTGGACATAGGCCTCTCCAAGTGCACGCCACTGAGCACGATCTGCGGCTACTCTCATCCAGCTCTTGCCAGCCACCTTGCAAAGATCGTCGTTTCACCTAGTCTGAGGGCGTCCTACACTACGTTCGCCGATACTCGGTCTCCACTCGAGAACTCGTTTACCCCAACGGTTGTCGGTGCTGCGACTAATATGAATCCTTGGTCCTTAATCCAACGGAACTCCTTGCGCGTCGGGCGTTTTACGAACTGGCTCTGTGGACTCGATCCGATCCGCTTTAGCGCGCGCTTTTGATGACGCCATTGGTTGTGTCCCGTATTTGTTTACAATAGCGTTTCAGTTACTTCATACTTAGTTCATTAAAAATGAACATATTTATAGGTTATGTTTTGTTGTAAGTAATTTATTATTTATTTATTTATTTTATTGGAGACTTCCAACAAAACTTGTATCAATACATCTAATAAGAAAAAATAACAATCAAATCTTACTTATAGGAAGCCACAGCATGTACCAATATAAAGCTAATATATGCTAATAAGTAAAACTATTATCCTAATATATGAAAACAAATGAAATAATAAACATTTATGAATAAATATCTATGATAAGGACTAAAATATACCATGTGATATAATAATTACCTTGCAGCTTTCACTCCTTTGATTTCTGCGCTCGTAAAATCGAGATTTGATACAAAATATGCTGACATCATAAATGTATCTATTTTCGGTAGATTATCCGATTGTGCTTTGACAAAACCAAATCAAATCAAAATATTTATTTGCATAACTAAGTGTATCATACAGGTAGAATATAAATTTTGGTAGCTTTACAACTTAGTGACCTTTTGCAGGTAAGTATTACAAATAAATAGTATATGTTTGAACTTATAGTTAAATTATACATAAAAATTAAGTTATAATGAGATAAAAACTTGATATAAAATTAGCAATTAAATTACATTTACCAATAAATAAAAACATCAATTATTAAAAAATAAAAACATCAATTATTAACATTAAAATTAAAATATTCATCTACAGAATAGAAACAACTTTAAATTAGAAATAAATTTAATTTTCTTTTAAAGACTACAGTATTTTTTTTTATAATTTGGAAATTTAAAAAACCAGTTTCTGTCATCGTCCTAGATTGACTACAAATATATATTCACAAGTAATCACACAGGAATACAGTTTTAAACAATTTTTCTCACAAACACTAATACAGTATAAATATCGACGCCGATAAATCCAATGACGTGACGTGACCATTGACGTCACATTTCGTTTCGACCAATGGTGACGCGTTTTGTAAGTTTGAATTTCCTTCCCTTATTTTTCACTTTTTATAAAGGTAATAATTTATAACTAAATAAGAAAAAATACCTTTAAAGTAAATGTAAAGACTATAAAGAATCTAGAAAAAATATTTGAGACAAATTTAAATTCTATACATATTCCCTGTTGTTCTTACAAGTAATACATTAATAAACAATATTTCCTTCCTATATGATGATGATGAATGATAATAATAAAATGAGAAGTGAGAAATGATAAACCCCCCAACCCCAAGTATCTCAGTAAAGATGTGTGGCTTCACTAAGTCCTCACGCGAACTTCTTGAGAGAATTTGATTGTTTCATTTGCCAACACTCATGCACACTCACGAACACTTAATGGTTAATAATACACCATTATTTCACATTAATATTCGACATAACACAATTTTTAGAAAACAAAACAAAACCGCAGACTTGACTCTTAACTTTCCCGCCAAAAACCAAAATAAATACTTACTTTAACTCCTAGCGTGGGAGATAAATCAAACAGCCAGTATATTGTCTGTAGCTTCGTGTGCTGAGAGCTAAGAGAGTTCTGTATTTGTATTTTACGTGTTATATACTAATTATATCTAATGCTTGTATGTGCCTCAGCTGGAAACAGCGAGAGTGTGTGCTCTAGATACAAAGTCCGAGCTGACGCTACACTTACGATGACAAGTCATAAGTAATCATAGCTTTTACAATTCTATTTTTTAGACCGTCAACGAAGACCGGGTTTTGATACAAAAATTGTAGAGCTTGTTCTAAGTTTGGCTAACGGCTAACCACCATTTCTAAATCAATAATATTGTTAGTAATATTGTTGTGTTCTGAACGTCAGTGATATCGCTCTTTCGCAACAAAACAACGTCAACAACGTATTGACGTGATTTTTTAGATCTACTCTAATCCAATACCACGAAACCAATACCAATCGTATTAGTTTACAGTCATATTTATTTTGTATTCCAAACGAATACCACTTTCAAAACGAATATCAGAACAAGTTTATTAGGTATTAAATACAGTCAAGTACAAATGTTGTATTCATGGTGTTGTATTTTCACAAAAAGATTTGAATCAAAATATAATTAAAAAAATTAAAATTAATATAAAAGCAATATCTTTACATATAATAAAGCTAAAGAGGGTCGAAAGTCTGTACATGGAAGATATTCGTAATATAGTTGGCTGGGGATACTTAGAATTGATAACAGAATACGTTCCAACAGTTTTTAGAATTTTTGTCTGTTTGTCTGTTTATCTCTTTGTCTGTTTATTTGACCGCTCCTCGCGTGAAAACGGATTTTTTTGAAAACATAGACAGACCATGACCCGGACTGGGACATAGGATACTTTTTATCCCGGTAACAGGTTCCGGTGGGATAGTGTAGTCATCGCGAAAGAAGTCGCGGGCGACAACTAGTTAAATATAAATGAGAATATAAAATATGAAAAACAAATATAGTAAATATCTACCTAGTAAAATTTACTTAGGTCAAATATAATAGACATATAATGATCAGTCGCTTGTTAAATTAAGGTAAAATCAAATAATATAAATAATTTACATAAAGTCTAATAATGAATAGTTACTCCCTTAATTTTCCTAAGCAGTGTCTAATAAAAATAGTTTTCAAAAATGGTGTACAAAATATTTAAAAAAATGTAAACAATTAGGCACCTAGTAAGGATTTCGCTACACCTACAAGTTAAAGCAAGTAACTAGTACGAACAGATTTATTTTTGTTTAACAAATCACATGTATGAATAATAACCTACAAATATACCTAGTTATAAATGATTATAAAGTTGTATACAATATAAAAAAAAAATAGTGTTTATTAGAAACAATTATGAAAACTATTATAAACAGGTAGCACTAACAGTTTGATTTTTGGCAAACAAATCACATACTTACGGCCTTACAATCAGTTAATAATCAACTACTTATAGCCTCAAGTTTTCCAAACAGTGGCCTGCTGTTATTATATTTAATAGGAGTTGGTCAGTAACATGTTTCAGCCACTGATTCCTTTTAATAGTTCTAGTTGCAAATTGTTTGTGTGCGTAAGGTTGATTAACAATTACTGTTTGAAAATTTGCATTTTAATAACACATAAATCAAGGGTAATTATCGCAGGTAAAAACAAATTGAATAAATCGCTTATATTCGATTATATCATGTTTTTGTTTTGTTTATATAATTTTAACGCAAATTTTGTTGCGAAACAAATTACAAAAACACAAATGTTGAAAAGATTCGTTTCACACGGCTTGAGGGACCCTTTACGTTCCTCGCCGCCCCCAAAAAAGCCCGGTGAAGCTGAAAAAGCCGTAGAGGCAATCAGCAATCTCTCTCAAACAAAAAAAAAACCGAGTCAGGTGCTCTTCTAATTGAGCTATCGTGGTTCTAACCAGCCCGCCGAAATTATTCAATACTTTTTACTTTTTTACTTTGAAAGCCAAAGGCCGGTATGTCAGAAGGGTGCAGGTTCAAATCCTGCTCGTGGAAATTTTTTCAACATTTGTGTTTTTGTAATTCGATTATATCACTTATAAACGAATACCTTGGTATTAGTTTCGAGGTATTGGATTGGAATAGATCATTTTTTAGAGAGAGTCTGTTAGTAGGTACCGCAATCAAGCAGGTTTTTCTCCGGTCTAATACATTGTGCTCCGGGGCACGCGTTAAAAACTTGAAATGAAGTGAAATGAAATGTAATGAAAAATAAAATAAAAATATTACTTATTTTAGGTACACCATATTATATAAGACATAGAGAGGACAATATACAATAACACTGAGCAAATGGCGACCTTATCACTTCCAGGCAACCAAAACTGATGATGAAGATGATGAACCAAAACTTGTAAACGGCAGACCGAACTTCACGCCGTGTAATTCCCGGACATAGTCTTGGGCTGAAGCTAGTAGTCAATAAACATAGAAATGACGCAGTAATGGGCTGTGGCTGACGCCGATGTTAAGAGACACTCGCCGACGAGAGCAGCCTCGCAACCCTGACCGAGATCACTACACTCATCCCTTCATCCGGTTAGCGTGCACACTGAACTGACTTTCAAATGATAAAGCTATATAAAAACAACCTAGGGTAGTAACACCAGTGTTCGACAGGATCCAATCATCGACATTTATGATTAAACTCCCTTATTCATAAAAACTATTTGAGCATTATTTAGTTAAATATTGTTTTGTCAACGTCACACAAACGTCATTTTGAATTTGAGAAACAGAGACATAAGAATGATTAACTATATAATGCTTAAATAGTTTTTATGAATAAGAGGGTAATTAGTGCTTAGCAACAAATAAATACTGATCATTTGCTTCCTAACTGTCATCACGTCCCCGCCCGATCCTCTAAAGGCCACTACACATTTACAGAATACACTAAACATGCACACTAGTTTAGGCCCAAGACACCGTACTCGTAGAACGAGGGTACGACGAGCCGGTTCAGACGCGCTCTATACCAGGTACAGTCAGGTATCTGGGCGCTTCTCCCCACCACCACGGCCCGGTCAACCTGAGCCGAGGTTCGAGTCGTTAGAGGTGCCC
The DNA here is from genome assembly GCA_949315975.1 of Eudonia truncicolella. Taxonomy (NCBI): domain Eukaryota; kingdom Metazoa; phylum Arthropoda; class Insecta; order Lepidoptera; family Crambidae; genus Eudonia; species Eudonia truncicolella. The sequence goes on along the minus strand of OX438827.1, from coordinate 17,991,913 downwards.
TCGGGTTGTTCCGCTCCGATCTGAACCCTTCGGAGAATCTAGTAGGGCACGGGGACACGCACTAGTGCGTGATGCCGTTCCCTCTAGAAAACCTCCGAAGGTGATTCGTTTCACACGGCTTGAGGAACTCTTTAAGTTTCTCGCCGCCCCCAACCAGCCCGGTGATACTGAAAATGCCGTATGAGGCAATCAGCAGATTCTCTCCAAAAAAAAAATGCCGTATGAGGCAATCAGCAGATTCTCTCCAAAAAAAAAATGTCATCCAGTAAAATGTCGACGACCAATGATGTTTTTTTTTGCAATAAAAAATGTGTCAAACTAGTTATGTTGTCTAATATTTTTATTTCAAACAATTCTGTATGATTTTGTAAATAGCTAAATTGTCATTACATTCAATTGTACCTTTGATATTGACCATCATCTTCTTAATGTTGTATACAGTTAACGCAATAAAGATATTCTACTCCATTAGTAAGTAAATTAAAATTGAAAAATTAATGTTATATAATAAGACTAGTGTCTAAGATATAGCTACTTCCCCTGTCCGTTTTCAAATTACATATGTACCGTAAAGAAAGCTGTAGAGATAAGATGTTTGCGTTCTTTAGGCGAATTAACTTTAATGTTCGTTGTCAGACAAGAGTCTTCTCTGCGTGTAGCCACTAAACAAGGAGACTTCAGAAGGTAAGCTCCATATAAACGCGCTCGAGCACAGAAATAGATAACAAGCTGTTGCGAGATCCCGTGTCCGTGACAGGGCCTATCTTCTATACTATACTACATAAATCTGTAGGTTCTGTATGTACATGCAATTTTTCTGACAAATTTTGAGATAAATATTCGATAATATGACTCACTGACACCAATTCTAGGATTTTTTAAAGTTTTGTCTGTCTGTCTGTATGTCCTCTTATAACTCAAGAACGGCTGGACCGATCTTGATGAAACTTTGTATGTAGTAAGAACATGAGATTGTGCAAATAATAGGCTATAAAAAAATATCTATACTACTATATAAATCTGTAGGCTCTGTCTGTACATGCAAATTTTCTGTCAAATTTTGGTATAAATATTCGTTATATGACAAACTGACACCAATTTTACGATTTTTGAAATTTTTGTGTGTCTGTATGTCCTCTTATAACTAAAAAACGGCTTGACCGATCTTGATGAAAATTTGTATGTAGTAAGAACATGAGATTTTACAAATGATAGGCTATAAAAAATAAATAAACTTTATATACATATTTTCGCACAGCGAAGCGGGCGGGTGACGGCTAGTTTATAATAATAATATAAATAATAAAAGCATTTATTCATTTCCTCACAAAGCAAAACAATAAGTAGATGCATAACAAAAAAAATACTTAAAACTAGTGGCCCTGAAATGGCTCCCACTCAGCATAATATCGAATTAAATATTACAACATTTACATTAGAACATTCTTCTTAAACATAACATTACAAAATGTTTTTGTTTTGTTTATATAATTTTAACGTAAATTTTGTTGCGAAACAAATTACAAAAACACAACCTTTGGCTTGGCGCCTTTGACTTTCAAAGTAAAAAAAGTAAATTGTGTTGAATAATTTCGGCGGGCTGGTTAGAACCACGATAGCTCAATTGGGAGAGCACTGACCCGGTATGTCAGAAGGGTGCAGGTTCAAATTCTGCTCGTGGAAATTTTATCAACATTTGTGTTTTTGTATTAACATTATAATAAAATTATATGAAACATAACATAACTACATTAAAGAAAAAAAAATTAAGATAACCAAAGACAAAATAAAACCTATAAATAAAAAATGTCCTCCAGCTGTGGGCTCATGGGAACGGTCCCAAGAATGCTGGCAACATTACCTCTTTGGATTGCCAAGCTAATACGTTAGAGGCTTCAATAAGGCAAAAAAATTAAAAAAAAATTAAAAATAAATAAATAAATAAAATAAATCTTAGTAAATAACTGTAGGTGTATATTGTGTGCGTTGCTCGAGCCCGGTATCTACGAGCTTGCCTTCTGCAGTCCCCTTATTGTTTTCTTGCGAGTCATAGCTGAGCGCGGCCGCATGCGCGGACAGTAGCGACCACTTTTATAGTGTTATGCCACATGCGGTCACACTCCGTAGACTGTGAGCTGCCATTAACAGTAAACTTGAAACACCTATCCGTTTTTTATTTCACAGTACCTATACACATTTCATTAAATTATTTTAATTATTATTTTGCATTCACAATGCCATAATAATAAAACAAAAAAAAATAAAAACAACGAATAAATATATTTTTATTCCACCAGCGTAAAGGCATTCATTTCGCTCTTACGTGACGATAAGGTCAAAGATGGAAGCGTACTCCACCCGGAAACACTCAGGAACTGGCTATAATCAGCGCCATGGCATATCTATGTCACGGCATCAAGCTGAGTGGCGACCATTTCGGTAGCATCTAGTCGTGTTCTGTTTAGTATGTTTAAGTTTAAATGTTATTGCTCCGAATAAATATTTCATTCATTCATTAATTTTATTTCATCATCATCATCATCATCTCAGCCAAAAGACGTCCACTGCTGGACAAAGGCCTTTCCCAAGGATCTCCATAACGACCGGTTTTGTGCTGATCGCATCCAGTGGCTTCCCGCGACCTTTACCAGATCGTCGGTCCACCTTGTTGGAGGCCTGCCCACACTGTGCTTTCCGTTACGCGGTCGCCACTCAAGGACTATTCCGCCCCAGCGGCCATCAGTCCTGCGAGCAATGTGCCCTGCTCATTGCCATTTGAGCTTAGCAACTCTTCTGGCTATGACGGTTACCTTTGTCCTTCTGTGAGTCTCCTTATTTCTGATTCGATCACGCAGAGAAACCCCGAGCATAGCCCTCTCCATTGCTCTTTGAGTGACCTTGAGCCTTCTGATAAGGCCCATAGTGAGCGACCACGTCTCAGTACGGGACTGCCGTATGTCATATCTATCGTCTATTTTATTTATAGCCCTGTAAAACATAACAATTTTAACGGTACTAACATAGTTGTTACGATGTGATACAAAAGTAAGATGGCGGTAGATAGCCAAGCGGACTTAAAACAAATTAAAACCAATCAAACGGAGTACAATAATATGTACCGTTGGGCATCGAACTGGTTGTCTGGACTTAAGATTTGTGGCTTAACCACTAAACCACTAGGGAGGCTGGTGATTTTTTTATGACAATCCTACTGTTCCTATTGTCAGTGGGGTCCTGTTTCCTAAATTATATTGTCCTAAATGTTGATTTTTTTCTACGCTTGATAGCCTACCAGGTCAAGCGCAGTACCATTAGGTACTCACTTCTTTTATATCTAATTTAAAAAAACCGGCCAAGTGCGTGTCGGGCCATGCGCAGTGAAGGGTTAGTTAGCCCATCTCAATAATGCGGACTCTGAGAAGAGGGTTTTATGAACATTTATTTAACGATGGCTTATACTTAAATGTAGATACTACCGGTTTCACACACCTGACAAAGTTATTTAAGTAGTTCCCAATGAGGAATTTGTACTGCGCCAAGTACATTTTATAAGTTGGTCGACTGTTACTCGAAAACTTGTAAAGCCTACTTAGCTGTGATAGTTTTCCTTTTAACTTCGTCATATATATTACTACCGTGAATTTTTTCACGTATCCAAAAACAACCATTTGGCTGGCAGGGGGGACACTGGAATCTAACAAAATTTTGCACTTTAAAGCTTAATAGTTCAGAAAAGGATGCCTCAATCAAAAAACTGTTTCCACAAACACGCAATATTTTTGAAATTGCTATCCAACGACACATAACACTATGGGGTAGACAAGAAAAAAAAAATTACATCCTCACTTCACGTGTAGACGTGGGGACAGACAGACAGACAGACGGACATGGCAAAACTATAAGGGTTCCTTGTTGACTACGGAACCCTAAAAAGGAGTCAGCGTCAGCGGTTTCCGATCCGACCGCTAGTAATTTCCTTTTTTAGTGACGCCGGCCACGCAGTTCTCATCTCCGGTTAATCCGGGTATTTTATGTACCCAGGTTTATGGGCTTGTCTCTACTTTGCCCGGAATAACACAACGTATACGGGTCACCTACTTGTCACTGATATAGAAGTAAGTAAATACATGGGTCTAGGCTCCGAATATGATTTTGTCCCATTCGGTGTCGATACCCTTTGTCCGTGGGTCCTAGCGCTATAAGGCTTTTTAAGGAAATAGCAAAAACGTTAGTCAATATCACAGGAGACCGAAGAGCTGGCAGCTACCTCGGACAAATAATTAGTCTAGCTATTCAAAGGGGGAACGCTGCCAGTATCTTCGGAACCTTGCCTAAAGGGACTCCTTTTAATAATACACAGTCAGGTCATAAATTCTGTCACATGTTTAATATAAAATAATTGAGACAAGTTTATTTATTATGTAACCATTTATATACCAAAATGAACTTAATAAAACATAGATTCTTATGACAATAAAGTTTATTCAAAATGACCTCCGTGATTTTGAATACAGGCCTTCAATCTGCGCGGCCCGTCGTCTGTCGCAGCACGAACGAGGTCCATGTCATTATCGGCGGCTGCCTTAATCAAGGATGTCTTGAGTGACTCCAAATTGGGCCAGTCTTCGTGTCGGATGAAGTCGATTTCACGCGCCGCCAGCCAGTCTTGTGTGCTCTTCGCTCTATGAGCTGGCGCCGAATCTTGTTGGAATACCCAGTGCCTGTTATTGAACATGGTATGAGAAACAGGTTCCACAAGGTTCGTCAGGACTGTATTTTGATACACAATAAGAATTTCCCGATATTTTTTTCCCGCGTACCGCTTCAACAAAGTGCGGCATCTCTTCAGTCTCAGGTCCATTAGACGAGCATTCAAACGATGTCCTGTTTTTCTTCGATATGCCCGAAGTCCTAAGTCTTCATTTAACACCCTTTTCACCGTGGTTCTGCTTAACCCCATCTGAAGGGCCAACAGTTTCTGCTTACGTTTGGGATTTCTTTGAATTCGCGCCTTCACAGCTTTTATCACTGCTGGAGTCCTAACAGACTGAGGGCGACCACTTCTTGACCTGTCATCTACACTACAGTCTTCATTATATCGTTTGATGGTACGATAAACGAATCTTTTGGTTAAATTCAATTTTTTCAGTAGGATGTCAAAAATTTGAATTGGCGCGTAACCGCAACGATGCAACGCAATAACTGCAACACGGTCTTCTTTAAGCGTCCACTCCATATTTAAAAATGAGTAAAATTCTAAAAAGTATACATTTTTATTATCATGAACAATTCGAAATTCGAATTCAATAAACTTTTTTGTGGCCAGCATTCTAAAAGAAAAGTTTTTACTGTGTGACAATACTTATGACCTGACTGTGTATATTTTAGTTATTACATCATATTTTTTTAAGGTTTTTAGTATTAATGTTTTCATATTAATTATTTAAGTAAACAGCAATAATGTACAACTATTAAATGAAATTAGCAGCTTAAGTTATCTTTTAAATTAACAAAAATTTTATATTCTATTCTATAGTAATAATGCTTGCTTTATAACAATATTCGTTAGTACTATCTTGGATAAATAATGATAAACAAAAACATACTTACATATTATAATGATATTGGAATTTAATAATTAAATATATGTCATACATAAAAGAAGTAGGTGATATTTGATAGTATCTATATGCCTACGATTCTCAGGCGGGAAGCCGTTGTAATGATAGTACAAAACGGACAGTCGGCATAGAAGTGGTATGTATTTTGTGTAGTCCAGCTGTGGACTAGTATAGGCTGATGATGATGATGGTGATGAGTCGTAGCAGGTCACCCAGTAATCGAAATTCGACCCTAGTTAACAAAATACACAATATTTATATATATATTGTTTTTAATTATAAGTACTTATACTTATTGTACAAATACAATTTATGAAACCCAAGCTAGTAAAAACCGTAATATGGGAGCCAGTGTCTTCCCAATAATATTACAGTTTAAATATTAAGTACTAAAGCATACAAAACAGAATGAAACATGCTAATTACATACAAATAATTTAAACAATTTAAAAAAAAGGAAAGAAGAATACGTTTGATTAATTAATATAGTTAGAATAGGTCAAAACATTGCATTATGTGTTTTCGCGCGTGTTTGGGAGTTAGTGTGTGAGGGTGTGAGGGGGGTGTGTGTGTGTGTGTGTGAGTGAGAGAGAGAGAGAGAGAGAGAGAGAGAGAGAGCGAGGGGGGTGCATGAGTGTGTTTGTGTATCAGCGCATTTGCTTAAGATATGACTCTACTTCATCACTACTTATAGCCAGCAAGAATTTAGATAAGACGGTTTTAAGTTGGTAAGTCCTCATTTGTAATTTACTGTTAATCTTAGTGTATAATTTCGGTGCAAGATAACTATATGACCTTTGAGCAAAAGAACTTTTAGTTGTAGGCTGTGGACAGCGACATCTTCGCCGAGTAAGTTGTGGTAAATTTGGGATTGACAATCTATGGTATCTTCTCAAGCATTGGTAAATGAAAAGTTTCCGAACAGACATGACTTTGGCATGACAAGGCCCTAGTCTTACTGAAACATAGATATTTTGTCTTGGTAGTGTTAAGGGATAAGATTAAGAGAGACCCTGTAGATGGTCAGGTTCGCTGGTTACTGAAATACGCCCGTTGTTGGTAAATACAGTTTTATTATACTGCAAAACTGACACAGTTAAAATGGCTAAAACACGTTTTTATATTCGCGAGGCGCAATGTGGTGTCACTCCGAGTACGTTTGGCTGCAGACTGGTGCGGGAGAAAATGGCGGGCCCATTGGCCGGCTAGAGGTGCGACACAAAATTACCCTCAATAAGGTCGATAAAGAAAATACAAATTATATATGGCGCGTCGCTAACAGACCCGTTTATACTTGTCTTAAAAGATACACCAAAATCTGCTAGATACAATAATAGCTGCTTGGCAATGTGTGTGCGTATTTTTAATGAAATTCCCAAGGATCTCCAATTATTGAACAACAATCATTTTCAAAGGAAATTGTATGATTAGTTAGTTGAGAATACTTTTTATGACATAAATGAGTTTTTTTTTGTTTGTTATAATGGTACATTTTATAAATTTAAATTGATTTATCTGACATAATATAGATTAAGAGATTTTAATTTGATGGATTTTAATTATGGTAAGTATTACAGTATACTGTGATTATAAATGTATGTTTGCATGCTATTATAAAATAAACTTGATATGTGATCTATTTAATGATAAATATTAAATAATGGTACATTTTATAAATTTAAATTGATTTATCTGACATAATATAGATTAAGAGATTCTAATTTGATGGATTTTAATTATCGTAAGTATTACAGTATACTGTGATTATATATGTATGTTTGCATGCTATTATAAAATAAACTTGATATGTGATCTATTTAATAATAAATATTAAATAATGGTACATTTTATAAATTTAAATTGATTTATCTGACATAATATAGATTAAGAGATTCTAATTTGATGGATTTTAATTATCGTAAGTATTACAGTATACTGTGATTATAAATGTATGTTTGCATGCTATTATAAAATAAACTTGATATGTGATCTATTTAATAATATTACAACATCTTTATACCATGTCGAAGTGCAATAAATAATTATCTATCTTATCTTATCTTATTATATCCAAAATAGTTGGTTTCGAAGTGTGTGTATGTGACCGTATGTATTATTAGTCACGTTTTTCCTTTTAGATTGAATCACTGAAACTAAGCTGCCCATATTACATATATGTTTTCGTTATAAGTTAATTAATATTCTTCTGACTCATGTCTAGGCTGAATTGTGGCTGAGGCAAGGCAAAAGTTATTTTCTTTGAGGAAACCTCTTTGCACAAGTATTCAGATTAAAGGTTTCTTATAAAAGAAAGAATTCCCCACTTTGTGTCCTAACAGGTAAGGGAAATTTCAAGACCGACAAACATGACACATAAAAGTTTAGCGTTACAAATTAAATTACACTGAATTAAATTATACTAGAAAAAATCAACCAGCTTCAGGAAGCTCGAGTGGGAATCGAACCCACGACCTTTGGATAACCAGTCCAATGCTCTGACCGCTGAGCTACCGAGGCCAGAGAAGACTCGTTGAATTCTTCTAGTAGTTTGTGATTTACGCTGCATGTCAGCGGTACTCGAATTACGTCACTGTTAAGTTACTACCCTCACAGTCGAAACAACACTTTTGCAAGTATTTAATTTTATTTTTTCGATTTCCACTTGAGCTTCCTGAGGCTTGTTAATTTTTTCTAGTAAAATTTTATCTTGTAATTTATAAAGCACTGTAAAAGAAAAATTAAAAAAAAAATACATACACTGCATCTATTTTATTTAAAACTAGTTGACCCGGGCGGACTTCGTACCGCTTTGACAGTTTCTATGACAACAAAACAAACAAATACATCAAATGTTTCACAGCTAGGAACAATTTGTATTGGAAAATTAAATTGTCGTTTTTTAGTAAAAATATTTTTTTTCTTTTAATTTTCTTCTGTATTACAAACCTTGTCCTGACAATAACAAAGACAAAAAAACGGGAATTATTTAATTTTGTGCAGTCGATCGGAAGTTATGCGCGTACATACATTTCAGTGATTCATTTCTATTTATATAGACTAGCTATTTTTATAATATTATGACGTGACGTTACGTTTAGAAAACAATGAGTAAGTAGGTATGTCAGAAGGGTGCAGGTTCAAATCCTGCTCGAGGAAATTAATTCAAAATTTGTGTTTTTGTAATGAGTAAGTAGCTTAATTATTGTTTTTAGGTAACTATCATGTTATATTAAATGGTTTTTCAAACGTTATTATCATTACAATCTTTGGTCTTTAGCTTCAGATATATGTAATAATAAAAATATTTAAGATTTTAATTTATCAGTGATTTTCTCCTTTTTTCTTAGTTTTAAGCCAATTTTGTTATTTGATTGAGGTATTAGGTCGAGGTAAGTCGGGGCTGACATATCCAATAAGGATAAAAGCCTCATAATGAATAAAGAGGAAAAAAAAGATATTCAGCGAACATTTTTCTCCTTTATTTTTCGTAAACCGGATAGAAAACTAATGAAAGTACCCATCACGAGCCCTATCCATATCTTGCTGTTGGCCTTTCCACATGAGTAGAACTCTAGATATTTATTAATATACAGACAAACAAAAAACAAGATAAAAATATAAACAGATAAAAATATTACCCAAGAATGATAATGCTCACACTATAAATATACCTATACAAACCGGAGACTATTTTGACTGAACACTGAAAATTCAAAAATCGTTATACCGTTACCTTAAGAAGCAAATTGTGGATAATTAAAAATTATTTAATTTCGAGCTCCTTCGTGTATCGGAAGGCACGTAAAGCCGTTGGTCCCTTCAGCATGGCCCGCGTGGTGTTTTATGGCCCGTTCTCCCTATCCATCCATAGGGAAGGCTCGTGCTCTTGCCGCAACAGTTGGAGACATACAATGGGCTGGTGATGCGAGGTGAAGCCGAACGAATTGATGCTCGAGTTGAATGCAAAAAAATATGGTTCAATTCCCATATTTTCTATATATATAAAAATCTGTTGCTGTTCATTTGAGTCGCTAAAACCGACTGGCTGGACCGATTTGGCTAATTTTGAAATATTTGTGGAAGTTTAGGGAAGGTTTAAACGGTTAGGAACATAAATTTAATTTAATTTTTCGATACAAAATGTTCCTAGCTATTTAACGATTTGTTTGTTTTGTTGTCATAGAAACTGTCAAAGCGGTACGAAGTCCGCCAGGTCAGCTAGTTTTTATTTAGACAAATCTTCTGTGCGTGTGTATGTCACTGAACTCCTTCTAAACGACTGGAAATGAAATGAAATGGAATGAAAATGAAATGAAATGATTATTTATTCAAACAAAACAAAGTACATTTTAGCTGGTGGTTAATTTTATGATTTTGAACGTCTGTTTTGCCAAACGCAGGGCATGTGAATGTATAATTACATAAAATCTAAATAAAATTAAAATGAAACTAAATTAATAGAATAATAGTTGTATCAAGAGATACAATAAGAATTAGATATAAAAGTGATAATTTTATGACATAATTGTTCATTTTATGAAAATGTTTGTATCGAAATATTCTTTAATTGTATTTTTTCTAAATATAGGTAAACTAAGCTCTTTTATTGACTGTGGTAACTTATTATAAATTTGTATACAGCTTGGATAACAATTCCTCTTATAATATTGGACCGATTTGGATTAAATTTTCTGTGTGTTTTCAAGTGGATTCGAGAATGGTTTAGATTCACAATTGGACCATGGAATATGTCAAAGCGGTACGAAGTGCACCGGTCAGCTAGTCTATCTAAATAGCTCTGTTATACTACTGACATGAACCCGTACCCGTAACCACAACCATACTAAGCTTAACATGAATAATATTTATTTGTGAATAATAAGCACATTAATAATAATGAGTAACTTTCAATAAAATATTATATTCATTGTCAAAATATGTAATACCTTTTACGCAGCTTATGTGTTATGTACACTATGCCGCCATCATTATTAACAGTTGGGCTGGGCTTAGCCCAACATGGTGGAGATAAAATGTTTTTGTTTTGTTTATACAATTTTAACGCAAATTTTGTTGCGAAACATTGAATTGGCGCCTTTGGCTTTCAAAGTAAAAACGTACGTAGTGTTGAATAATTTTGGCGGGCTGGTTAGAACCACGATAGCTCAATCGGAAGAGCACCTGACCCGGTATGTCAGAAGGGTGCAGATTCAAATCCTGCTCGTGGATTTTTTTTCAACATGGTGGAGATATTTTATTTTCTAATATGTATTAATATCAAAGAGAACAAGAAAAGAAACTGCAATTCAAGTAACATATGGAAGAGCAATACGAAAACGCTTCACCGTTGCTTCTTCTTGAAATAAACGGCGCTTAGAGGTGACGTCACGAAGACAGCCCCGCTACACACGACTTTAAAGTTTATACTGACACCCCCCACCAACCGTTAGGTTATAAAATTAGGTGTCAGACATTCTTGCGCAAGTACAAGGGACCATCTGCGACTCGTCTGAACGTCACGAGGACATTCGCCAACGTTTCGCCTAAGCTGCTTACTTACAAAAGAGACTCGTAGCAGACAAATATCGACTCTATTGCAACCGCCTAAGTTGTGTCCGTTCATTGTGTGCGGACCGACTCGTCTTGATACTTACGAGACGCGCCAAGTGCTGAGCGTTGTTGGTAAAGCCCCCGGAGCAGTTGCATTTGATCTTTTGACAAAGCTCACTGGTACGATTACACTGCTGTCTGCGCGTCAGTTATGCAGGATTGATAACTTTAGTATTGGAATATTGCGCTAAACTTCGTCGTAACTATTGTATGTATAACTTTGTGTAACTGTTGTATCACTTCATTTTCAGTCTTTATACATTTCGGTGTCCAATACAAACTCCAATTTAATATTTTCGAATCACTTAGGCAACCAGCGTTTTTTTAACTAATTTTATGTGATTTTATCAGTAATTTCGATGATTTTTGAAATGGACAGGTTTATAAACATTATAATCGACTACCTAGAGCTCTTAAATTTTTGAAAAACTAATTTTAGATCAACTGAGTTTCCACTTCGCAAAGAACCGCCTTCTTCATAGTGAACAACATGGTTTTACAAGAGGAAGTTCTACTACGGGTGCATGTGTAACTCGCTTAAACATATTTTTGAGACTTGGGAGGAATCGCAGAATGCTCTTGGAGCAATTTGCGATCTCTCGAAAGCTTTCGACTGTGTTGATTATAATACCTTTTTTTCTAAACACAATGGAGTGCACGCTGATGCCTTGAAATTGATTCAATCACATCTCAGTTGCAGAATCCAAAAGGTTGACGTGAATAGATCCATATCATCTGGATCTTCTGTGCTGATGGGGGTTCTACAAGGGTCAATACTAGGTCCATTCTTATTTTCAAATTATATAAACGATTTACCTTTCTTTCCTGTCCTGAGCCGTTCCTGAGCCGTTTGTGGCACTTGCACAAAGTACCATTAACAAGGCCTTAAAAGACTTCATTGAAATTATTAAATTATTTTAGTTACTTCCACAGTATTAGGTATGTCTTATGGAATTCTGCTGTGGAGTAAAGCTGCTGACATAAATCATAAATTATTGTCATTACCAGACTCTAGTGAGCCACTTGTGCACTTAGGTGGTGATGTGGAGCCCATTGCTGGGTGTTCAAATACCATTTCTCCAGTTAGTGCTACTGTGTCCTCAGGTTATTATAATTTGTTTATTAATAATTAACAGTAGTAGTATAATATAGCAAAAAAAATGTTTCATACCCGACGATGAGGTGACATTAGGTCAAAGTTAGTCACAGAACCGAATTAGTCTACCCCGATTCCACGTGGTACTAGTTTGCCATACGCTAGAGTATTATTATGAGCCCGGAGGCGCGGAGGGAGATTACAAACACAACATTACAAACATTATACACACTACCATGTATTTGACACACTCGCATATATACACTTCAAAAATTTCAAAAATGGAAGAGGAGCGGCCGAAATCTGTCAATGCCAATCCAAACTCACATTCTATCTTTTTTAATTTTTCATTACTTAGGATACAATCCGTGCAGCCTTAATAAAAAAAACAAATTTCGACCACTGGGCGACCACTAGTTCATATTAATAGTTGATATCAAGGCACGGTGCTTACCCGTAAAATATACTTAAAAAAACTGTTTAACCAATCCTATAAAAAACTTTTTTAAAGTTTAAATATATACATGTATTATGTAGTTTAGTTACATATCGTAGTTAAATACATACGTTGAAATAATTCATTAAATAAATAATTGCCTAATAATGAAATAAAAATAAATTAAAATTGCAACGATTCTCTACTGTTATCATCTAATTTCTTGCTGAATAGATATACCTCCAATTCTGAATAGTTGTTACTCAGCGTTGTCGGCATGGAGACTTTTAGTGCATATCTTCGCGAACAGTCTGTTGTCTCAAATTATATCTACTATTAGATAGTGAATCTTCTATTATCTACTTTTGAGACATAAAAGAAGGAAAAATAAACAAACGAACAAACTCAATTTTGTATTGCTATTTTAGAATTAGTAAAGAGTGATGCGTGAATTCGATACATGAAATTGATAGTCACATAAAAGTACAAACATCAATATTGTTCATTAGCAATATTCTAAAATAGATTTTATGAGTTCGCGGAGCCGCGTTCATGCGAACCCAGCTAAACATAAAAGCCTTATATTTGATAAGTACGCGATAAACGATCGCCAGTGTATTATGCACGATACACGAAATCAGATAGCACGCGGATATGCGCAATCAATACAAATACGTGTCCCTGTATAGTAGTTCGGTGGTCTTAACATTACCATTATAGTTACTCGTAGTATCAAGTATTCCATATCAAGTATGTTACTTGATATGGAATACTTGATACTACTAAAAAAATATACTAAAAGGTTGCAAGTAATGTTTTACTTGCAACCTTTTAGTATATTTTTTTTTACATCTAGATTTATATTGACTGACTGACGGATCAACGCACAGCCTAAACCGCTGATTGTAGAGATCTGAAACTTGGACGGTGTGTTCTTTGTATGATTTTCCGAAATTCTACCCCTAAGGGGGTGAAAAAGGAGGGCAAAGTTTGTATGGGGCAACGTGATCACTTACTTCAAATTTTGCAGAATCTTTTTTAACAGAATCATGGAGGACGTGTTTCGTATTTTATTGAAATTCATCCCCTAACGAGGTTATAAAGGGGTTAAAAGTTATTTTGGCAGTGATTTGCTTCGAAGTTGATATCAATACTCCTTAGTGTTTTGATTTAAAATACTTTTTATTTTGACACATGTTTGAAAACTCAATCCGATTTTATTCAAAAAAGGTTGAACTCACTTTAAAACATAGGCAAATACTCTTTAAAATTGCTGTCCGTTTGTCTCGCTAAAACTCGAGAATGGCTGGACCGATTTTGATTTTTAAATTTTTTTGGAAGTTGAGGGAAGGTTTAAACGGTGATAAACATAAATAATAAGTAACGGAAAGTACTAAAAACATCAATTTAATTTTCCAATACAAAAAGTTCATCGATTTGTTTGTTGTCATAGAAACTGTCAAAGTGGTGCGATGTCCGCCGGGTAAGCTAGTTAAAAAATAAAGTTATTTCAAATAAACATTGAAATAACGATTTTGGAGAGGAGAGTTAACTACATTTTCAACGGATCTACTCGCGTTCCATAGCTTGCTACCATTATCTAAAAACATCTGATTGCTGGGCTCTGGCCTTTCCACATGAGGAGATTGAGCCATAAACCTCTACATTGACCCATAGCGGGTTGATTGGTTTTGATGACAGTTATGTAACAACAACAGCCAGGTAAGACGGCTTAGCGTGCGTTACTAAGCACGGAAGAGATCGAGATATTTGAAATTGATTACCAAACCGAAGGTTGCTTAACTTTCAATATCACAACTTAACACGATCTTCTTACTTACTCATGTAGATTTTACATTATTTTGTACTGAATTTCTATTCCTTTCTAGGATTTGTAGTCGTAGCGAGACTCGTGATGTAAGTGTCCTATGTTTTTCAAGCTATTTTCTTACTTAAAAAAAAGGCGCATATCGAGTGGACACGTAAAGGCTGATAAACTCTGTTTTTCCTGAATTTATAAATTTAAACAATTTACCTTACTTACTTTGCACAGTAAACAACCCAACAGAATATGTCTACGTGTATGTACTAAGAAGTGGTAATTTATTTATAACATTACTTTACAACACAAATCTGTGTACGTAATTCCTTTTTCCCAAGAATACCATAAATCCTTTTTACTAAGTTATTTAACTGTCATTATTACAAAACGTCATACAAGCATTTTTTCTCTATGATTCCGTTGCCTAGTTGCATTACTTGTGACTCAATTTTCCCAATATAAAATACCTGAGTTAGTTTAGTAGTACTATAATAAGGTAGTTTATTTGCACTTGCTATATTATCCTCGACAGTTTAAGGATAAAGTCAAATTATTGGCAGTAAAGTATCTCATAATAATATGGTTTCCTTGTAGCGAGCGGCCGGTGCGTGATTATATGCCAACCGACAGTACTTCAGTCACCCGCCACTCAGCTTTTGGATCGCACGTCAGTGAAAAGCTTGGGCCCAGAAAGTTTGATGCGGTCGAGTCTTTTGTTTTTAAACTTGAACGACTAACTATAGCCTTTTTGGAATACTCGATCTATTTTGTTGTGATAGTGGTCATTGTTTTTATGATGTTAGTGATTGTGTTTTGTTATTAATTTATTTTGAATTGTGGTTTGTGTTTGATGGTTTTTTGTTTCCCGCGCTCAATGACGCCATCGCAAAATGGGGTTTATCTAGTAAGTGCTATTTGTAATCGATAGTGTTAATAATAATGTTAAAGTTTAACAACAATAACAATAATACATATATAACGTGTCTTGTAGAAGCGGAAATTAATGAAGTGGGGTGCTTCATCGAATAAATTTATTATAATATTTTTAATCATTACAGCCAACATGCTGTTGTCTAATTAATAATTAAAACTTTATAAATACATATGACCGTAATTAAAAAACAATTTCGTGTGTATTATAATAATAACATATTAACATAGTACTATTTGTAATTAACTTATAAAATGGAAATTTTCTGTTTTAACGGTATTCATATAATTGTTTACATCTGCATGCAAACTACCACAATTAATTATGATTGCGCCTGATATTAATTAATAGCAATTTATTGTTAACGCTATTACAAAAAAAATGCCCCCAAATAAGTAGTTATAATAAAGGTAACAAACTAAAATACGTACATTTTAAAACTTTGTTAAAAAATTGTAATCAGTGAACAAGCAGTCTATTAAATACTAGGCTAACGGTGATTTCCGTCATTTTGTTAGATGTTGTTTTAGAGGCAAAACCAATTCGTGTTTTTTTTTGGCTTCTTCAAGTTTTGCGTTATTATAATATAACTCGTACATAACATGCGTCTACTCTACAGTCTAGATTAAGTTTATACCTTTAAGCCGATTTATCATAGATAGAATGATTAACTTTTTAACTGTGTTTTTTTAATTATTAGAGTTAGTATTACAGAAAGATTGTTTGTTACTGTTTTTTTTAATTTAATTGCAGTTGGACTTTTTTTTTTAAAACTTACTTAAAATACGTACTTGATAAAAATGCAAGTTAATTTAAAAACAAAAACAGTAACAAACAATTACAAAAACACAAATGTTGAAAAAAACTCCACGAGCAGAATTTGAACCTGTACCCTTCTGACATACCGGGTCAGGTGCTCTTCCAATTGAGCTATCGTGGTTCTAACCAGCCCGCCGAAATCATTCAACACTATTTACTTTTTACTTTGAAAGCCAAAGGCACCCATTCAATGTCAACAACTACCGTCATTAACACCCGATCATAATATTTTTACAAATACTAAAGATCAGTTAAGAAGTAGGCAAGCTATTTATAAAATGGTTTTGTTTTGTTTCGAACAAACAATGTTTCTTTTGGTTCGTATTCCGCTCGTGGATTTTTTTCCAACACTTTGCCTTTTTTTCTGATCGTAATTTGATCGCGACAATATTTGCGTAAAATTATATATAACCATAATCGTAAGGACTATTATGTAATCGTTTAATACTCTAACCAAATATATAACGTAGGAGCTTTTATGGTTTTTTATATGTTTGGAAAATTACGTGATAACGCTTAGTTTTATCCTGGGCTTTCATCTGGAGTGTACGGCTCGAGATCTTAAGTCTACGCCTACTTAGCTGTCAGCAACATCTGCTTCAATACAAGTTGTCTGTACCAAAAATATCGCCAGATCATTTAAAAACGCTTATACATAATGTGACAAAAACTCTGAGTGATCGCGTAACATGATCAATTACAAAAGTGTATCACAAAAATGCAAGGCGTTCTTTAAATAGGTAAGTTTGAAACAATATTTTTGTACAAAATAAATGTCAAAGGTGCCGACACAATGTGTGTGTCACACACATCGTAATTTTTAACTAGGCCAGAAATTTAAGGAATGACAGATTTTAGATAGAAACTTTCCACCCTTATTTCACCCCTCTTAGGGAAGGTTTTTCAAAAAATGCTTAAACACGTCATTCTTTATTTTTATTGAAAAATCTATATATCGATTAAATTATAATTTTTATAGTTATTATCTTTAAAATATTTAGATTTAGATTAGATTAGATTAGATTTTCCCAAAAAACCTTCCCTTTATAACTTCTTTAAAGAAAAAACCAAAATTCCTGAGACATGTCATTCTTTATTTCTTTTCAAAAATTTTCATGTATTTTAATTAAATACTGAGATTTTATACAAACTTTAACCCCCCTTTTTAACCGGTTTAGTATATTATTTCCATAAAATCCTTTCTTAGTGGCTGGTTACGTACCTCAATTAACCTACAGTCCAAATTTCATCTAATTAGCTTCAGCGGTTCCAGCTCGGCAATGATGAATCAGTCAGTCACGACAAGTCATTATATGTAATAGATGAACGATTTCAAACTTACTTTTTGCAATGCAGTACTTTTGTTAGTTTCGATTTAGGATTTTTATGATTGTTTATCTTAAAGAATGCGGACACTTATCACTTTATCCCAAACTGATCCCTCAAGGTGTACGTATTACTCATTCATTTCGTATTACATTATTCATTCATAAGAGCAAATTTTTGTATCTAAAACTGCATTGATAAAAAAAATTGTTTTTATAAATTTTCATAATAAATCGTTTTTCATCTTATTGTGATTAAGCTATGTTTAGTTTAATCCTGCGAAGGTTTCTAAATTGGTAAAAGCAACACGGTAAACGAGTGTTCATTAACGGCACAGATCAAATAATAGTTACTCTATGTCACCGACCTTTCCAAAGGTCGGTATTAAGTCACCGAAAGGCGGATGTGAATCATCATCATCATCAGCTCATTTCATGTCCCCACTGCTGGGGCACGAGCCCTCCCTAGGGTTGATGGGGTAGGGGCGATGCGGTGGTTTAACGACTGCTAATGCAGCCAAGAAAGTTGCTTAACCTTAGCAATCACAGACCAGGCGTTAACCACTGCGCCATCGAGCTCGTCCGGATGTGGATTTTTTTATCGAAACGCCGACGGGAGCTTGCACGCACAAACAGTTTGCAGCAGCATGACCCTCACCAATATAATGCAAATCCAGACAACACTTGTACAAGTGTACCATAAACGCTTCCATTTATATTTGTGACCGTCGAACGCCTTTGACTGTAGCCTAGTGGTCAATAATTGTTTAAGCTGTTACAGATAATGTCTGTTGTGTGTGTGTATGTTTTGTCTGCCCCAACTTATAACCAAAATCATTTTTAAATGCAGTTTTTGCAACGTGTAGTAGGTATTGAAGTTAATCTTAGATATAATTATACAGTACCTACGTCCCGAATAAGGCATGTAAAACTGATACGAGAGTTACAAAGCTGAGCTCCAGATGTACCAGGTAAACAGAATATGATATGGTACTGTTTAGTAATACGTATTCATTACTCTTAGTGTGGGCGGAAGCATCAAACTTTGCATTACCTTAGATATCGTCTTTAATTTCATGTAATAAGAAAAGCAAGTCTTTTTTATAGCTACTTGCTTATATAGGATTCGAACACTTTTTAACTTAAAATTCAACGTTCAAATCCTAAACATTAATTTTAGTAACCTAAAAAGTGGTTAATAAACACTCAATTGATGGAACACATTGTGACGCCATAATGGGCTATTCCCACAGAACAGTTATTTGTCTATTACGTAACTATTCGCATACCACATGTATGAAAGCATATTGTTTTGACAGGTGTTTACAAGTTACCTATTCTATTGATTAATCAGTCAACTACTCAACTGTGGGTTGATCAGCTGTCAGCGGGGCTGATTGCAAACCTCGCGGTCGCGTTTTCAAATCCTGCAATGAACCGTGAACATAACCATTTGTACCTAATTCATGGATTCCATCACTTGATAATATTATCAGGCAGCATGAATGGCCTAAAGTTTTTATTTATTGATACAATGTTGAAACTTAAATAATAAATATTAACCGCCTCTGTGGTCTAGTAGTTAAGACCACGGGTTTGATTCCCAGCAGGAGTACATGTTTGTGTACTCGGTTTAGTTAACATCAATCAATCAATCTTAACATCAATGTTTGTAGCATTGTTGTGTTTCGGTGACTTAGTAGTTGAGGATTCCTGCCTCACCTTCACCTTCGGCTTTATCACCACTTAACATCAGGTGAGGTGAAGGCCAAGTGCTTACCAGTAAGAAGAAATAAAAAAACCCAGAAAACATAACTGAATAAAAAAATAACAAATTTTAATTAAATAGGTTACTTAAATAAAAGATGTCCTCCAACCTGGGGTCACGAGAACGGTCCCGAGAATAAAAGCAACATTGGCTCTTTAGATTGCCAGCCAAATACACCGGCAGAGATAGAGATAGATAGCCAGCCTCCTTGGCAACAGAGGCCTCAATAAGGAGAGCACTTAACTTTTTAACAAGCTGCCTTACCATCGGCCCCCATGGGCCATTGTCTCCGCCGCAAACGGAACTAGTTTGCGATTCAGCGCTTACCGCAGCCCCACAAAAGATGTGAGCTGGCGCGTACACGATTGCGTAAGTCCGTAATCTATCCATGAAACTTACAAGCTTTTCTTTGTTTAGGACTTGATAAGCCATATCGTTGTGGTGAATATTTATTTAGTTATCATTCTGCAGAAACTAAGCTCGTGGGAAACGGCGAAATGTGTAAATATACTATAATAATAATTACTAACGGGATTATTGACATGTCTATTGGTGTTTGCAAGATCCGATATTGCATTTGAAATATGTTGGCAAAGAATGGCTTTTGTCATTATTATTATGCGATATTTCGGTACAGTTGCATGTGCGAACAACAAAAATCATGGTAGTTATCCCTTTAATAATTATTATTCTTATGTAAGTGACTAAAGTTATGTCGAATACTAGTAGAAGTACCAATTTGGTTGTACGTTTAATGCAATCAATTGGAGATAGCGTTTTTAAAAATAACTCGACCGAATCTGAGACACTAGATTCGGTCCTGAACTCCCTTTGCCTTCTTGTTGTGGGGAATAAAATCTTAATTCCATGAATAAATCCCGGTTACTTCTCGCAACAAATTATATGTTTATCTAACAGGTTACGTGCTTGTTGCCATATGTTCATAGTAAACATCTGGAATCATCGATCTCACTCGAGTACAAATTAGGCGTGGGAAATAAAACAACAAATGTTATGACAACACAAAATGTTTATTTTATTTTTATTTAACCGCCTCTGTGGTCTAGCGGCTATGACCACCGGTTTAGACCCAGAGGTCCCGGGTTCGATTCCCAGCGGGGGGTACATGATTGTGTACTCGGTTTGGTTGGTGGTAGGGCTTGTTTGTCCGCCTGGCTAGCTACCACCATTTATCTAAATATGTCGCCATAATATCAATGTTTGTAGCATTGTTGTGTTCCGGCAGCTAGAGATAAGATAGCCAGTATCACACTAGTTGAGGATCCATCATTGGAGGAGGAGCGCTTCCATCATTGGCCTTATCATCACTTAACATCAGGTGAGATCAAGGCACTGCGCTTACCCGTTAAAATTAAAATAAAAAAATAAAACTCTACAGTATCATAATCTATTTGCAATTGAATTGCAAATGTATGTATTTTTAGGGTTAAGTAATAAAAAACAAGCGCTACAAGTAAAACTAGGAATATTGCTTTTTTATTTTACTCGTGTGGCTTTAGACCCCACTTTATATGTGTCAATGAATCAAGTGTATGTATAGAGGTAAGCATCATTTGTAATTCCGGGCTCTTGAAAGTTTTTAATTGTAAATGTATTAAATTAAATATTGTATGATTTGGCAACGACATATCTATATATTTTTTTGTAAATGTCGTTACTTCTTTTAAAGCTGTGGAGTTTCTTGCGCCCATTCTTTTCCACAGCAAGAAATAGATGTCCTGAATGGGTAGTAGGTAAAAAATGTTTTGACGATTTTCTTAAAGTTTATTTGAATAAAAAAAATTTACTTTTGTGTAACTACTTTTTTAATAAGTGTACCAAAGTATATAAGGCTCAAGAGCTGAACGTTGCGAAGCTTTATTGGGACTGTCCCGCCCAGTCCCAACCACTCGGCCACGAGTCGGGTCGACCGGGGCGGCGGCGACGCGACTAGCAAATTTTCTCTCCTTTGCGCGGCCGAATTGCTCACCGAACTGCGGTTAATTGGCATCACACGCAATGTATTGGTGAATTCGAGCCGAGCGGTTAGACGGCCTCCACCGATAGGCAACCTACAGGGCCACGGACGGCGAGCGCCGAAGACGGCTACGAAAGCATAACATTTAAGCGACCGACGATCTGAATTTGTGCTAGACTGCTCGGAGACAGATGACGATCGTAAGAAGTGGAAGGAAATGGGGGAGACTTTCGCCCAGGAAATGGACATTATGCGTGACTAAAAACATATACAATGTGTTAAGAACTCGGTATAAATTGAGCGCGCGATAAGGCCGTCATTTGTACTATTTCTTGTATGTCTTTTATATGGTGTACAATAAAGAATATTATCATTTCATAATTTCAAATTTTATGATAGTGTGCATAATTCAGTTTTATCAACTAAAACACGATCAAAACTCAACGCAATCTATAATTTTTTTAAGTAGCCGGTATGAGTTGTGCGCTGACATTATTCAATGGTTTGAAAATTAGATGCTGCAAGTAATAACTTCAAATATAATTATCTGAAAATATCGGTGTCAATTAATATCGTGATAATTAATGAAAAAATTAATATCCTATTTTACCAACTGCCATTTTGAAAGGTCTCGATATTTTCCTATTTCATTGGTAACGTTATTGATATAACTGGCCTTAAAGTTGGTACAGTGCGTGACCGAACAAATTGTATAATGACTAGAGCAATGACAAGTGACAAATCCAACCGCGCTTTGCGAGTTGAGACACATTTTACAGATTTTATTGGTTTTAGTTTTGTGTCATCACCTTCAGCCTATAAACATTATTTCTACTGCGCATTAGGGGGACTGAACAATAGCATTTATAGTATAGTTGGACCATAAGGTTAACCCAAAAGGCAGGCCCAATCCTGCCGGAGCGGTAGAAGGGGGTTCTGAAGTTTTAGTGGGTCGGCAAGAACATCAGCTAACCCCACAAACCTCGCGGATTTGGAGATTTGAAAAGCTAATGTCCTCCTTTCCAAAAGTAGGAAATTAACTTTTCTCAGTAAAAAAAACTGCCATCTTACGAGACCCACCAACGGTAGAATATTTAGGAGGGTATGATATTAAGATTAGACCACCGATTTGGTGACGTGGCATTGAGAATTGACTCAAATTCCTAGAAAGCAAGCGCCTCATTCAGGATGTCTAGAAGTGTCTTGCTATATAGTTTAATGATAACATAAGTTCTCTCTCGCTACCCGACGTTAGGATAACATACCTGCTGTTGCTACATGCGGGAACCTTCGTAGAACTTTAGTCGTTCCGCGCAGGCATCGCTCCAACTTACGCGCATAGGGAATTACTTTGCCCTACTCCATTTTGTTGAGAACATTAGCATTCGAAATCAAACTACTTTGTATAATAGCAATGGTTTTTTAGAATGGTGGGATTTTCAAAACGGTACAGGTACTTACATCGCAATAAAAATAACTTTATATTGTGTTGAATCTTATTTAATCTGTTTTTTTGTCCTACGTAAATTTACTTTATTTATTTAGGACAAAAAAACAACACTATATCTATACTTAAACTGTCCATAAATTTTACAATTACGCCTCCCGGGCAGGTAGGTTGCCGCTCGGCTCGCACGCTCCACGTCGCGCGTCGTCGGTCGTCCCGCGTAAAACGAACGATCATTTCTGTGATTTTTGTGCACCGTACAATTACTAATAAACAATCTTATAATCCGTATAAAAGATACTGTTGTGTTTACGGGTGTCTAAATAAAAGAAAGAACAATGCATCTAAATTAACATTTTAATACTTAAATATTTCCATAAGTGGGAACCCTGCGCTCCTGACGTCAAATCGATATTGAGTCAGCGTTGCCTAACGGAATATGAACGCTCGGGTCACACGATAAGTTTCAATTTCGCGTGAAAGTCAAAGAGTAGGCAATTTTTTTATACATAAACTTCATTTTTGTTAGAGAGTGAGTCTTCTGTACGGTAGTACTATTAGTTATTCTGTGCCAAAGCCCGGTGAAGCTGAAAATGCCGCAGCGGCAATCAGCAATCTCTCTCCAAAAAAAAAAAAATATATTCTGTGCCAAAACTATAGAATTTCATTGAAATTTTAATTGTCGCAAAAATGTGTTACTGACCCCTATTTCTAATTATTTAAGGCGAAAGGTGTGGACCACAGGTTTCTGTCAAACACTCGTAGTTGCCACTACCATTAGTAGACAACAATAATAAAAGTTTAACCAAACAAAACAAAACCTGAAAATAGGAATGCCATAGAATCGTACAGTCACGCACACTGAATAGTCGGAACACAAAATGTCGTAACTAGTAAACTACGTTAATTGAAATACTCATGGAACATGGTAACTGTTATTCAGGTATTCAAGTAAAGTACTTATGAATTGGTAATTTGTTCATTATTTATCTATTCCGTGGATTATAATGTCTATAATATGAATGTGTGTAAATTACATTACCTTACATTACAAAGAATTAGTTATGAAGAGTTTATTTTTACACCATTTCAAGGGTTATCATCAACATCATCATCAGCTCATTTTAAGTCCCCACTGCTGGGGCACGAGCCTTCCCTATGGATGGATAGGGAGAACGGGCCATATTCCGTACTCATTACTACTGAAATGCTACAAATATAGAAACTTCGTCACTAAGAAAATAAATACAGTAAATTAAAGAGAATACATGTTTAATGTTTCAAATTAGTATAAATAGCACAAAGTCAAAGCTGAAGGTGGCCTCATTAGTGTAATGAAGAAGCAACACATTAATGAAGGTTTAACTGACTTAGTTAAGCTGCCATATTGCTTAGAGCACCCACAGCTTTTAAAAGAAGGAAGGTGGAGCTCTTTCATCGTCCGTAAGTTTAAAAGTGGTAACGTTATAGAAGACTTAAGTTTAGAAGTGGTGTGTTACGTCTGTTGGATGTGGCCAACCGACATTAATCCTAACTTTATTAAATTATAATATTGCGAAAGTGAGTTTGTTTGTTTGTTGTTTGATACGCTTTCACGCGTAATTAGGTATTTGATAATAATGTATTAACATAAAAGCCTTTAAAAAAACTCCACTAGCAAAGCCTAAAACAAAAGCTTCAATATTGAATCCTTAGCAAAAAACCTACTTCTACTCGCACGTACACACGGCGGCAGATCAACCTACCCAAACCTGTCAAATTTCTCCAATGAATACTGATCCTTATGACATAACATTAAAGTACATAATTGATTGTAGAAATTTGACAGTTTTGGGTAGGTTGATCTGCCGTCGTGTGTACGTCACAGTTCAATAGTTCCATTATCTCTTTCTCTCCGGCAAGCTCGACTGATCCTCGATGGGAGACGGAGAAATTTAATAAAAAGCTACCTTTTGGAGCCGCACCGCTTATTTGAAAGAATCACAATCGACGGCTGCCTCGGGGCACATTGTCCCGACCTAACACGTACGCGTAGGGCAGGGCCGCTAGACGAATATCGATAGAGTTACAAGAACCGGGACATGAGGGTAATGTTGCGCAACTGTCTGGAATAATGGATCCTTCATATTATTCCAAAATATAGTATTCATTTTAACTAGGTAAAATTCTGTCTTATGCACTGACTTGGTACCAAGAGTTATATGGGTCTCTCCTAAAAGTAATTAGGTAATATATCGATAGAGTTACAAGAACCGGAACACGATAGCATTGCTGCGCAACCGTCTGGAATAAAGAAAGATAAAAAGGTAAAAAAATAATAATTACTCCGTCCTCCATCATGATCGGAGCTATTGTAAACTGTTTCTCTCTCATACTATTATCTCTTTTGCTTCTCGCACTTTCATACCACATACTTCGAATTCGCTCATCATCTATAATTCTTGGGCAGTGGGTACTCTGCTTTTTGTTTTCCTATTCCAACTGACTATTTATTTCTACTTTAAGATAAGGTTTTCAGGTAGGAAATAGGTTTTTCAACATATTTTTTTTATTTTGTTATACGAGCATATGGAACTTATATATATTCTTTATTGCACAAAAAATATACAAACAGAAAACAATGTACACACGCCTGCACATC
The DNA here is from genome assembly GCA_949315975.1 of Eudonia truncicolella. NCBI lineage: Eukaryota > Metazoa > Arthropoda > Insecta > Lepidoptera > Crambidae > Eudonia > Eudonia truncicolella. The sequence goes on along the minus strand of OX438827.1, from coordinate 17,966,419 downwards.
AACCTACCACAAACTGTCAAATTTCTTCAATAGAATTTGAACTTTATACATTAAACATATGGTTGAAAATGTATTGAAGAAATTTGACAGTTTTGTATAGGTTGATGCGCAGGCGTCTGTACAAACAATGGTGAGCAAAGGTGCACTTATCTCTAATGAGGTCTCTTCCAGCCAACCTAAGATGGAATTGGAGCTTTATGTGTACGTGAAAGCATCAAATGTGCAAACAAGCATACTAATCTATACTAATATTATTATTTTATATAATGCTAACAAATAAATAAAACATACTAACATAAATAATTTTATAGTATAGTATTATAATAGTGAATAGGCATAAATATATCATACATATATGTTATACATAATAAATGAAAATTAATCTGAACATAGCACTATGAATCTGATGAGATGATTGAAATAAAGTGAGCGTTGACTTTTCTTTTAAAAGATGTAATGGACGAACTATCTTGGATGTCCGTTGGAAGCCCGTTCCAGAGCTGCGCAGCTTTGACTGAAAATGAATTTAAAAAGAAATTGGTATTCACTTTGGGAATCTCAAGGTGTCCTTGTGATACAATCACGTCTTGAGCGACAAGGTGGAGGTAGGAAACGGGAACGAAGGTGCGAAAGAAAGTTGGGATCGTTATGGGTGTTATAGAGAGTGGAAAGGATGTGCAAATTTCGGCGATGTCTAATCGGAAGCCATTTTAGTTCATTCCGAAAGTGAGGGACGTGGTCATACTTACGTAAACCAAAAATGAACCGTATGGCCAGACTGTAGACGTTCCAGTTTCAGCGTTAACTCCTCAGTCACATCCAAGTAACAGATGTCGGCGTAGTCTAGTAAATGAAGAAGAAGGGATTGCGCAAGCATAGAACTTAGAATCGCAAACTGCTTAGTTATATTATGTATCCTTTTTCCACTAAATCAAATTCTATATTACGCATTCACCTGGGCCAGGGATAACTCTTATGTAAGACTTTCCTCTTCTTCCGCCCTGCAGCTACGAGACGAGGCGAGAGGATGCCTACGGGATCTTTGTGGGAAGCTTTTAACCAACTGAGGTTCTATTTAATATCAATTAAGTAAAAATAAAGTAAAAAATCTACATAATCACAAACAGCATACATCGCTAAAGCTTAAGTGATCAATAATGTCCGTTATTATGGCAAAAAATACGTGATGACAAAACGAAATATTAGCTTTGTACAGGAAAGCGTGCGGCGATACGATAATGTAGATTTAACCCTTCGTCAGGCAGAGGCGAATTACAAACCTTAATTAATTAAACGAAAACGCTGCGCTAAAGGCAAAAATAACATTTAATCACATCTAATGTTGGATGCTTGTTTACTATATCGATAACATTTGCTTGTCAATAATATCGATATGAGTGTATCTGTGAATAATGCCGGGACTATAAGCTACTTGCCCGCAATCGCAGATTGATAGCCTCGAAAAAAGTTTGATGCGTCATCTGCGGTACATTATGAGGATGTTATGAGCAATACATTAACTTGTTTGAGCTGTGTCCCCTTGTAATAGCTGTAGTGATTGAGCAATACTACAGTTGAGAGTGATACCCTTCACTACGAGTGATCATCAGGATTGTTTAACTGGTGTCAAGAGTATTTCAAGTCGTTCATTCAAACTTTGGACATAGCTTGGTTTTGCGCCTGCAATTTTTTGGCAGCAACCAGGCTAACGCCTTAAGTTACAGTCTAACTAAAGCATTTATTTAAAACAAAAACCTCTCTGAAGGGTCTTGTAAAATAATATCATTCACTCATATAAATTTATTGCAGTCTATGGACCTCAAATTAAGGACCTCCATTGAGCAAGGGTCAGCTACGTACCCTGACAGTATCTGTTGCTCTGCCTGCGTTTTGTCACGCAAAGCTCCGTCTTCACCACCAAGTCAATTTAACGATTCTGAAAAATAAAAATTTGGCCTTTATGTTAAATGTTAAATGTTTATCGATGGAAACAGTCCCAAAAATTGTTTTTTGTGGATTAATTAACCGAAACAAAATAATTAAGTCGTTCGTTCATAGTCGGACATCAACAACGACGCACTGGGTACCTGACTACCTGAGCCGTAGCACAAGGCTACGTGCGAAGTGCTACGTGTAGCACTACGAGAGACGTGGAGTCGCTACGTGCTTGCTACGAGAGCTAAGTTAGGTGCAGTTTCTTATCACTAACCCCCTTATTCAAAAACTATTTAAGCATTATTTAGTTAAATATTATTTTGTCAACGTCACACAAACGTCATTTTGAATTTGAGAAAAAGAGACAAACAATGATTAACTAAATAATGCTTGAATCGTTTTTATGAATAAGGGGTAAATTATTATAAACGTCACTACGACCTGCAAATATAAATATTTGTTGGAGATGACTGACACGTTCTAGGAAATATTTTAGGACTTAATTCTGCTATTTTATAAAGTTCACAATATTACTCTATTGACAGCTTAGTCAATAGCTGCACCGTTCTAACACTTGTAGAAACGAAGTCTTTTCAAAGAAAAATCTTTGAAAAATTTTAAGTATAATTCAAAACGTATTAAAAGAATATAATTTTTTTTAAGTATCATTTAAAACTTATTAAATGAAATAGGAATACATGACGTCGCTATTATGTTTCATCATTTTGAGTGTTTACTAATCACTTTTACCGTAATTTAAATTTAAACCTTAAATTCCTAATTCATTGTAGGCTACATTTTGAGCTGTTATGAATGTCACTACGCCAGCGTCTTTGACCATATCATCGTATGTAATAAAAAAAAGAGCGAGGGTTTTCCTGTCGTAAAATAAAAAAAAGGAATTTATATCGACGGGATAAGCGGATATATTTTTTAGCGCAAAAAGGGCAAGGGCAGATATTAGTGGTGCTTTAGCAGTCTTCCCTTCGACGATATGATAAGTTAGAACTTTCTAACTTAGTATATCGTCGGTGTAAAGGGAAAACTGCTAAAGCGCCACTAATATCTGTATGAGTAGTACCGAGAAAAATACATTTGCTATCATCATATCGCCATACATAAAAGAGCTATAACTAAAACTAAGACCTTTACCTCGTTTCTGACTACCTGGGTCGTAGCAAATACTACGTGTGAAGTGCTACGTGTAGCACTACGAGAGTCGTAGAATCGCTACGTGCTGGCTACGACAGCTGAGCAAGGTGCAGTTTGTTATCACAAAATTATTATGCACGTTACAACGACTTGCAAATATAATATTAAGTATATTTAACTTTCATATTGCTGCTCATATTGTTTGTTTCAATTTTACAATGTTAACAATAGTACACTTGCCCACGTCCGATAATCAGTGACCGATTTTAAGGCGGTGAAAATAGAACGTATGGAATTCTATGTTTGCAACCTACAAAAAGTGGTCACAAAATAGTTGATAAAACCTTGCCGAAAAAACGGTCGGATTGTCGGTCCTACAAAAAGTCGGTCGTGGGCGAGCAACGTTAACTTTTTAACACCTGTAGAAACAAAGTCCTATCATAATATTTACAAAAAACATAATAATAAATAACAAATTATGACGTTGCTTGTGGTCCATCATTTTGAGTATTTACTAACCACTTTTCAGTAACATAAACTCGTGTTTAGGTACCTTATAAACCTAATATATAAAATTCTCGTGTCACAGTTTTCGTTGCCATACTCCTCCGAAACGGCTTGACCGATTTTGATGAAATTTTTTGTGCTTATCCGGTATCTATGAGAATCGGCCAACATCTATTTTTCATCCCCCTAAATGTTAAGGGTGGTCCACCCCTAATTTTTTTTTGATTTTTGAAATTTTTCCAATACCAAATGATTTGTTTGTAGTGTTGTCATGGAAACTGTCAAAGCGGTACGAAGTCCGCCGGGGGCAGCTAGTATCTTATAAATTTAAGGTTATATTTAACCACTCGCCATCGTAAGTCTACGTCTAGGATACCGGGTGAAGCGAGCGCCCTTATGACGTCATTTGACATCATTTGTTTTCAAAAACCAGAAGACCGAAGGACTTTGCTATCATAAAATATAAAAAAAGGTAATGAATGTATGTTACTCTGTATGTGTTTTATTAATAAACAAAGTGTAAGCTTGGAGTAGTTACTCGGTATTATGTCTCTTTTACTCTAATATAGAATGAAGTTTACATGACGGTTTACACTTTGTTTATTAATACGGGGGTATGAGTATTACCGAGAAAATGACTTTGGCCATCATCTTCTATACTATTATAAAGAGGTAATGTTTGTTTGTTTGTTTGTATGCCGGGGCTAATCTCTGGAACTACTGGTCCAATTCCAAAAACTCTTTCACTGATACAATGCTACATACCTTGCGGGTAATAGGGTTTTTTTAAGATTTTGATTAAGATTAGTTTTTAGCTCGAAATATCTAAATTTGTAAATCAAGTCGGTAAAAAAAGCGCTGCTCGGCCGCTTCATCGGCGTACGCTGACCAATGAAAATAATGTACTACAAAAATTTTATGCATCAGTTGATGAAAAAAAAGTCAGCGACACGATATACGTAGCTTTTATAGTAAAGCCACAATAACGTTATTAACCTACACTAATGTTACGAAGAGAAAAAGTTCATAAAGGATTTGGGAGGTAATCTCCGAAACTACAGATCCAATAAAAAAAATACATTATTTAGAATGAAATTTCAGGGTGGACATCGGTTATAATTTATTTTGATATACAATAGTTTATACTTCTAAATCTTAAAATTTCCTTATGAAGTCAGAATAAGGGAGCGCAACTTGACTGCTTTATCAGAGTGCGCTGACCAAACGGTCGTGTATACATGATGATAATTACAACAAAAATATTAGTCATCAGTAAGGATCTAAAAAAAGTCAGCGGCACGATATACCTACTTAGCTTTTATATTTAAACTTTCTATTGCGTTGTGCACCTGACTCGGGTGATGACGTTACATTATTACGGTCTCAAAGATTTTGCACTAAATTTAATACAGTCATATCTCAGCTCTAGAACACAAACTGTTGATACAAATGGTACTAAATCATCTAGTTCTCATGTAAAAATGGGAGTTCCACAAGGGTCGATTCTTAGTCCTTTTCTATTCTTGATTTATATTAATGACTTGCCATTCTTTGTAGAGAACTTCTGTGAAATGGTATTATTTGCAGATGGTACTTAATGTGGTGTAGGACTAATTATAGAAATGTAAATAAAGCTCTTACAGAGGTACTCCGTTGGTTTACTATTAATAATTTACAGCTTAACGCTAAGAAAACAAAATGTATTAAATTTATATTACCAAATGTCAGAAATGAACCAACCGATATTAGAATAAACGGTGATCAATTAGATTTGGTAGATTCTACAGTATTTTTAGGCATAACCCTTGACTCAAAACTTCAATGGAATCCTCATTTATCGAAATTGGCCGGTAAACTCAGTTCTGCTGCTTATGCCATTAGAAAAATTAGGCAGTTAACAGACGTTGAAACTGCTAGAACAGTTTGTTTTAGTTATTTTCATATTGTCATGTCGTATGGCGTCCTACTGTGGGGAACAGCGGCTGATATTTAAATTATATTCATTTTACAGAAACGAGCAATAAGAACAATCTATAAACTCTGATCACGAACTTCCTTAAGAAATCTTTTTAAGGAGATTGGTGTCCTGACAGTTGCATCTCAATATATTTATAATTGTTTATATTTACGAAAAAATACAAAATCCACGTGGACGAAGTCGCGGGCAAACTGCTAGTTAAACATAAAACAGTTTTAGCTGCCATTTCCCACGTTTCCGAGAAATGCCTTTCCCAGTAATGGTTGTGTGGCTTCATAAACTGCCGGCCAACATGACCCGTGTGACGCGTGCCTTTACCGATATCGAATAATGAGTAGTTGCAGTCCAGTACTTAGTTACTTTTTCGTTTCTTTAGATTGTATTGATTTGTATTGAATCCTCCGCGATATGTATTTACCGCTTCTGTGGCCTAGTGGTTAAGACCACCGGCCTCATACCCAGAGGTCCCGGGTTCGATACGCAGCAAACATGTACCCCCCGGTACATGTTTGTGTACTCGGTTTGGTTGGGGGCAGGGTTTGTTTGTCCGCCTGGCTAGCTACCACCATCTTATCAGAATATGTCACCATAACATCAATGTTTATAGCATTGTTGTGTTCCAGCAGCTAGAGATAAGATAGCCAGTGCCTCTATAGATGAGGATTCCGGGTGAAATGCGCTTCAACCTTCGGCCTTATTATCACTTAACATCAGGCGAGACGAAGGCCAAGTGCTTACCCGTCAGCAATAATAAAGAAGCCTTTAAGCTTATGTTTATTTACAAGTCATTAGGTAAACAATGTTATTCCGCTCATGTTTATTCCGCAGCCATATTGCAAGACGTCGATCGCCGCCCTGACACCAGCCTAGCATTTCCTCCATTAAAAATGAAAACTCTTCGATGTCAGAGGTAGGCGGCATGGCATATTCTTGAAACATCGCATGTCAATCAAAAGCTGTGTACCTGTTCCTGTTTGAGTATTATGTTAAAACAATATTCAGAGATAAATGAAAGACAAACAGAAAACGAAATCGACGCGATTGGAAAGAATTAATGGGAAAAAGCTTCTTGTATACGGTTTAGACGTTACTGCGTCGATTTCCATTCGAGCGACTTATTATTTGTATCAGCGAAACGTAGATTTATTTGTATATTGCTGACTTATGTTTGGCGCCTGATTGGCTGATTGGTTGTCGTATTTGTGTTATATGTTATGATTTGCGCGGCATATATTGAGCTTACATTCTGGGGTCCCTTTTTTGTGCCTGAACATTGTTGCAACAACGTTGACTGTAGCGCACTGATTGAACAACTCGTCGGGGAAATCAGTGTCTCGGGAATTGGTTTGAAGAGCAGATTGCGAATGGCCATGGGTTCGAGCGTCACCTGAAACAAACTCTCAATGTTGTTTTGTTTTGTAATATTGTAAATCCAAGATTATATTGATGGCCTTCTTGGTCGTGTGGCTTGTACACCGGTTTTCATGATGTTGCCATCTCTGAGGTCCCGGGATCGATCCCCGGTCGGGTCAATTTAGAAATTATTGTTTTTCTAAATTGTCTCGAGTCTGGGTGTTTTCTATGTATAATAAGTATGTACTTAAGTATTTTATGTATGTTTATCCGTTGTCTATTAACCATTTAACGAGTTTCATAACGAAGCTTCTCTTGGGCTAGATAATTGGTGTGAGTGTAGGAAAGTTTATTATTATTATTTATTAATTATATTTAGCGGGACCAATCCCTGCTTGGCACGGGTGGACATTTTTTTTAATATAGCCTATGTTACTCAGCGCTAATGTAGCATTATAATGGTGAAATATTTTTTTAAGACGGTCGAATAGTTTTTGAGTTTATTCGTTACAAACATACATACAAAAATACAAAACTTTCCTCTCTATAATGTTAGTATAGATGTCTATTGTGTATATGTGATGTTGATGTGTATATTGTGTACAGCTAAAGATGTACAGTATTTTAACAATTTTCAATTTATTAATTTTTTCACTGCTAGAATGCTCGATCTTTGCGGATAACATAGGCTTCATTTTGATAAATAGCATTTTTACATAATTTGATCATCATCATCATCTCAGCCAACAGACGTCCACTGCTGGACAAAGGACTCCCTAATTTGATAAATTGCGTATAAATGTTACTAATGGATTAAAATGTTTTTGTTATGTTTATATAATTTTAACGCAAATTTTGATGCGAAACAAATTACAAAAACACAATGTTGAAAATATTTCTACGAGCAGGATTTGAACCTGCACCCTTCTGACATACCGGGTCAGGTGCTCTTCCAATTGAGCTATCGTGGTTCTAACCAGCCCGCCGAAATTATTCAACACTATTTACTTTTTACTTTGAAAGCCAAAGGCACCCATTCAATGTCAACAACTACCGTCATTCTACTACCGTCATGGAAATTTTTTCAACATTATGTTTTCGTATTAAATCAAATTATTAATTATTAAGCGGCATGGTTTAAGTTACGCTTTCGGATTGTTAATGATAAGCTTTAATTTGTTTCAGATTAAGGATGGATAAGACAATGCCGTTAAAACTACGAAAGGGATTGCAAAGATAACCTGGGTAAGTAAAACACACATTAAATTAGCATATTTTTACTATTAAAATTAGTATAACAAGCTCTTTATAAACTTGCTTATTATCCCGCGTAAACATACCCAACGGAAAGAGTAATAAATACACAAAGACCCTGTACATAATGAAATTGAGGCTTCACCGCCTCGGCAGTCTTACGAATACCAATACTTTATTTGCTATATAAAAGGGGGGTTAAAGCGTGAATGTTATGAGAGAGAGGGAGAAACATTTACTGATATAACTATTTAAACTGTCATGGTCACTTGCAATAGAGTAATTATTAACGGGATTCTTACCATGTTTATTATTTTGTGAGTATCCGAATTCCGTGATCATGTCGCATGCAACTGTGCCGAAATATCGGATACTCACAAATAATAAACATGGTAAGAATCCCGTTAATAATTACTTTATAACATTTATTGACCACACACACTAATATACATTAAAAAAAAAATACCAAAACAAACAATAGGTCAATCAGGACCCCGCCTCAGTTTGTGTTGTTGCGAACGAAGCGTGTCGCATGTCGTTATCAAGAAATTTAGTGGTTGAGACCACCAGTTTAGACCTAGAGGTCCAGGGTTCGATCCCCAGCGGGGGGTACACGTTTGTGTACTCGGTTTGGTTGGTGGTAGGGTTTGTTGGTCCGCCTGGCTAGCTACCACCATATTATTGAAATATGTCGCAATAACGTCAATGTGTATAGCATTGTTGTGTTCCGGCAGCTAGAGATTTCGGGTGAAGTGCGCTTCCATCTTCAGCCTTATCATCACTTAACAAGGCCAAGTGCTAACCCGTAAGATATAAAAAAAGTACGCGAATCAAATCAGAAATGTATAAATATATGTTGCGGTCCAATTGTATACACGGTGATACAAGAGGCATCGCCCTCTCTCTCTTTAGGCTTTTTAGGGCCATCAGCATCGCTCGTTACACGTAACTCGTTTATTATCGTTCTGCTCGTCTACACAAGTGGCATTAGGCTTACAGAATATAAATTAAATAAAATTATTATTGTACAGGATTGACATAAGTCAACGATACGTGTTAATGACGTTTATGTCAATCCCATACTCATTCTATTTAATTTGTACTTGGGGATTTCTTGGCGGGAAAGTGAAGAGTCACGTCTGCGGTTTTGTTTTATTTTCTAAAACTTGTGTTATATCGAATATTAATGTGAAAAATTGGTTGATTATAACCTGGATTAACACATAGGATTGTTTTTATCCTGATATTTCCACGGGAATAAAACTCATACCTTTTCTCTATATTTGGTTCCACAATTTACTACTTAGGTCTTGGATTTGATCTTGGGAATATAACCTATTAGGTAGTTTTTTATACCTTTTTATTTAAATTTTGACATACTTTTTCTTTTTGACATTTGTTTTCTAATACAAAATGATTTGGGACTTCTTGGCGGGAAAGTGAAGAGTCGTGTTTGCAGTTTTGTTGTATTTTCTAAAATTTGTGTTATATCGAATATTAATGTGAAATAATGGTGGATTATTAACCGTTAAGTGTTCGTAAGTGCGCATGAGTGTTGGCAAATGAAACAAAACAGTACATCTTCACTTTTCAAATTCTCTCAAGAAGTCCGCCCGAGGAATTAGTAAAGCCCCACATCTTTAGACATCACATCTGAGATAGTCGAGGGGTTGGGGGGTATATTAGTTCTCACTTCTTATTTCTATTATCATTTATCATCATCATACTGGAAGGAAATATTGTATATTTACGTATTACTTCTAAGAAAAATTACTTTGACACTGGCTAAATGTGCTAATCGTACGAAACCATCAACTAAAGGAAAAAAAAATGTGCTTGTTTTGTTTGCCATTCGATTACGTTAACGAAAACGAGAATTTGTATGGCATTGAGGCAGCGAGTCTTGGTGATAAGTCCGGTGATGCTAAAAATGCCGTTTGAGGCAATCTGAAAACTCTCTCAATAAGAAAATAATAAAGGAACCTTGGTGACAAACGAAGTGAGATCGTCATACAAATTTCTCACGATCACGATCTTGATTCTCGTCTTTGGTCGAATGGTGAAGAAAACTATCACTTAGCAAACTGAAACAAACAAAACTGTATTTAACAAGTAAATTGAAAAGTTAATTGATGTCTATTAAACAACAATTTTATTGTTATTAATGTATCAACTTATATTTAGAAGGTCATGTTCAGTGGTGGTCTTTGACTGTCGTGAGTTGATTGATTGATAGTGTCACCGGCATCTAATAAATTGTGATCGCGATCAGAGATAATTAAAACAAATAGAATGCTCCACTGTGTGGGGGCTATTTTAATAGTCGACAATTATCTACTAATAGTGTTAGCGGGCGGTCGTTAAGGCGTTAATAAAGAATAACAGAAATAAGATAAGCCACTTTAAAATAAAATAACGATTTGGTTGGTTGGTTGGAAAATGAAGGTCGCTGGTTCGAATCCCGCAAAGGGAATATGGTTATTTGATTGCCATATGCCTCCTCAGGACAGTGCACTCCCAACGACAGTCTTCTCTTAACTTGAAGTAGTTTATAAGATAAAAGCCAAGTGCTTTTCTGTTGTGAAATAAAAATGACATTTGAAAATAGACGAAAGACAAAGTGTTGAAAAAATTTCACGAGTGGGTTTCGAACCCGCACCCCATGACATGCCGGGTCAGGTCCAACTCGCATCGCATCTCGCACTCGCATCATCGCTCATTGCAACATTCGATCTTGTTATTTTTACAAATATTGAATGATCAGTTAAGAATTAGGCAAGCTACATTTATGATTATCACACTAATAATATATTTTTAACGATATGATGAGATTGATTTAAAAAAATATAACAAAGAGAACAACAACTTTAATTATAGGAAATAATTACAAAATGAAATAATTCTAAGGAAATCTAAGCAATAAATTAGTAGCGAGTTAGCAACGTCCGATCGGTCCCGAGGCAGCAGCAAAAGAGAGCAAGTCCGCTGTCCGTGCTCGAGTTAAAGCGCGATGCCCCACCATTCTTCCCCACCAGACACACCGCCGTGACGTCAGTCTGTAGCCACGCCCTCTGGCGTAAAAATTTTCTCTAACAATATAATATATTTTTTTATAGAAATTGTATGTTATGTTTATATATGTATGTTATATGTATATGTATGTTATATGTATATGTATGTTAATATTGTTTTAAGTTGCAGAAACTAATGCTTTTCCAATACAAAATGATTTGGGACTTCTTGGCGGGAAAGTGAAGAGTCATGTTTGCAGTTTTGTTTTATTTTCTAAAATTTGTGTTATGTCGAATATTAATGTGAAATAATGTGCTTATTAACCGTTAAGTGTTCGTGAGTGTGCATGAGTGTTGGCAAATGAAACAAAACAGTGCAACGTTACTTTTCAAATTCTCACAAGAAGTCTGCGTGAGGACTTAGTAAAGCCAGATGCGAGTAACGCTTGGTTATATGCCTCTCAAAATTCAAATCTATCTTTACCACAATTGCAGAAAATAATCATAAAAATATTATTGTGACTATTTGTATTGAAGATTTATATTTGTATATTTTTTAATGTAAATTTACACACATTATATAAGGCTCTATACAACAAATATGCAAAGATCCAGCCGCGGTTTGTTATATAGAACGTCTAACAAATATTGCTTTTCAAAGTTCAAGCGAACCTACACCACTCACATAGGGACTATACAAAGCGTCGGTATACATTATTATGTAAAACAAATAGGACAAAATACAATACACTATAAAGTGTTTTATATTGTTCTGAGGTCTTTTTTTTGAGGAAAAAAATTCTCAATCAATTAAAATTACCATAACAATCAATTACTACTTAGTAATAGCATAGCACAAAAGACGCTTTCTCGCACTCTTCAAATCTAATATTCGGGATCTTAATATATGTCTTTATTACTAATAAAATATACTGTTGCACACTTTATTACCTAAAGCGGTCTTGACCTGAATATTAAAACAATATCACTCTGTCAACCACAATCAACTGACAGAGTATAATTATAAGCAAGATTAAGTTATATTTTAACTCAAGGCTTTGGTGCCGGTAACCCTTTCCGGCATTTCTGAACATTTACAGCGAGACATTCCATTGTAATTAGTTATTTTGAAAGAATTTCATTTTCACTGTCTCTAAAGAGTTCAGTCAAGGGGCTGAATTGTTTCTCCCAAGTTCAAGACTGATATCAGAGTAAAGTTTGGTAACAAAATGTTAGTAGACGATTGCTTTTTGGCGGGAAAATAAAAACTCATGTCTGCGGTTCTGCTTTATTTTCTAAAATTTGTGTTATAACGAATATTAATGTGAAACAATGGTGGATTATTAAACCTTAAGTGTTCGTGAGTGTGCATGAGTGTTGGCAAATGAAACAAGACAGTGCAACGTCACTTTTCAAATTTCTCAAGAAATCCGCGTGAGGTCGTAGTAAAGCTCCACATCTTTACTGAGATGCTCAAGGGGTTGGGGGATATATAATTTCTCACTTATCATTTCTATTATAATTCATCATCATTATTTATATTATAAATGAAGTTTCGTATATTTATAACTTGTAAGAACATTACTTTGACATTGGTTAAATGTGCAAACCGCATGAAGCCATAAACAAAAAGAAAGATTACCATATTCATAAAAAATATTGGTAGTTTGCTCACCCGCACAGCGCTTGCTGGGCTATATTATTTTTTAAGAACACTTTTACAGTACAATTAGATATATTGTTTCGAAAAGAGTCTACTAAGGTTATAACTGTTGTCTTCTTGGCACACATTCCGATCCAAAGCGCTTTTGATGTATTGTGTTCGTATTGTTTATGATCTTATTTACTACTATTTTTATGTGCCTAAGTATTGATTTTTACTTTCATGAATAAAAGTCTTGTTAATTGAAAAAGTTAAATCCAATCAGATAAAAAGGTCGTCTCTGCAGGAGAAGGACAGACAAGCATAATCCCGGAATAGCAAAATCTCAGATTAGCAGAAGGACAGATTTGCATAAAGGCAGATAATGTACTGTCATCGTCAAAATTAACCTAATTATTAACTTATTAACCTGCACACAGTTACCTCTATTGCCAGCAGTTCTGATTCCGGAAGCCTATCTCGCTATATGTGACATGTGTCCCAAAAAAACAGAATTGAACGAATTTCAAAAGTATTTTAATAACCAGTGGATCCTCAAAATCACAAAGGACTTTGTTAGCTGTTTTAAAGAAAAATTTCGAACCACGAATGGTGTAGAGGGATGGCACCGGAGGATTAATACAAAGATACCTGCGAAACCTTCACTCTTCCTGTTTATTCAGCTGTTAAAAAAAGAAGCATACTTTCAAGATCTCAAGTTGACCGGCAATAGCAAACCACTAAAACGTTCTTATCTCACTACACTAAGGGCCTGTTTCACGATCTACAAGTAAGTTCCCGTTAGCGTTTACTTGACAGATATTCCATACAAAACTGTCACTTTATCTGCCACATATCTCCTAATCAGACATTGTAAAACAGGCCCTTAAGGATAAAAAAAATTATCAAGTTATCACGAGTTTATTCAATGAGAAAATATCAAATATAATAAAAGACTGCAACACAAACAAAATAACATTAGAAGAATGTTTAAAACTGTTATCTTCGTTAATGTTTGTTCAACCTTAAACATTAACGAAGCTAACAATTTTAAACATAATAATGTGGAGAAAATATTTTTTTAAGTTCACTTACAAAATAAAATTATTTTTTGTGTTCACTTGTACTTGTATTATTTTGCGAATATAATATCTTGCGAATGTAATATTTTGCGAATGTAATATTTTGAGTATGTAATATTATGCTCACAAAGGATTTTTATGCAATATAATGTTTGATACGTTTGGCTAAAGTTACAAAGACGAATGAATTCGTCTAAAATAATACTTACTTTAAAATAAAATTTTACGAATTCTAACTATTGATTATTTTTGTTTTCTGTGTTATTCTGTACTTCTTTCTGCTTTTATGCAAATCTGTCCTTCTGCTAATCTGGGATTTTGCTATTCCAGGATTATGATTATCTGTTCTGTAGCAGAGGCCTTAATGCATGAACTATTAGCAAATTCTCATAAACTAAAAGTTCATACAGGAAATAACACGACATCTTCCAAATGGCTTAATAATAAAGATTTCAGTCTAATCAGTTAAAGTGAGGTCATAAATTGAATAAAGAATTTCCATTCAATTTAAATTTATTCAATTGACTAATCCTACAAATTGATCGTGCAATAGTCAGCCCCACATGTCGATTTACGAGCAATTGAAATTGTTCGTGTATCGGCGATAAAGGCGGCTAATGCAAGCCGGTGGGTGGTCGATGAATGCCATTTGGAGCTGTAGCGACTCCATTTGACCGACGGGACGTCTCCGTGCTCCCATTTCGAATGGCTCTTAAACTAAGTATGACTAATTTTATTGCAACTACACTTGCGTGCAAATAAATTTCATCATCATCATCATCATCTCAGCCAAAAGCCGTCCACTGCTGGACAAAGGCCTCCCCCAAGGATCTCCACAACGACCGGTTTTGGTGGTGCTCGCATCCAGCGGCTTGATTTGCAAAATTTTATACATCATATATAAATTATAAAGCAATATGCTTGCTAAAACATGATCATACAATACGAACGAACAGTGTTTTACTTAGGTGGCATGCAAAAAATATTAATCTTTTTTTTTTCAGTAATATAATCTAAATATAAAACGAACGTATTTTTAAGCTGTGGTTCCTTGCCAGAAATAGATCGGGACGTTATAATTATGATGATGGCTTTCCAGAGAGTGGTTTCTAACAAAGGTTCATATTTCTATGAATCAGTACAGCCGTTTGGAACCATTGTTGTTTATTCAAAATAAAGCGATAAAAAATTGCAAGGAAATGTAGAGAAATCCTAATATTTATTTATTTATTACTGACATTGACGGATTTAGTTACTACTAGATCGTTTAAACATATTCCACATGAAAGACAAGACAAGAATCCAATTTATATACATGCACAGTATTCGAAATCTGAAAGAACTAAGAATTTTTACTAACTCAACTATTATCTTAGTGGGTTGATAGTGTTCGGCATGAAGTAAGTTATATCACGCGTTTTGGTGACTAAATGGCTGACTATATATATTTTCTATATATGGAACTATAATATTTATCATATCGGTAACCATTTTGGTATATGTTGTGCACAATTTTAATTGAACACAGGCACGCACTTTTTTCAAAATGTGGTAAATTGGTGTAAGTTTTCTTACTGATGTCTGTTATGGCACTTATTTGTATGAATAAATAAATTAATTAATCAATATAGGGCGATCCCTATATTTATTTATTTATTACCTCCACCATCGGGTGGAGATAAGAATCTTTTACTTTCGTCGTTATCATGATTAACGTCTCGATCTAATTCCTGTCATAGCACCAAGCCTTTTCACTAATTTCGTTTGTATGCAACTGTTAATACATGGATTCATTTCTTTTGCACGCAAGTGTAGTTGAGTGAAACAGTACTTTTATAGATCCTATGGTAGAACGCAGGCTTTCGTGTTTAAAGAGAGATTATTGGCTTCTGACGAAGTGAAAAGTGTTAAAATTTTATAATAATAACTTGGTTAATCAATGGGCCATTTCACAATAGATGAAGTAATATTCAACGGTACAATAATATAAAGCTGTAAAGTAAAATATAGCATATATAGTCCAACTGTTAGACAAATGTCTCCATCATTGGAATTCGAGACGCCTGCACATCGACCTATCCAAAACTGTCAAATTTCTTAAATAAATGTTTAACACCATAAACGCCATATGTCCGACATACAATTGAATTTCTATTGTGTCTGGGCCTGTCGGCGGTCAACCTGTTAACCATAAGCCATAAACATAAAGTTCAAAGCCTATTGAGGAAATTTGACAACTTTTGGTAGTCTAATGTGAAGGCGTGTGTACAGACCACAAACGGGGACCTTTTTCTATCCGCCTGGCTAGCTACCACCATCTTATCTAAATATGTCGCCATAACATCAATGTTTGAGCATTGTTGTGTTTCAGCAGCTAGAGATAAGATAACCAGTGCCTCACCAGTTGAGGTGCCCGGGTGAAGTGCGCTTCCATCATTGGCCTTATCATCACTTAACATCAGGTGAGATCTCTTGATCTCAAGACACTTGATCTTGAAGACACTGTGCTTACCCGTAAAATATTAAAAAAAAATGCTTACGGAACCTTATAAGCACACCGAAAATCACTGAGATTTGTCAAGTGTGCTAACTACTTAGAAGATTGTAGAAGGTTTCGTTTTGCAATAAAAACCTCGCTGTAACTTTTAAGTACCGAGTTGGGTACAATACAATGTAAAATTTTGGTTGTTGTAACCCACACTGTTTTTTTTCTAACTTTAGCTTTTGTCCAAATTAGCTCTACCTTTCCTAACTCTAGTTATAACCGTGGTGACTGCTATTGTCGGGACCAGGGTAAGCATCCACCGATCGATCAGAACGATGAAGGTGATAAAACACGTCCCTACATGTCTGTGTGCGGTGGAATGCTTACGAAGGTGAAAATAATGTTAATGTGATTAAAATTTACAGAAGTGTTTGGTCGAAAAACAAGCTTACAAAACACCTTGGAAGCACTTTGTTCTTTGTACCTTATTTGTGTATCTATTTGTATATATTTATGCGACAAACACAAGCACCCGAATCAAGCAAGAGCATTTTCCGACAAATATTATTCTCGCAGCTAATAGATTTACAAATATACTAAAACTTTATAAATATTTGATTACCGATTTAAATTGTAGGTAAACACTTAATAAATGTTATTTTTATCTTAATGTATGGTGTACGTAAAATCCTCCAATCCGATAGATTTCCGAATCCCTCGGAGAATCTAGTAATAACAATTTTTTTTTATTGGCACTTTAAATTTTACAATAACAATGGCCAAGCCCTCAATTAGAAATTCTATGACGGTGTTTCCAACATACGGCATAAGGAACCCTTCAATTTGCCGTCGCAAAAAGTTCGGTTACGCTGAAACGGCCGTCTGAGGCTATCAACAAAAAGTCTCCAAAAAAAACGTCAAAGTCAAATCGTTTATTCATTAGACCTTTACAGGTACCTACTTATTGACGTCAAAACTAGGTATAAAATATAAATGATATATACTAATATTATAAAGAGAAAACCTTTGTATTTTTGTATGTATGTATGTATGTTTGTAATGAACAAACTCAAAAACTATTGGACCGATTTAAAAAATGCTTTCACCATTAGAATGCTACATTAGCGTTGAGTAACATAGGCTACATAAAACAAAAATAAAATGTCCTCAAAAGAATAAACTCAAAACTACTGGACCGATTTTAAAAAATCTTTCACTATTAGTACATTTTAATTGTACATTCTAGTGTAACATGTTAACACATCTTATATTCTTTATAAGTTTGGACATGTATAGGTATAATATACTGGTAATGGTTTATGGTTCTCCCTATCCATCCATAGGGAAGGCTCGTGCCCCAGCAGTGGGGACATAAATGAGCTGATGATGATGATGATGATGACGATGATACTATATTTCAAATGTATATTTTATTTGATGTTCAACAGAATGCAATCACCATCATATGTTTTACCACCTTACCGCTGTGCCGCTGTAGCCAAGCTGGTATGTACAGTTCTGTGCAATAAAGTTTGACGAAATAAGTATGCGTAGAATAACCAGTAAATACTTTTAACACAATACCGCTTTGATTTGGTACCATCAACAGTATTTACGAATATTATGCATACAGTCGTCAAATATCGAATCCGCTAATCGCTTGGGCCCACGCCCAACGACCGGAGCGGATTCTTTTTCGTTCGTATCACATCCATTGACAGTGCTCAATAGATTTGCGTTCGGCTTCGGACAATTTTGGACACGTAAATGGACAAATAGAGAAACGTCCCGACTGATTCGACGGATTTGTGCCGGCGATTTGTGGACTCCAAGGATTTGTAAGCTTATGAGTTGGTACCTACCACCTACACCTTTTATAGGATTTGGGAAATTCTGCCGATGAGTGAAATTTCGGTCTTTCAGAACATTTTTTGTTTTTGTCTTTTGGCCGCTGGGGCAGAACAATCCTTTTTTTTTACATTAACGGGTAAGCACAGTGCCTTGATCTCACCTGATGTTAAGTGATGATAAGGCCGATGATGGAAGCGCACTTCACCCGGGATCCTCAACTAGTGAGGTACTGGCTATCTTATCTCTAACTGCCGGAACACAACAATGCTACAAAACATTGATGTTATGGCGACATATTTAGATAAGATGGTGGTAGCTAGCCAGGCGGACAAACAAGCCCTACCACTAACCAAACCGAGTACACAAACATGTACCCCCCGCTGGAAATCGAACCCGGGACCTTTGGGTCTGAACCGGTGGTCTTAGCCACTAGACCACAGAGGCGGTTAAAGCGACCTTGAGTAGCGACCGCGTACCGGAAAGCGCAGTGTGGGCAGGCCTCCAACAAGGTGGACCGCTGATCTGGTGAAGGCCGTGGGTAGCCGCTGGATGCGAGCACCACAAAACCGGTCGTTGTGGAGATCCTTGGGGGAGGCCTTTGTCCAGCAGTGGACGTCTTTTGACTGAGATGATGATGATGATGAACATGAGTACTAGATCGGCTTATTAATAGCACTTTAATCTACCGCCTTGTGTTTTATGCTGACTATTGACACCTACGCAACATATCACGGCCTGTCAACTGTTTTTATCTTATTTTTAACTATTCATGGTAACTAAGAAACAGTTACCTTTTTACGTTACATTAACAATACGAAAATAAATTACAATGTTAAAAAAAAACAAAGGTCTTGACGTAGACTTTGAAAAAAACAAGAATAAAACTATTTAGATTCTAATAAGCTCACTTGCGTGTTTAACTTTTAACAATTACTTTTCTATCTTGTAAAATAACATAATCAATCCATGTGTCGCCGCTTGCTACCACTAGCGCCATCTAGGACGTGAGCGGGGAAGCAACAAGAAAGAAGCCTGTCGTTTTGTAAGAAGCCACCACTGCTATTGAACCGACAACCGTAACGCACGCAATTAATGTAATTAAATTAAATAAGCGAATAAACAACTGTTAAAATCAATAAATAAAATAATCATTGGAGTACCGAAGCCCCCGTTCCTGACTACCATGAAATAGTGAATGCATGTGATGAGTTTAGAACATAACTGTAGACCATCTGTTAACGGGTAAAGAAGTCGAATAAGTAAAGTACACACGCCTGCACATCAACCTACCACAAACTGTCAAATTTCTTCAATAGACTTTGAACTTTATGCCTCATGCATATGGGTGAAAATGTATTGAAGAAATTTGACAGTTTTGGATAGGTTGATGAGCAGGAGTCGGTACATTCGCTTATTTCTTACAGCTGTCATCATTGATATCATTAATGCATTGTATCTTTTGTCAAAGTATAAACAACTTGCCAACTTGTGGGCACTCGGCTTGTTAGCGAGCTCGTGTAGTGATGACACGTCCTTCGTCGTAAAACAGCGTAGCGTAAACTAGTTTATTGTTTCGAAGTGTTCAATTAGAGCTCGTCTGAATAATTGGCAATAACGCTCAAGTTCAATGTCGGCGGAACGATCTGGAAGCTTCATTGTTGCGTAATCCACTTCTTGGGAATGCGAGTTATCGAACTAATTTGATCTGAGTACATTTTTGTAAATATTCAAAGGGCAGATGAGTGTAAGGGTGACTTTCCACCAGAGTTAAACGAGATAGCTTAGTAATGCACGAGGAAAAATCCACCAATAGGATCACTTTATTTACAACGCTCGAGCTCGGGAAAGGATAATTAAGTAACCTTATTGGTGGATTATTCCCCAGGCACCGCTTATACCTCGCATATCTTTGGTGGACGAGCAGCTTTAGACTGAAGTTTGACAGTCGGAACAGCGACAGGGAGATTTCGCTTCTGGTTTATGTACCTACACCTAACGCTCGTCACTTCGCTGATGGCAACCTCTGCTAGGTCCTACAGCTATATGCCGGGTTCGATTCCCTGCGGGGGGTACATGTTTGTGTACTCGGTTTGGTTGGTGGTAGGGCTTGTTAGTCCGCCTGGCTAGTTACTACCATCTTATCTAAATATGTCGCCATAACATAACAATGTTTGTAGCATTGTTGTATTCCGGCAGTTAGAGATACTCGTAAGATAGCCAGTACCTCACTAGTTGAGGATCCCGGGTGAAGTGCGCTTCCATCATTGGCCTTATCATCACTTAACATCAGGTGAGATCAAGGCACTGTGCTTACCCGTTAATATAAAAATATATATATATATATATACATATATTTGTTGAATGATATGCTTTTGCCGAAGTAACGGAAGCCAGCATTGTCGAGTTGTCGCAGTTTCATTTTGTTGTAGCACAAGCAAGCTTTAGCTGCGACAAAATGAATTCTTCTCAATTTAAATATATTGATTCAATGGATATTATAAAAAACATTTAAATTACTGAAAATGAAGAAAACAAGTGATTTGTGGGGCATCCCTATAAAAGTAATTAGGAATATTATATATTCCATTGCACCATATCTTGCTGAAATTTTTAATAACTGTGTGAACAAACCTTTGTTCAAGATACCTATCTTTCCCGATCTTATGTAGTTTAGTAAGGACATACCTTTGTTCAAATCAGGAAACAAAGAAGAACCCATTTCAGTACTACCAGCTCTAAGTAAAATTTATGAAAAAGTCATATTGGAAAAATTGATATCGTATTTTAACATAAAAAACCTTTTACATAGTAAACAATTTGGATTAAGAAAGGGTCGTTCTACTACTGATGGAGGTGTTGCTCTAATAAAACATATATTTGATGCCTGTTACGAGATTTCCTTACAAAAACAGCACGCTGGTGAGATGATAATTTTGAATTTTGAATTTTGAATTTTGACCAGAACAACCGGTCGTTGTGGAGTCTTTTGGCTGAGATGATGATGATGACGTTGATGATGAAAGCTTGTCGCAGTTCTGTCTGTACATGTAGTGTCTGCCGAACCTCAGTCTATACTGTTTCAAGCTAAATATTTGGTATCCACTGTAGGCCATCCTTTAAGACATAAAAATATTATTATAATTTGTTGGGTAGCCAACTTTTATTATTTATGCGTTCTGAAAAGTAACGACCTCCCGACTGCGGCGGTGGTGGTCAGTGGATTATCAACAAACCCCTATTTTGCGGTTTTTAATTTAATTTCTTATCTACAAATCAAAGATTTTATTGAAGGGACTTCAAAATACAGTGTCGCCGTATTTTTCGTATTTGTTTTCAAATGTTGTTGTGTTCCAGCAAGGGTTCAGCTTAGTTAGCTATTCATAGCGCCCTTTGTGGAGCGTCAAATTTACAGAGTTCGCTTTGATGTTTGTGTTTAGTTCGCGACGCTACACCCATCTGCCCCTTTCGAATTTCACTCTCGTCACTATATTCGTGTAAAGTTAAGATGGAGACAGAATTAAAATATGTTCCGGCAAAAAACTCAAAAATCATACACAAACGCATAAAAAATCAAACATTCATATCTATCTTTTTCATAATTTATTTGATCAAACAAAGGTAATAAACATCACGTTATGAATAGGATATATAGACAAATAGGTTGTGGTTTAAAAAAAATATTACGAAACGATGGCTCATACTCATAATATAAGCGCAGACTTTTTGTAGCCTTAATTGAATAAAATATTTAGCATTCTGTTTTAATTTTTACACAATAATATGATTGCTAATTATATGTCGCATCAGGTCACTAAATGAATAGTTTTATGCTAATAATTTTATTTAATGTGTGTTATTTATTTTATTCAATAGTTTTAATACAATGTGCGTTGTTACAGGTCGAGCAAGGTGACGGGACAATGCCCTCCCCGGCCACCCGGCAACAAGGTACGAGTACTAAAAAATAATAATATATATACCTATACTATATCTATTTCTATATATAAAAATCAATTGCTGTTCGTTTGTCTCGCCAAACTCGAGAATGGCGGGACCGATTTGACTAATTTTGATTTTGAAATATTTGTAGAAATTCAAGGAAGGTTTAAACTGTGAGAAAGAATAATAATAAGAAACGGAAAATACTAAAAACGACAATTTAATTTTCCAATACAAAATGGTTTGTTTGTTTTGTTGTCATGGAAACTGTCAAAGCGGTCAAAGCGGTACGAAGTCCGCCGGGTCAGCTAGTTTGCAATAAATATAGGTACGTCTGTACCTAATTTGTCAATTTTCTTCAATAAATAATCAGCCATATGCCATTTTACATAAAGTTTAAAGTCTATTGAGGAAATTTGACTGTTTGTGAGTCTGATCCCTATCCAAAACTGTCGAATTTCTTCAATACTTTTTCAACCATATCTCTATGGCATAAAGTTCAAAATCTTTTAAGATGATTTTCAAATATTTTTTCCAATTTCAACAAATGTAACTATGTATTTTTTTATTATTTTGATAAGAGTCGATCGACTTTTCTGGTGAACTAAGTTTTTTGTAAGGTAGCTCGATAGCTAATGATGATCATTAGAATATAAACGAGTGGGCACAGGCCTTCCCACATGACAGGAGGTGCTGCCTCAATGCTACACAAATTCTCGTTAACGTGATTGAACTGCAAATGAAACTCACACGAGTCTTAACAGTCGACATCTCACGACAACAACCGGGACGATTCTTCCGTAGTACAGTACTGAGGAACCTAATTTTTATTTTACTTTTATTAGGTAGGTAATATAAGAACGGTGTTTGAGTAATTACATATTTCAAATTAATAATATATTTATTTTAAGAAAGGTAAATTGTTTCTTTTCGTAATATATAATATATATTTTATAAAAGTAATAATAAAAAACTGAAGCCATATCTATTCTGTGCTTAAGCGCCACTCCATAAAACCAAATGAAACTGCATTAAAGCCATAAACTACTTTGGAATGTGCCTTGCTAACTAATAACTAGATAGTAGATACCTTACAATGTGTAGCAAGAAAAATGTAATTAGCTTTGTATCCGACTAGCCTTGTATGTACGGTCAGCATCAAAATGATTGTGACTCATTCGTGGTCTAAAATACCTAAGCTTTACGGAAAGAGTGTATATTTCTTCTCGTTAACTTATATTCTGTAAAATGTTTAAGACTATGTATATATAGCGAATAAACTGATTATGATTAGTGTTTTGTTAAAAACTTGCTCTGGTTGCATAAAAATAAGGCGCTTTCACTTAAAGCGTCGGCGCCAGTCGTTGTGCAAATAGATTGACAAAATATTGCCAGTATTTTTTTTGTTTTCTTTCCATCATGCGGTCAGTTTTCAATTTCCTTTCGTCATCAGTCAGTTATTTGCTGACCTCTCTTATTCTTCAAAATAAACAGTACAGAGAAAATGAGACGTAAAAAAGTAAATGGAACCCATAAGTACCCCTTGTGAGAGACGGGTGCTTGCGATTGGTTTAGAAAAAAACCCGTAGGCTAATTTGGATGAATTAATGGTCATTCGCCATTTGGCTAACCATTAATTAGCCCGTAATGTTAAGTCATAATATTGTAACAGCTATTGGCAAACCTAACAAACATAAAAACACTGTACCTACACTTATAAAAAATATAATTTGATATTTTTTATTAGGATGGTGTTTCGATCATTCTATCGCTGACTGTACTCGCACATACCATTGCACTGTAATTTCATTCGTGAGTACACGTTTATGTTAGTTGAATGAAAACTGGTTTGTATATTTTAAATTAAATTCTAAAACAATCTTACAATGCATCGTTCTGCCATAAAGACCGTCATACAAGAACAACGGCAGTTAAACTGGCAGACGTAGGTAGACACGAGTGTTTACTGAAATAGTCCAAGCTAGTATGAAGATCCCATGCTCGTCTGGAACATGAAAACAATGTGTCAGCGGCCTGACTTCCCGCGCATGTCGTAAGATCACATCAGGCGACCGGCTAGCAACCTATCACTGATGTTGTCCATTCCACCTTCGGAGTCCTGACTACTTTGATTATGATTATGCAGAATGTAGCGACGAGGTCACTAACGGCGAGTTTCCTCAAAACTTGGTCATTTTTGATACTTTGTCTACAACTTTTTGGAAGAAGAACGTACAGTGCTTCTATTTTAATCGCGCCTTACAAATAAATAGAGAATAACATCGGAATAGTTGTCCCGTGTTTTGTTCCCGCCATGTAAACGTCATTTCAAATTAGAGTAAAAGAGACAAAACACGGAATAACTATTCGGAACTTTTGTTTATTTGTAAGGCTCTTATTGTACCTCGGTAATCATCGCATTTCCAAATGCAACCGAATAGTAATTAATAATTTGAATTCGGAATAAAGTACACACGCCTGCACATCAACCTACCACAAACTGTCAAATTTCCTCAATAGACTTTGAACTTTATAACTAAGTTGTATTGTTGAAAATGTATTGAATAAATTTGACAGTTTTGGGTAGGTTGATGTGCTTTATTGTTGTTTTGTTTTGATATTTCGTGTTTACCACGAGTAACTACTACATAGAGCTGTAAAACTATAAATCGTAAATCAAAATATGACATATTAGTAAAATAATCCCCTCTTTCTAAAATAAATTAATTGTGCCTCTATTCATAATGTTTCCTTTTGCGGGCCCGCTGGAAGGTATTTCAGTACTGAAATAAGCAGCGCCCTTGTACTACATTCACCCGTATAGCTTATTTTGTTACCCTCTTATGTGTGTAGTACATAAACTTGTAAATAATAAATAAATTAATTAATTAATAACAAGTAGAAGGAGTAGCAGCAACCACATGTATTTACTCATGGTAGCTACTCTTAATATTCTATTACTGTGCTATAACTGGTAGAAATCGGACGGCATGCAGCCGAAACACGAAGTTTGCCGAGAGACAGAAAATAGATGCACTGTATGTACTCATAAGTGAGTATATTGAGATGGTATTGAGTGATGCATTTGCTCACACGCTTACGTCGAGACCTATTTTGCCACTCGTACATCTTCGACGTCGTAAAGTGAAATGGTAAATGAAATAGCATCGCATGAGCACGCTAACGGCCGGCAAGGTCGTCGCGATTGCTTAACATTTCACATTTTGGTGAGGCCACTAATATCGTTAACGTTTTGTGTTTGTAGTAATATGCGTAACGCTGTTAAAGTCAAAGTCAAGGCTTTTTTCTGAGTGAGTGCACGGCCTACCCTCAGGCCACTAGTTACGCTTATTATACACTTTTAAACTTTTGCGTTCCACAGTTATCAAATAATTTAAACTAGTGGTCGCCCAGTAGTCGAAACTCGACCGTGATTCCATGGTTATCCTACTAATATTATAAACGGGAAAGTTTGGGAGTATGGATGGATGTTTGACACTTTTTCACGTAAAAACTACTAAATGGATTTTAATAAACCTTTCCTCATATACAGACCATGATCCAGACCATGACCCAGACCAGCATATAGGATACTTTTTTTTTCTTTTTTACTGTAGTCTTCGCGAATAAAGTCGCGGGCAATAACTAGTACAATATAATGTAACACACTGTAACGTTGTCGTTGCAATTTACTCTACGTTATATTTTTATGCTTGGCATTTTATAGCCTCCTTGGTAGTTTTAAAAACTATCTTTCAAATTGTGTTTTCAAATATGTACGGTTCTGAAAAAGAATATAGGCCTCCCCCAAGTATCTCCACAACGACCGGTTTTGTGCTGTTTGCGTCCAGCGGCTTCCCGCGACCTTCACCAGATCGTCGGTCCATCTTGTTGGAGGCCTGCCCACACTGCGCTTTCCGGTACGCGGTCGCCACTCAAGGACTATTCCGTCCCAGCGGTCATCAGTCCTTCGAGCAATGTGCCCTGCCCACTGACACTTGAGCTTAGCAACTCTTCGGGCTATGTCGGTTACCTTTGTTCTTCTGCGGATCTCCTCATTTCTGATTCGATCACACAGAGAAATCCCGAGCATAGCCCTCTCCAATGCGTGACCTTGAGCCTTCTGATAAAGCCCATAGTGAGCGACCACGTCTCAGTCCCGTATGTCATCACTGACAACACACACTGGTCAAAGACTATCGTCTTGAGACACTGCGGTATATCGGACGAAAAGATATGTCGTAGTCCCATGTAAATCGTCCACAACTTCAAGGGCAGAGTCCCCAACTTTCAGAGAAGTGAGTACGACACGTGAGTTCGACATAACTTTCGTCTTCCATGTTCATTTTAAGACCCACTTGTTGAGAGACTCTGTTGAGATCACCGAGCATTGTGCCGATGTCTTCCAGGGTCTCAGTCATAACCACTAAATCATCAGCAAATCAAAGGTGAGTGATGTGTACGCCGTTAACGTTGATTCCGAGTCCTTTCCAGTCCAAAAGCTTGAAAATATCTTCCAGTGCAGCAGTGAACAGTTTCCGAGATATCACATCTCCCTGTCTCACTCCTCGCTGCAACTGGATAGATTTCGAGCTCTGGTCCTGAAGACGGACTGACATAGTGGCGCTTTCATACAAACACTTCAACACTTCGATGTACCGGTAGTCAAATTGGCACCGCTGGAGAGACAGAAGCACGGCCCATGTTTCGATTAAATCGAAGGCTTTTCCATAGTCCACAAACGCTAAGCAAAGAGGCTAGTTATACTCTTTGGTCTTCTGTATAACCTGCCGCAGCGTATGTATGTGGTCTATGGTGCTAAAGCCTTTTCAGAAACCGGCTTGTTCGATAGGCTGGAAGTCATCAAACCTGCGTGCGAGACGATTCGTTTTGACTCTCGAAAACAGCTTGTAGACGTGGCTTAGAAGTGAGATGGGCCTGTAGCTGGGTTTTGTCGCTCTATTTGAAAAACAGTACCATCATACCTTCGTGCCACGTCTCTGGCGTTCTGCCTCCTGATACGACGGAATTAAATAGCTTCTGAAGAGCTACGAGTACCAGTCTTCCGCCTGCTTTCAGAAACTCGGCCGTAATTCCGTCACCACCTGGTGCCCTGCCGTTCTTGAGCTGTTTGAGAGCCATACTAATCTCGTACAGACTGATGACCAGGATGTCTTTGGTGTATAGTGATTGATTGATGATTGATTGTATAGTGCCGGGATAACTTAGCTCTAGGGTCTTTAGCTAAGCTTTGTACAGGTGGCCGTGTGGATGTGTAAAGCTGTCCATAGAACTTCTCGACCTCTCCTATAACATCGGATCTGGTCGTGACAGTTCTGCCGTCATCGATTTTCAGCGCCGTCAGTTGGCACTGCCCATTACCCAGATCTCTTGCGAAACACTTTTGAGCCTTTGTTCCGCTCAATGGACTCTTTAATACGGTTAGTATTAAATCAGTGCGTGTCGCTAGTCATAGACTTCGAGATTTGCCTATTTAGCCGCTGAAACTGAAACGCATCACCTGAGGAAAGCAGAACCATTACGCGCCGCTCTACCATTAGTTTTAGGGTATGGTCTGAGTTTTAGTTCCTTTTGCACGGTGGGTTTTAAAGAACTTGGAACCAACCGTTTGGACAGTTTCCAAAAACTGTTGCTGTATTCGTCCACATTTTCGCAATCATTTAGGCACTCGAAGCGATTCTGCAATTCGAGCTGAAAGCTATCGGGGTCTTGGATTTGGGTGGGTGCAGGACGGAGTGTAAACCTTATCAATCGACGTCTATCCAGCTTAACGTTGATATTAAATGTGCCTCTTACCAACCGGTGATCGCTGCCAGTTTTAAACGCATTGATCACAGTGACATCATTGAATATTTGCTTCCTCGTCGACATAATAAAGTCAATCTCGTTTTTTGTTGCACCATCGGGGCTCATCCAGGTTTCGGTGTTCAGCCTTCCTGAAAAAGGAATTCATCATAAATAGTCCCTCCTTTTCCAGAAAGTCCGCCAGCAGTTAGCCCCGGGAGTTCCGATTACCAACCCCAAATCGTCCCACTCTCATCTCATCGCCGATTCGTTTGCCTAGTGTTGCGATAAAATCTCCCATGACAACGGCCTTGAGCCTTGGAGGCTTGTATGGCTCTAGAGATGTCCTCATACATAGCCTCCACCTCATTGTCAGGGTGTGTCGTAGTAGGAGCATAAACCTGTATGACCTTCAACGAATACCGTTTGGTTATTCTGAGTATAAGGTACGCTACAGGTGACATACTCCCGGTGTTGACAACGTTGTTCACGAGGGACTTGAGGAAAATGAACCCGACACTACCTTGGGGCAGTTGTTGTAATCGGGTAGGTGAAAAAAATCAATCACGTGACTAAAAATGTATCATATCCATCTCCTTTATAGTTACATAGGACGTATAGTCGTTGGTTTCGTCTACATTAGCAGTCATTAACAACCACCAATCTGCAATGGTTCCGCGTGGTTCTCCGTGTGTTTCTTTAGGAAACGGGCTCGTGCCCCAGCAGTGGGGACACAAAAAGACCTGGTGGTGATGAAGATATAGTAGTTCTTGAAATAAAGACAGCAGACTTCCCTACTGACTGACCCGTTAAGGTCGTTCACCCCGTATTATGAAACTATAAAAAACACAAAAGTTTTTCGCTTTTGTTTTACAGCGCTCTACCGCTTTTTATTGAGTAAACAAACAAATATCGAAACCCCGTAAATAGCTGCGACGGCGGCGGCCGTGCCAATATTATTGTAACGGCACTCGGATGATTTATGACTGAAAGAATTGTGATTTACTATGCAGCTTTACAACGATTGCAAAAGTTAAGTGACTTTCGGCGCGGACGGTATCCGCATACATTTTTCGTGTTAAAGGCATTTTAAGAACAGTGAACATTAAAAAACGACTGATCCTTACAGGCGCTGTCATAAGGTCGAAAATACATAGCGCCCGCGACTATTTGAAATGAATAGAAACTTAAAATATAAAAAAAATATTGGTTATCAAAATAAGCAGCTACTAAATTACGAATATTGATGTAATCATTGTATTAAAGTGGTTTCCAAGCATATAAATAAGTGATTTCGTTAATAGTGATTTTTAGAGGTATTTTCGATAATAATATGATCGTGTCAAAATTCCATGGCAAATTCCAAATAAAGATATAAATTTGCCTATATCAACATTTCGGATTCGTTAGTAATTTTATTGTTTTAAACTATTCGACGAAAGTCGGTGCATTTTTTCATTGTGTCGCCTTAAGCTGGGCTGCTATTTGAAGTAGTCGCTAACTCACCCGGAACCTTACAACTACTGAGGAGCAGGCTGGAAAACACACCAATGCTTCTACTAGCATTCTTGTTAAGGTGACAGACATCAGCGCCGGCCCTAGGGTAGAGCGAGTTGAGCGGTCGCTCTAGGTGTCCGGTGGCTAGGGGCGCTAAAATGCTAAATGCGAAAATAATTTCGAGCAAAATTAATGGCACCTTTTGTGATGAATTAATGGTATCGTGCCGTGCTTCGGAAGGCACGTAAAGCCGTTGGTCCCGGTTGCATTAGCAGTCATTAACGACCACCGATCCGCAGTGGGCCCGCGTGGTGGTTTATGGTTCTCCCTATCCATCTATAGGGAAAGCTCGTGCCCCAGGTAAAGTGAGAATTACTTACCTATAGAAGTAAGGGCAGGCACTGACAGAAATAGATAAACTTAAAGAGTTTAAAAAAATAGATATTGGTGGTAAAACTGACCAGCTTCACAAAATTAACTAATCAATTAACAATTTAAATGGTAAACGCCACGCCACACCGATGTCACTGCTGTGTGTGACGCTTCACACCAAGTTGTTCATTGGTCGGTTGCAATGAATGCGTCCTTCAGTAATATTAGTTGCAGTCTCCTATAATGAACACTTGCGCTGCCAAGGATAACTGAATTATTTATTACTTTTACTCGACTTTTAACTTTATTGTGAGAGAATTTCATTTCATTGCACACGGTGGCGCCGTAATCGTGGGTCGTGGCTTCAAGCTAAAGTTTACAACGAATTTAGTTGTAGGTGCGATTCGCTGTGTACTAGAGTGTGAATGTTCGCATTACATAAGTGCTCTAAATGTAAGTATGACTCACTGGACACAAATGCTATACAACAAGTGTTGCTCAAGCTTTTGATAATAATTATGAAAACTTCTTTGATATTAAAATCTAGATAACATAAACATTGGATAGCATCAACAACCTCAGCTTATCTTATCTTATCTTAGTGGGGCCTGCCGAGGTTTCCCTCTCGCAGTAACACCTCGACCCATCGGGATCTTTTGTGCAACCCCATCCTTTCACTCTTCCTCCTCTGTAAAGATAGAGGCCATAAGTTTGGCAACGTCTTTAAGAGCGAAGAGCCTGAAGTCCTCCGGTTTCGGATAGGCCGACCCCAGGAGTCCCATTCTTTTCCTAGCCAGAGAGTCGCAGTCACACAGTAGGTGCTGCATCGACTCCGTTTCCTCTCCACACGCCCTACACAAACTATTTGTTGAAAGGTGCATTCTATGAAGCATTTGTTTTGTGGCATAGTGCCCTGTCAAGGCACCGATGGTTAGTCGGGCCTGCCGTCTACCGCCTCCACATATGAACTTACTCCGTCCTAAGGCGTTTTCGCCAAGGAAGGATTTGGAGTGTTTCATACCCAAACCTCAGCTTACTGTGAACCATAAATCTTAAATATGAAGATATATTGAAGGTTGCAAAATATTTGTACTTAACACGTTAACTGCCGCAAAACCAGACACAATAGAAAATTTATTGTTTGTCGGTCACCGGTGACCGCCACGGCGATTAAAGACTTTATATTAACTGTCATCGCCACAAACGTCATTGTGGCTCCATGGCCTCAAAGTCACGTACCGTTTTTCAAGCTCATCTCCCGATGTCCTCATCTAGTACATTATTGGTCGAAGGTAATAAGTGACCGATAGTTAAATGAAGCTGTGCAGAGGTATCCATAATTAAAATTAGCTTAACTCCCATAACCAATTCGGACTATGCATCAAATAATCGGATACCCACTTGGCCTGATCTAGAACTGGACCACAGATTCAACTCGGGACATCAAGCTGGGCGCACTTTGCTTTTGGTACCGAAATAAATGATGACATAATGACGTTGTTAAAGAAATATTATTAAGTCCTCACTACACTCACACTTACACTTTGACTGTAGATACACTTTTAGTAAGACGTATTTTCCTGTAATACAACAAAAAAAGATGGTTGTGTATTTTTTAACAATATAATTTAAAAACTTTACCCTGCAGTGGGGGTTCCCTACATAAAATCGAAAGTTGCGACATCTAATCTACAGGGAAAACGATAGTACGTCGAACGGTCATCAAACCGATGGTACGCCACATCGAATGTCGCGGCAACCAATGTCTCAATGTCGAACCATCGCATCGAATGGTTAGCACAGCGAATGTCTTGACATACAAAGGTTGGGGTATCGATTAATCAAAATGTTGAAAAAAATAAAAATAAGTATGTTTGGAAAGACAAAATTAACTCTAAAAATCAAATAAAAATATGAATTTCAAAGTCTGAAAAAGTACGTTAAAATATTGAGAAAT
Organism: Eudonia truncicolella; assembly: GCA_949315975.1. Lineage (NCBI taxonomy): Eukaryota > Metazoa > Arthropoda > Insecta > Lepidoptera > Crambidae > Eudonia > Eudonia truncicolella. The sequence goes on along the minus strand of OX438827.1, from coordinate 17,934,599 downwards.
AAACGCAATTAAATAAATGAAGCAAATGTATTGGTTTTTTTCCTTTATTAGTAGATAATAGCAACTGCATGATTTCTATTCTACGCCTACGTGTTTTATAAGAAAGAAAGAAAGAAAAAATATTTCTTTCTTTCTTTCTTTCTTTCTTTCTTTCTTTCTTTCTTTCTTTCTTTCTTTCTTTCTTTCTTTCTTTCTTTCTTTCTTTCTTTCTTTCTTTCTTTCTTTCTTTCTTTCTTTCTTTCTTTCTTTCTTTCTTTCTTTCTTTCTTTCTTTCTTTCTTTCTTTCTTTCTTTATTTATTTTTTCCTTTCTTTCTTTCTTTCTTTCTAATAGAAATAAGACGCAGTATAGACCAATAACTACCGTCAATCAAAGTAGTATTTCTATACTTTTTTTTATTCTGAGCTCGTAATGATGTGATACGATATTAAGATGAGTGAAATTAAATTACTTGAAATTGATAAAGACAAGGATTGTTTAGTAATAGATGCGTTTAAGATGGTGTAGAACAAAATCAGCGATAAAGGAATTTATTACCGTTTAACTGACCATTCGATACTGTGATCACTGGATGTCGCGACATTCGATGTGGTGTACCATCGGTTTGATGGCCGTTCAACGCACCGTTTTCGCTGTCGTGACATTAGATTGCAGTGGAACACACGCTAGACAATATAAACGTAATAAAACACTGTTTGACATTTTTAAAAGTGTCTCTACAGGCCATGTATATTTGAGTTTCTAGATTTCTCAACAACTTTTTGAGTTATGGACCGCGAGCAACGCCATTATTCGAAGTACCTGCCTACGCTATGAATAATTTAAAAGTAGATATTTTTATTCCATCTAGTTGACCCGGCGGACTTCGTACCGCTTTGAAAGTTTCCATGACAACAAAACAAACAAATGATTTTGTATTGGAAAATGAAATTGTCGTTTTTAGTATTTTTCGTTAGTTATTATTTATATTTCTCACCGCTTAAACCTTCCCTGAACTTCCACAAATATTTCAAAATCAAAATTAGCCAAATCGGTCCAGCCGTTCTCGAGTTTTAGCGAGACAAACGAACAGCAATTGATTTTTATATATAGATTTTTTTCTTGGCGCAGTTTGAAAATGGTATTCTGTATTCGGAATCTGAGCTTCTAAGCTGGGTACATTGATAATTTATCTGATGAAAAAGTTATTTCATTATTGGAAAATAGTAGTGAACCTTCAGACTCTTTTAAATACTCAATTTGTAAAGTTTTTATTTTATTTACAAACAAAGACAATAACTTATAAAAACTAGAAACTATAACTACTTACTAACTATAAATAAAAAAATTGCCAAATAATCCCTATCACGTAGAGTGTCCAGTAAGCTAGCAGCATTGCCACGTTGGATAGCAATGCTCACACGCTGGCCCAAGTACCTGCTAGCTCTGGGTCCCGGGTGGTTAGGTAGTTAGGCTACGTTGGTAATTTAAGGAAATATCAGTACTTACTGATGTTTCTCTAAATTAGCTACCATTCAAATTCGTTTATGTTATTTGTTAATTTTAATTTAGAAACTTTTTTAATGAATACAATTTTATAACCACGGGACCAACGGTGACTTTCGAAGATCGGAGGAATGATTTTTATTTGGTCACTCATCCTGTTAACCAACATTGCGAAAGTTGCTTAACTATTATGATCACAAGCCGAACGCGCAAGCCGCTGCGCCATCAAACAAATAAAAGCTTGCGCTAGGCATTCTGTCTGTATAAAGAAGCTAGATTGCCGTTCGCGATTACCATCGCTCGTGTATTGATACCGCTGGCAGATGTCGCGGTTATCATAGGCATCAATGCTTTACATAAAACCCTGATTTCAATAACCCTAAACCTGAAAGATATAAGGATTTTTTATGTGGGATCTTTTTGTTTTTAAGGCTTTTTTAATACAAAATAAACTGGGAATCAAAGCGGGTTAGGGCTGAAATATTTTATCGTATCGTTTCTTCGAAAAAGTTTTTCGCAGAAAAACTGACTATTATGTCTCTTATACCTACATAGTCATTATTTGTTGATATAACTCGTCTAATCTATAACAGATTGCTTTTTCACCAAAGAAAGAGGAACTTGTCTTGTTTGCAAATGTTTTATTAGAATCATTCGTATTCGATACCAAATGTTGCGTTCCGAGAGACTTTTATTGTAAAGGTCTAAGGTTAGAGAACTTTCACTGACAGCTTTACAAAGCAATGGAACATAATACATTTTTTTAACTAGAACTGATACGAAAAAGGTTTTAAAACTCTTACAGAGAAAGAAAAGATTACTATAGGTACAGTGTACTCAACACATTTCTTCATGATTCGTGGCTCGAGAAATCAGACCGCTGATTTTTAATCTCCCATCTCGATGGTAATCCAGCCGAGCGCGAGTCACTCAGTAAAGGTACTACAGACGTAATACAGACGCGCTCGAGCAACGCACACATAGAAAACACAACAAATTCTAAAACATTTTTAAAAAGCCTAAATCTTACTTATTATATAAAATCTACTATTCTTTAAACGAATATAGCTAACATCAAAATACTAAAATTAATAGTTCAAAATACTTAATAAAAAAAAAAGTTCTATAATTTAAAAAAATAATAATTTCTCTCTATACGTACGCATACCTTTTAAGTACCTACCTATTATAAGTCTATTAGTCTTAATTTAAAATGTAAAACTACTGTCTTCAAAATGTTTGCAATACCTTAGCGGTACTAAGTTGCAAGCTCTTTATTGTTGTAACACCTTTTATATGACGAAATTAAAGGAATTAAAATGAATTAAATTGAATTGACAACCTCTCACAAACTCTCATGGAATCTCGCAACAGTGTCCGTGCACGGGGTATACGTGTGCGTTGCTCGCGGTTTTTATAAAGCTTACCTTCTAGGTTTGCTTATTTTATGATAAAGGGTTCCGTTGTTTAAAGTAATAATTTGCCCTTTTTATTATTATACTGTTCATTACAGTATACTCGAAAGTACGCGGTTCGAATAAGTATCAAAAATATTTTTTTTACGGGTAAGCACAGTGCCTCCATGCATCCCACTTGATGTAAGGTGATAATAAGGCCAATAGTGGAAGCGCACTTTACCCGGAATCCTCATTTTACGAGGGGAACTGGCTATTTTATCTCGAGCTGCTGGAACATAACTGCTAACATTGATATTATTTATTTTTATCTATTTAAAACTTTTGCAACATATAGGGTTTTACAATATCATGTTTAAGGGGAGCTATCTATACATTACACTGAGCATGCTCACCAAATTTGGTCTAAAATTACAGGTTGGTTACCGAGATAATCAACAAAACATTATCATAATTCACCAAAAAATACACCCTTTCCGAACCCGTACAGCTGTACAACACGCACACAAAGATAGCCGTGTGTGTATGAATGTCATACAATGGTTTTTCAATTGTGTGCGTGTATCTGTATACTATCTTTTTATTGACGCTTGCGTGCGTGTTAGTAAAGATACAGCATGTTTCATGATGTGCATTATTTTAATTGATTTAGTTTGTTAGAAAACATAACTTTGAAAAATCACTAAAAAACTGGAGGCCATTTTTTGTCATTGTATTCAGAATGATGTCCCTTAAACGTTCGCTTATTGATTTTGTTAGACCCTGTATATTACATGGCGGACTTAATGCCTGAGGCATTCTCTACCGGTCAACCACTGGTTATTTCTGCATAACCATATGCAGAAATAACAAGTTAGGTGTAATAGTAGTAGGTCGGTTAGGGCGACATATTTAGATAAGACGGTGGTAGCTAGCCGGGCGGACAACAAACCCTATCACCAACCAAACCGAGTACATAAACATGTCTAAACCGGTGGCCTAAACCGGTGGTCTTAATCACTAGATCACAGAGGAGGTTTTTAAAAGAAAATGCTGTAAATGTTTAAGGATTTGGTTACATTTTCCAATAAAATACCATGTCTGCCAATAGTGAGAATTATTTCAGATTTTTGCCTAACTAACATGAAGATGACAAGTAGGGGGCGTTTTTAGGTCCAACTTAAAGATAAAAAAAACCCTACAAATATTCAAGCCATATGTTCTTAATCCACAAAACATCTGATTCAAAAATATACCCAACACATATTATTCATCATAATCATCATCACCATCATCAGCCTATATTTGTCATATTATTAATACTTTAAAAATACATATCCCAACTTGGTATGTGGGGAACAGTTAATTACTCTAAATATTATTATAGAGTAAATATTGCCTTCGTTATAAGTCTAGCGTTATAAGCTTTCTATACAGTTTCTATATTTTATGTAGCTTTCTAACAAAGACACGACGATACGAAGATTCGTATAAAATTGCTGTGTGTGCCGGCAAAATATACCGATGACGTAACTATAATGGTTTCTGGATTCTGATACTACAGAACCCCAAAAAATCAGAATAGTTTATGCAGCTGCTGAACCTTTAATTTAAAGAAGAAGTAAAGAATTTCGAAGCACGCTTTCTTTTCTATAAACAGCACTTTACAAACTGAAGTTTAAGTTTTTCTTATTAGGTATTTTTATTTATCGATTGATTAATTGTAAAATTGTTACAGTGTTTTATAAACGGCCTGCATTCTGCTATATTAAAACGTCCACAATTGTGTCTCAGTGGCTTGATTTACACATTTAGACTGTGGGGAAAAATGTCAAAATTACCTATAGGTTCATTTGTTTACCGTATTACCAAAACAGTTACCATATTATGTACAACTGAAAGAGATTTACTATACATTGCTTCCGTCTAGAACTTTTCTGATGGAAATAGCCTTTCCAGTACCCGGTAATGAGGCCTCTCTGAAGACGGCAGAAAGGTTATATTTGTAGTATGTATTATTATTTGTTGTACTATTCTGTTGGTCTACCTTATAAACTCAACTCAAAAATATTGAAAGAATAAACTAATAATTCATTAATATATCATCGTACATAGTGGCTCCAGTATTCGACAGAAACCTGTGATCGACAATTTTTTTTCCTTTATTCATTAAAAATAGGGGTCACCAACTGATTTTAGTCTTTAGCTACAGTTGAATACAGACCACCTGCTTCTTAGCTCTTCTCCCGTAAAATTTAAATTAAAATCTTAATTTATCTTTTTTATGTTATTTATTTGTGACGAAAATTGTGTCGAACACTGGTCTTAAATTGTCAAGCACCGGTGGCACTATTATTACTTCATAAGAAGCATAATTGTGAATATGCAATTCTTTATATTTTGAATACATGCTCATGTATGAAGGGAATAATGAAAGTGGACGAAGCGAAACAATTATGTAAGGATCGTAGCAAGTGGAAAGAAGTGATCTCTGCCTACCCCTACGGGAAAGAGGCGTGATTATATGTATGTACGTATGTATTATATTTTAATTCACTTCAATAAACGCAATCATATGGTACAGTCATTTGGTATCACTCCTTATCATATCACTTTACCCTTATCAAGATGATAATCAATTCATCACCTTAGTGTAGCCTCCTGTGACACTACAGCTACAAATACTAAAGTTCACGAGTACCACCGCGGTCGCATACTAAAGTTCCTATGTGCCTATGAGGGCTGCACCGGGCAGGCTCGAAGAAGGAAGTGCCTATGTATAATTACATCGCCCACGAGCTCTCAATGCAGCTTAAATGTTTGACTGACTTCAAAAGTAGGCCAGTGGGTGGCTCATACGATAATTACCGTCATTAGTTCCACGGTGTTGAGAGATTTAAGTCGCACTGCATGCATATAAGTTCTAAACCTAGACCTATAGCCTAAATATAACCTAAATTATTCAAGATTGTTAAAAAACGCGGATAAAAGTTGAACCTAATTTTACAACCAATGTCTCTTTCCGCTTTTATTAACAGAAATGAGTGTCCATGGACGAGTGCATTATGACCAAATTTGAAATATCACGGGTTCTTTCTTCGGAAGGCACGCTTGGCCGTTAGTTCAGACAGGTTCAGGTTTATACATAATTCAAAACAGGTATTGGGCCAACGTGGTGATAGCTTTGCATTGGCTAATGGCTATGTGCGAACCGCACCAAGCCTTATAAAATAAACCAGTTATCAAACCCTTTATTACGAGATAACTAAATAGACGAATAAATAAATAAATAATAAATATAATAAATATGAAGGCACATTCACTGTGGTAGGCTCCATAACGAGGGACTTAAAAGTCAGTAGGCGTGGATATTCGGGCTAGGAAAATTAAATATGGCCGCTTAGTTGAGATAATTACTTTACTCACTTTTTACTTAGATTTAACTCGAAATACAGTTAAGAATCAAAAGGGCACTATCTAATTTTAAGGAAATCGCCGACGCTCCGCCGAACACGTAACGTGCGCGCGCGATGCAAACGGATTACGACTAGACTGGCGCCGTGGCCGTCGTCGTCCCGCGCTGTCACACGCTGCACACTAGCGCCCGGAGTTGCGTCAGAGTGGTTGTGACGTCACATCTGCTTGTTACTGTCACTCTATGGTCGACGCGCCGTCAAATAAATTCCTTTAAGTTTTCTGTTTTTATTTATGTACAAAATAATTATATTATTACATTTAATTTGTGTGTTTAGAGTTTTTGTATTAAGATAATTAATGTATTAAGAGCTTGTCAATTTCTATTAACGTTATTATGATATGGTACCGAAGTTTTTAGCTACTTTCTTTGCCGACTTTCTATCTATCTTAAAATAATTTTATTTATAATAACATTACCTGTTTTAGGTACAAATTATTTTAGGATAGATAGAAAAAAGATAGAAAAACCAATTGAAGTAGCTAAAAGCTTAAGTACAGACGCCTGCACATCAACCTATCCAAAACCTTCAAATTTCTTCAGTAAATTTTCAACCATATGCCATAGACATAAAGTTCGAAATTTATTGAAGAAATTTGACAGTTCGTGGTAGTCTGATGTGCAGGCGTGTGTACCATATCATAATAACGATACTAGAAGTTGACAAGCTCTTAATAGTACATTAATCAGTTAGATTGACGAGGTTATAATGTTCATCGACTTTCGTTACTGACTGCACCCATCGTGTAAACAGATATTAATCAGTTGGTTCGTCAAGGTAGTTAAGTGTTTAGCGACTTTTTTTTAAATATATCTTTTGTATAAGCACTTGGCTGGCCTTTATCTCACCTGATGTTAAGTGATGATAACACCGAAGTTAAAAGCGCACTTCATCCGGAATCCTCAATTACTAAGGCACTGGCTATCTTAGCTCTAGCTGCCGAGACACAGCATTGCTACAAATATTGATCTTATTGCGACATATGAAGATTTGACAAAACATTAAATTATTACAAGCATGTAAAGACACAGACAACAGTTAAAAAAATTGTCCCAAAACGGTCCCGACCTTGTCCCGACACGGCATTTTGCTGGCTTACCAGGCGGACAAACAAGCTTTCTTTGGTGACTTTTCCTATTATGCTGAGTACTGAGCGTGACCTGTTTGCAGGGCACACCTGGCTGGAGACGATGGTGGAGCTGCCCTCGGGAGTCGGCGAGGAGGACGTTGCCACCGAACTAGTGAGTTATGGCCGTGGCGGCTAACCTATGTTTGATGGTTTCAATATTCATTTGTTTAATTGTTGCCGATATTTTCTAGTGATCGGCGAAATTTAATTTCTTTTTACGACTTATGAGACTTGTGGGGGCTTGCTTCGATATCGAAATATAATATATAGTATGTTGTTGTATATATTGTGTCATAGCCCTCGTATTATTGCTTCCGCATAATAATTCAAATAAGTGGAGCGGAGTTATTTGCCTACTTAAATATAAAAATAAAATAAAGTATATATACTCGTTTAATTTGATACTTAATTTTAATTAATTGAGGCATAAAGTTTAACAAAACTTTTAACTTTCTAGGGATAAGGTTTTGTAAGTTAACTGACAACTAAACATTTTGCCATTCAGGTTATATTTATACGTCTTGATTTCTGAATTAACTTTATTACGTTAGACTGCCACAAAAGAATAAAATTCGATACCATATACAATAGAAACGGTGTGTCACCTACTGATTTACCGCGGTGGCGTGGCGTGGTGTTCAGTGACTGACAAATAATTTAATTAAAAGCCAATTGATATTACTTACATATTAAACCTTTTTTAGTTTCGCATATATTTTCTTACTGGAGCTTCGTGGTAATGTACGCTCAATAAAAAGTATAGATTGTACCTACGCGAACCACGTTCGGAATGTAGTTACAATTGGCACTGAACCTTTGGGAAGAAAAATCCCCGCATTCCCGTAACGGGATATTACTATAGTGGGACTACTGACATTATACGTTAAACACATGACTCATTGTCTTCAGTTGAAACTTTGATATAAAATCTACAGTCAGTAAATAAATGACATTGCTCACTTATTTGACATTACACAATATTTCACTGTAAGACACCTAAAAAATTAACAAAAAATAATAATAAAGAAAAAAAAAATACTTCCACGCAAAATTGTTGCAAATAAATAAATTACTTACATACCTACTTAATGCGCAGACCCCAAATTACACCGTAAAGTTTAAACTTGTACCAATCCCCAAATAATGGGAACTTTGGGAACCATTGGATAGGGCTTTTTCACAACGCCGCGCCTTAATGCATAAACGATAAATGAAATCTTGTATCGCAAGTTTTAAATTGCTTACAATGGAGAAATAGAAAGCTTTTTCTAGATATTAGTTTGTATCGTGCGAGATATCGCACTACGCTATGTTCAATTGTGTGATAGTGGTTGTCTGGAGCCTTAGAGCAAGTCTGGAGCTGTTTCGACTGTTTCGTTTGTATTGTTACTGATTCCAAATTCACTTTGAGTTCATTCCCTCTTTTAAGTGATATTTATTCTCGCACACAGCTATCGTTGCGGGTATTAATGCTGAAGTGTAGAGATGTATTAATGTTTGCTGACAGACGTTATTATATTGACCAGACCAGAGAATAGCCATTTTTAGGGTTCCGTAGTCAACAAGGAACCCTTATAGTTTTGCCATGTACGTCTGTCTGTCTGTCTGTCCCCAGCCTAGCTCATAGACTCTTAGTTCTAGAAAGCTGTTATTTGGCATATAAATAATATAACATATTAATCACGCCGACAAAGTGGTGAAATAAAATTTTAAAAAATATTTTTTTTTAGGTTACCCCCCTTCACGTGAAGAGGGGATGTAATTTTTTTTCTTGTCTACCCTATGGGGTACCCCCCACTATGAAACACCCCACACTATGGTGTGGGGTGTTATTGGATAGCAATTTCAAAAATATTGCGGGTTGGTTGAACCAGTTTTTTGATTGAGACATCCGTTTGTGAACTATTAAGCTTTAAAGTGTAAAATTTTGGAGTCAAGTATCCCCCCCCCCCCTGCCAGCCAAATGGTTGTTTTTGGATACGTGAATAAATTCGCTGTAGTTGTATATATGACGAAGTTAAAAGGAAAACTATCACAGCTAAGTAGGCTTTACAAGTTTACGAGTAACAGTCGACCAACTTATAAAACGTACTTGGCGTAGTACAAATTCTTCATTGGGAACTACTTTAATAACTTTGTCAGGTGTGTGAAACCGGTAGTATCTACATTAAATAAATGTTTATAAAAGCCCTCTTCTCAGAGTCCGCATTATTGAGATGGTCTACGGAACCCAACACTGCGCGTGGCCCGACACGCACTTGGCCGGTTTTTTATTATTTTGAATTTAGCATTTGCAACGCTATATACAACGAGTAACAGAAAGGTGTGGCCAAAATGAAAAGATTCAAAGTGTATCCGATCTAGATCTTGTATGCAGAGTTACTAAGTCATGGTTATCAACTTTAATATGTTATGCAATTTTTAATTTAATATTGCTATTGTGTATGATGTTACATCAAAATAAACAAGTCTCAGCCCTAGTAGTTTAGTAACCTCTGTGTACTTACATTTATGATCACTGCTGCTTGCTTATGCGTGCGCGCCTGACGCGCATCACTTCACAAATATAAATATTTTATTAACCATTGCATGACAAATTAAAGTTAATAATTATGTCATAATAACAACACATACAAGTTCCAGATGGAATACACTTTGGATCTTTTCATTTTAGACCACAGCTTTTCGTTACACATTGTATGTGTGAGGATAGTAACTTCACAGTGACGTTACACTGGCATGCAGCGTAAACCACAAACTACCTGGACCTGTGGAACTATTGGACCTATTATTTAAAGGTCGTGGGTTCGATTCCCAGTCGAGCTTCCTGAGGCTGGTCGATTTGTTCTAGTAGAGTTTTATCTTGTAACAGAGTAGCCGTTATGGATTCAAGTAGTAACAGATGTTACTATATTTTTAAGGGATCCGTACCTCAAAAGGAAAAAACGGAACCCTTATAGAATAACTTTGTTGTCCGTCTGTCCGTCTGTCTGTCTGGTCCGTCATTCCCCCAGGGGGGATGTCTGTCGCCACTGCTGTGGTGCCTGCTAATAGACAAACTAGCAAGATAAACAGGATGCACATATACACACAGGTGTATTCCGATGACGGCGTGCTCCTGGTGACAGGCAAAGTCCTTAGCGTCATGTGTGAAATCATGAACAGAGGCCTAAAAGAGGCGCTAGGGTGGTGCAGGAGCAAAGGTTTGAACCTAAACCCTGACAAAATCAAACCAGTCCTGTTTACAAATAAAAGAAAGATAGGGCACGCTGAACCAGTGATACTGGACAACAAAGAGCTGGAAACAGGAAAGCAAGTCAAGTATCTAGGAGTGACACTGGACAACTGGACAGCAAGCTTACCTTTAGGACCCATATAAGTAACATGCTCAAAGGCCAAGATGGCAATGATGCAGGGTAAAAGTGTAATAGGCAGAACCTGGGGCATGAAACCAGCGATGGCACTGTGGATATACAAGGCTATAATCTTGCCAAGAATCCTACACGGAGCCATCGTATGGTGACACAGAGCGGTGGATGAGAACAACACATACAGCCGCGCTCGAGATCCTACTGGAGTTTGCCCCAGTAGGATCTCGAGCGTAGCTGTATGCTGTACTCCCCTGGACTTAGAAATAAAGAGAAGAGCTACTGAACAATGGTTCAAGCTAAGAAGCACTGGTATATGGACCGGGAACTTCATGGACGTGGAAGTAATCAGCCATATGGTTTCTGCTGTGAGTATCACAAACCAACCGAAGATGGAGGTCCTCGCCTGGTATGAGACAGTTGAAGATCTTCATCAAGAGAATGGACAAGAAAAAGACTAGCAAACTGATGGGACTCTCCAGAGAGAACATGAGGCTAGTCATAGAAATCATAACAGGACACTGTCGACTGAACAGACATCTGACAGTGATAGTAGTGAAAACCGACCCCATATACCCGGAGTGCACGGAAAGTGAGGAGACCAGCCTCCACCTACTAGCTGAGTGCCCTATGTACTCACTGATAAGATGGGAGCTCTGGGGATCGGACACATTAGATATAGAGGTCCTGAAGGATCTGAAGACTAAAAGATTTGACGGGGTGCCGTGAAAGCTGGATCAACCTTAGCTCCCTCAAACTGGAAAACGTGGAATAGGATGAAGTGGCCCGCAAGAAGTGGTGAAGTGTAGCGCGGGTTGATCGTCCGTTCGGCTGGCGACGTCCCCACAAAAATAATAATAATAATAATAATAATTGAGGATCGAGGGGCGTATTGTTAGGTTCAGGACACTCATTGCAAAACTAATTTGTTTCAGAAATGGTAATAATCGGCCTCGCGTCATGCGATTCGTCACGCAAGCCTTTGTCGGGACTGATGTTCGTCCGGAAAACTATATGACTTGTGTGACGGAACGTATTGACTTTCTGAAGCAAAAAGTCTATGCGTGGGCAAACCGTATACGTCGCTACAGAGTGCGTGTGGACCGATACCAACAAAATCGCCTCTTTCAAAGTGACCAAAGAAAAGTATACAGACGTTGGGAAGGAGCTGATCAACGTGTGAGCGACGGGCAGCTACCAAATGTTGATGCCATGACTAATTTCTGGCGCAGCATTTGGTCGGTGCCCGTCGAGCACACGAAAGGTGACTGGATGAGTGTTGTCAGGGAGGCGTGTGAACCTATCGAGACCATGCAGTCTATACATATTAGTACAGCTGACGTAAGTTGTGCTATCCGTACGGCCCAAAATTGGAAATGCCCAGGACCGGACGGATTGCACAACTTTTGGATCAAGTGGTTTCGATGTTCACACGAGTTACTGGCAACGCAATTCCAAGAAGCCATAGAGCTCGGCTCACTCCCAAGTTTGTTGACTACTGGTGTCACTTTTCTGCTCCATAAATCAGGTAGTACCACGGAACCGAAAAATTATAGACCCATCACGAGCTTACCAACGTTATATAAGCTCCTTACATCCATTCTGAGAACAAAAATTAACAATAATTTAATAATAATTATAATTATAATTATAATAATAATAATAATAAAAAAAAACAAATAAAATAAAATAAAATAAAATAAAATAAAAATAAAATAATAATAATAATAATAATAATACAATAAAATAAATAATAATAAAACGCGCACATTGTTGCGAACAATATCTTGGCCCCTGCTCAAAATGGGTGTAGGGTTGGGTCACGTGGTACTAAAGAGCTCCTCCTCATAGACATGGCCGTTTGCCAAATGGTCCGTCGGGGCAAGGGGGCCCTCTCGGCCGCTTGGGTTGACTACAAGAAGGCCTATGATTCGGTGCCTCATTCATGGCTGAGGAGGATCTTGGAGCTGTACAAAATCAATGCAACTCTAAGATCCTTCTTAGGCGCATGTATGAGTCAGTGGACCACAGTCCTTCGTCAACCTGGTGGTAGGGATGACCCCCCTGAGCCGCAGGACTTTATAAGGATCGAGCGAGGTATATTCCAGGGTGACAGTCTGAGCCCCTTGTGGTTCTGCCTAGCCCTGAATCCGCTCAGCACATTGCTGAAGGATTCAGGGTTAGGTTGTTGGCTTCGGAGAGAGGGTGAGGTCATTTCTCATCTTCTGTATATGGACGACCTCAAGCTATTCGCTCCGAATGAGCAACATTTGCTGACACTACTCAAAATAACACATGTTTTCAGTAGTGCCATCAAAATGGAGTTCGGTGTTGATAAATGTGCGGTCGTGCATGTGCAGCGGGGGAAAGTTGTAGATTCACCGAATTTACAGCTTTCTGAGACAATGTTCCTCAAGTCAATATCTGAAGCAGAAACCTACAAGTACCTTGGTATGTCACAGTCTTTGGGTTTTGAGGAAGGACACATTAAACAGACGGTGAAGGAGCGCTCCTATTGCCGCTTGACAAAAGTGCTTAACAGCCTTTTGTCAGGGGGTAATAAGGTGCGTGCTTTCAACGCCTGGGTGATGCCTCTACTCATATACTCCTTTGGCATACTAAGGTGGACCCAGACTGAGCTGGATGCTCTGGATCGCAAAGTACGTGCATTGCTCACCACACACCGGATGCTACACCCACGCTCGTCTGTTATGAGATTGTACATTCCGCGAAGGTGTGGTGGTCGCGGCTTTTTAAATGCCAAAAACCTCCACAACCGCGAGGTGTGCAATCTTAGGGACTATTTCCTCAACAACGAGTGTGGCATGCATCGGGATGTGGTAGCAATGGACAGGGGCCTAACTCCGCTCTCCTTGGCAAATAGGAACTGGCGCAGACCAGTGGTACTGAGCACAGAGGACCGCAGGGCGGTATGGAGGAGCAAGGAGCTACACGGGCGGTTCTACAAGGCGCTTACGGGCCCCGATGTACATTTGCTCGCGTCGGTGAACTGGCTACAATTCGGATACCTCTTCGGAGAAACCGAAGGTTTTGTCTGTGCAATTGCGGACGAAGTTATCATGACCAAATAACTACCGGAGATATATCCTGAAGGACGGTACGGTCGACATTTGTCGGGCATGCCGCCGTCCCGGGGAATCACTCAGGCACATTATCTCCGGTTGTTCTCTGTTATTGGGATCGAGCTGTCATCACGGACAGGACTATTATAGCTAATAGGCCTGATATCGTGCTGATAGATCGATCGCAACGCCGGGCAGTGCTTGTTGACGTCACCATCCCGCATGACGAGAACCTCGTAAAGGCCGAGAAGGACAAGGCTAGCAAGTACCTTGACTTGGCTCACGAGGTAACCGCCATGTGGGATGTTGACTCGACAATCATTGTGCCGATAGTTGTGTCTGCGAACGGTCTGGTAGCGAAGAGTCTCGACCAACACCTTAAGAGACTCTCGCTTAATGGTTGGATCAAGGGCCAGATACAGAAGGCGGTACTCTTGGACACGGCGCGGATAGTCCGAAGGTTCCTGTCTCTGCAGCCCTAACCACCGGCAACTTGAGCCCTGCCCCGTTGCCGGCGGCACCCTAGGCTAGGTTTTTTATAATATTTTTATGTTTTGTATGTACTTTTGTATTTTACTTTTATATTAATATTATAACAAACCTAGGCTAAGAAAGAAAATAAATAAAGAGTATAATAATAACATTGTTGCAAACAATATTTTAGACATGACTCAGAATGGATGTAGGGTTGGGTCCCGTGGTACTAAGGAGCTTCTCCTCATTGACATGACCATATGCCAGAAGATGAAGAAGAAGGCGAGGCAGAGGGACTCTCTCCACAGCCTGGATTGACTATAAGAAGGCCTATGATTCGGTGCCGCACTCATGGCTGGTAAGGACTTTAGAGTTATATAAAATTGATATAACTCTAAAATCATTTTTGATGTCATGTATGCGGCAGTAGACCACGGTCTTGTGTCAACCAGGATGTCGAGATAGAGTTTCTGCCACGCAGGATTTTATAAGGATAGAGCGTGGCATATTCCAGGGCGACAGTCTGAGTCCTTTATGGTTTTGTCTAGCTTTGAATTCTCTTAGTACTTTATTAAGAAATTCAAGGTTAGGCTGTCGATTGCGGAGAGGGGGTGAAGTTTTGTCGCATTTGTTGTACATGGATGACCTCAAGTTATTCGCACCAAACAGCCAAGACTTGATAAAACTGCTAAAAATTACTGAGACTTTTAGCAGTGCCATCAAGATGGAGTTTGGGGTGGATAAGTGTGCGGTTATGCATGTACAGCATGGGAGAGTAGTAAATTCAACCAATTTACAACTCTCCGATGCGATAGACTTCAGATCTCTCTCTAAAGTTGAAACATATAAATATCTTGGTATGTCACAGTCTTTGGGTGTTGATGACGGGGACATAAAACAGTCATTACGGGAGCGATTCTTTTGCCGCTTGAGAAAAGTATTTAACAGTCTTTTATCGGGTGGCAATAAGACACGTGCCTTTAATGGCTGGGTTATGCCTCTGCTCACATACTCCTTTGGCATACTAAGATGGACTCAGACCGAATTGGACGCCTTGGATAGGAGAGTCCGTCAAATGCTCACGACTTTCAGAATGCTACACCCGCGCTCATCTGTTATGAGGCTGTACATCCCGCGGAGATGTGGGGGTCGCGGCTTTTTAAATGTCAAGGACCTACATAATCGTGAGGTGTGCAGTCTCAGGGATTATTTACTTAACAGTGAGTGCGGGATGCATTTGGATGTCGTGGCAGTTGATAGACACTTTACGCCGCTCTCCTTGGCAACAGAAAACTGGCGCAAACCAGTGGTGCTAAGCACTCTCGATCGCAAGGACATATGGAAGAGCAAGGTGCTACACGGGCGCTACTATCGGGCTCTAACTGGGCCTGATGTAGATTTAACTGCCTCGGTGAACTGGCTACGTTTCGGTGACCTCTTTGGGGAAACTAAAGGTTTTGTCTGTGCCATTGAAGATGAAGTTATCAAGACGAATAACTACCGGAAATATATTATAAGGGACGGTACGGTCGACATCTGTCGGGCATGCCGCCGTCCAGGAGAATCACTCCGACATATTATTTCTGGTTGTTCTCATCTTGCTAACGGAGAGTATTTGCACAGACACAACCAAGTAGCCAGAATAATTCACCAGCAACTTGCTCTTGGATATGGCCTTGTTGAATCGGAGGTGCCGTACTATAAATATGCACCTGCGCCAGTACTCGAAAATGGTCATGCAACGCTCTACTGGGATCGCTCTATCATTACGGACAGGACTATTGTCGCCAATAAACCTGATATCGTGGTGGTTGACCGATCCCAGCGCCGGGCAATACTGGTTGATATCACCATACCTCATAATGAGAACCTCGTGAAAGCCGAGAAGGATAAGCTCAGTAAGTACCTTGACTTAGCTCACGAGGTGACCGCCATGTGGGATGTTGATTCAACCATTATTGTCCCGATAGTCGTTTCAGCGAACGGTCTGATAGCGAAGAGCCTCGACCAACATCTTAAGAGGCTCTCGCTTGATGGTTGGATCAAGGGTCAGATTCAGAAGGCAGTACTCCTTGACACGGCACGTATTGTCAGGAGGTTCCTCACTCTGCAGCCCTGACCACCGGTAGCTTGGGCCCTGCCCCGCTGCTGGTGGTACTCTAGAATTAGTTTTTTATAATGTTTTATTGTTTTTTTATTAAAATATTGTAAAAATCTAGTTTTAAGAAAGAAAATAAATAAAGAGTATAATAATAATAACCCATAAATTTGTACGGAACCCTCGGTGGGCGAGTCCGACTCGCACTTGTCCGATTTTTTTATAGAGAGATTTCTACCGACAACTAGATATTGAAATGAAATATAGTTAGATCTATCTCACTTAGTACAGTAGTCCAGTAGTTTTCTTAATCTTAATAGTTACGAAACGTAACTTCCTACTGTTTTAAGAGGTTCAGAATCTGTTTGTATTCCAACGCCTTTTACTATTGGCCAACCATACTTGAGTGAAATAAAACCTATTTGTTTGCGATCCCGTTAGTTCAATGATTGAAGTAAGTAAAGTATCCCTTTGCCCACATGGGAACAACACGGTAACAAACCATGGGAGTCTATTTTGAAATTCAAAATATAGGTACTGATATTTTTTTTTATTTTTTATACCTAGCTTGACAAATGACTCCACTCCACCTGATGTTAAGTGGAAATGGAGTCCAGACGCAAGGACAACTGGTGCAGCGTGAAAACAACGTAGCATCAGTCACCCTCACCCTGCCGGCCCACAAGGTGCCTCTTCACGCCTCGTGGGAAGGACCCCATGTCATAGGAACATGTCATTTCTCTCGGAACTAACATCGTCTGTGCTAAAATCATGTTTATTCGTTGCTCCATTTCAACGTGAAGAAAAGACTTACCAACGCACTTTCACATTAATTATTAAACTTTTGCGTTCCATTATAAACAAAGAATTAACCTAACGTAAACTCATACTATACTTGTACTTTATACCCGACGGACGTTTCAACCCAGTTACAACGGCCGAGATCAAAAGCTGAATGCTGTCGCCATAAAAATATATGTTACAATACATGCTAAGCAGTTTGCGGTTAATTCCGTTACATTATTTGTTTTGTAACATTCGTTGGGATAGATTGCCTGATTTTTTTTCACTTAGAGGCTCCATGGCCTGGCAAAATTCATCATCAGCAGGCCTCCCCCAAGGATCTCCACAACGACCGGTTTCGTGCCGCTCGCATCCAGCGGCTTCCCGCGACCTTCTCCAGATCGTCAGTCCACCTTGTTGGAGGCAAAATTAGACGATAGTTTTACCGCAGACTTCGATATTTAGATCATCATAATAGACCCCACAGTCGGGGAGTCAACACGTCGAAGGGCGTTTGTATTTACCATGTCCCGTAATAAGGGATCGCGCCGCGCCGTCCGTCGGCGTAGCACTCGTAGCGATCGTAGCGTTGTTGTTTGTTGCCGAGCTACGAGGAAAGAGAATGTGGAACATCGTAGCAAACAATATGTTTTTCTAGTCTTACTTACCTAATAAACGTTACGGCGCATAAGTACGACCGGAGACGGCAACTTGTTATTGTTATGGGTAGAAGGTGAAATGGGGTGGAACGGTGCTTTTTATGAAATTAGATATTAGGCAAAAATGGCTTTATTGATAATAGCCGCCGATGGATTCGTGGAATCATTCCTTGCTCACAACCTTAGTATTAATTACTGACACAAACACATAAGTTATGCAATCACTTAAGCCTTCGTCACACTAAAGGCGGTGCGACACGCTAGTTGTACCTAATTGAAAGAAGTCGTCGGAAACTCAGTGATCAGCAGTTCTACTAGACGTTAACACGGACAGTTATTGCTAATGTTTTGCGTTTTTCGAATCTTAATAAAATGCCTACTTACAAAGTCTAACGTTTTTAGCTTTCCGTTAAAGATATTCAGCAGTCATGCGTAAATAGAACAAACCCTTTTTTTACACGAGAGAAAATGCATTGCATGGTATGCACCATGGTGCCCGGGGAAACATTTTCTATTTTTTTATATGGGTCTATACACCCGACCACCTGAAGGGTTCCCTCATACCCATTTACTCTTGTTCGGAACTTACTGCTCATATAGAACAACCTACCACCGACATATACTCATATAGAACAACCTACCACCGACCAAACTAAGTAAGAGGCATAACCCATAGAGGGGGATAATT
Organism: Eudonia truncicolella; assembly: GCA_949315975.1. Taxonomy (NCBI): domain Eukaryota; kingdom Metazoa; phylum Arthropoda; class Insecta; order Lepidoptera; family Crambidae; genus Eudonia; species Eudonia truncicolella. The sequence continues at coordinate 17,915,963 of OX438827.1, read as the reverse complement.
TTGTCTCTCTCTGTTTGTATAACAAGTCTCTACTCCGCTTCAGCTTTGGCGTGGAGCAAGCTTTAGGAAATACGTAATGTAAGATTTCTTAGAAGTGTAGAAACACATTATATGTAGTGTTTCGTAATGCTTCATAGCTATTTTGACTCAGAGTTCAGACGAGTGCACCACTCAATAAGCGCCAACTGATTATTGACTGGTATTTCGGGAAACTTTCAATTGGTGTTTAAGCCATCAAAAACATTATACAATATTAGACTTATTATTATTAGACTTTATATATATTATTATTAAACTTCCTTACTATACAAAAGGGATTAATTTCTTCGACCTTGAGCCACATCGTCACTTACCACCAGGTAAGACGAAGGCCATGTAAGTAAGTAAATAAGTAAATATTGTATAGTTATTGTGTAAAGAAAAAGGTAACAGTAAGGTTACTAGCCGTCACCCGCACGCTTCGCTGTGCGAAAATTTGTATTTTTTTATAGCCTATCATTTGCACAATCTCATGTTCTTACTACATACAAATTTTCGTCAAGATTGGTCACGCCATTTTTGAGTTATAAGAGGACATACAGATAGACAGACAGACAGACAAAAACTTCAAAAATCGTAGAGTTGGTGTCAGTGTGTCATAAAACGAATATTTATCCCAAAATTTGTATAGTAGTATAGATATACAACGTGTAACAGAAAGGTGTGGTAAAAATGAAAAGATCCAAAGTGTATCCGATCCAGATATTGTATGCAGAGTTACTAAGTCATAATTTTTAACTTTAATTTATTTATTTATTTATTTATTTATTTATCTTCGGAAGACCAACAGCACACGAAACATACATACATTCAGATATAGGTAACAGATGGCCAATAACAGGTCTCCACGTTTAAAAACAGATTAATTAATAAGGTTTTTGTGGACAATAGAACATAAAATAATGAAAAAATACCAAAAAACAATAAAAACTAATGAGTGGGATATAAAGTTCACTTAATCAAATATTTGTCAAAGAAATCTTGACTTAATAGCCGCCTTGCTGTTGCTAATTTAATTTGTTAATTAATTTAGTTTGTTTAATTTGTTATGCAATTTAAATTAAAAATTTCTATTGTGACGTCACAGCAAAATAAACAAGTGTAGGCCCTAGTGGTTTAGTAACCTCTGTGTACTTACATTTATTTATGATCATTGCTGCTTGCTTATGCGCGCCTGACGCGTATGAGTTCACTAAAATAAATATTCAATTTAGAATTGCGTGATAAATTATAGTTATAAATTATGTCTATATCTATGTAACAACACACGATATAGATCGGATACATTTTGGAAATTTTCATTTTTACTACACCTTTCTGTTACACGTGGTATTAAGAAAACTCGTTTTTTAAACATAGGTTAAAAAACGCGTTTTTTTTTAACTTTCCCATACAAACCATGCTCGATCAATAGAGGCTTTGTATGGGAAAGTAAAAAATAAAAGTTATTTGACCTATGTTTCTTGGCGAAAGTTGTACAGTTTCATGGTCTGGTTTCATCAACCCACCTGTGGGTCTAAAACAGTTAAAAAAGCACAGTGTATACGTGGTAGTTAGTATCTGCTCGTTTATAATGTGTTTTTTTTTGTTTTTTACTTTTATACCTATATTTTTGTTATGTTCCGTTTTAATGTATGCATGTTCATGTTGTGAAATTATTAAAATAAAACAGCTTTTTATTATATCCAATATATTCTGTTTTTATACAGGTTTGTACGAGTACATTATTGTCTAGAATGAGAATTATAGTGTTTCTCTTTCTGTGATTGTGTTCTTTGTCGTTGTGATTGTGAAATATTAGGAAAATGAGAATCTACACAAATGTATTGTCAAAAATGAAAACACGAGGTCGGCTTCCATCGTACCTATAACAGACAAACTATGATTCTTGAATTTTTAAGAAAACAAATCACATCACGGTCGTACATTACCCATTCGCAGTAACAATAACTCACAAAAAAATAGAAGTTGTTAGCCTAGAGACACAAACAAAGGAACTGCCACGGGAGTAAAGACCGGCCATTATAGAAAATTCATACGCTAAACATCCCTCAGGGATCCAGAAGTGGGACGCGAATATCCGCCATAAACAACGTACCTACCTACAGTGGGTACATTAGCATAGACGGGACAACACTGGAAAAAGGACGTAAACGTTATTTGTTGGGGTACTTAAGTTAACAAGGGTATCTGACAGCTGAATAGAATTATATTACGGTCCATCTTCCCTGCTCAACTAACATACGGTGTTTTCAATTTAAACGTGTTATGAATATTCTATATATGTCTAAAATTGTTGGACAATTGAAACTTAAGTTTTTATTTATTTATTGATGTGGTATACCGACGGTACTTACAATAATACCTTACACTAAAATACAAGTAATGCTTAGTATGCTAATTGCACATCATCGTACACACTAAATAACTAAATCTTAACTTTTTTAATAACTTGAAAATAGTTAATATATTTTTACTTTTTATTTTTTAAGTGCTTGCTGCACTAAACTGTATTTTATAAATATTTAATAGTTAATATGTTAAATAATCTATTAAACCATCCTTAAATCTAGCCAAAGACATAAAATAACATGGATTTGATGTACAGTTTAAATAATTGTAAAACTTTATAAAATGAAACATTTTATACGGAACTCTAGTTTGTTTTAGCCATAAAAAGCTTTGTTGTGACATAACATTCTAATTTTATTTATTCAATTTTGACTACTGATATAGTTGCTATGACTACGCCGTCCTTGCGTAAATCTACGTCGGGTTATTTTATGCTGAGTAAACCCGGCAAGAAATCGTTTCGCGCACCCATATTTTAGAGACGTAACGACCTGCGATGTTTTATGCCTACATCATTGGTAACCACCCCACGCCGCCACTTCGGAAACATTTAATGTAGTCATGTGTTGTTGCTTTACCGGCATCTTGGTCCGGAAATTTTCGAATGCCGAATTGAGGTGTAGTTTTTAAATATTGATCATAAAATGATTGCAAGAAAACTTTATAATATTTAATAGAAATATAAATTGTCTTGAAACGATCAATAACAAATTAAAAATAAAAAGCTGAACCTAAATCTTCTTAAAAATATATCTTTACTTATATAAAAAAAGGACAAGTGCGAGTCGGACTCACCCACCGAGGGCTCAGTACAAATTTTTATTTCTTTTATCATTCTTCATCATAAAAATAATTAAAAATCAGTTTAAGCTTGTGCAAATGAAGCCCCTTCATACGATACCCCACATGACACGGTTAACTCAATTCAAAATGTTGACCCCGTTCCTTGCATAAAGACCCTGTTTCTTTGTGATTTAATTAAATATGTATAATTTTCAGATTTTTCCCTATACTTTTTTTTTATATATATTTACGGGTAAGCACGATGCCTTGATCTCACCTGATGTTAAGTGATGATAAAGCCAATTGGTGGAAGCGCACTTCACCCGGGGTCCTCAACTAGTGCGGCACTGGCTATCTTATCTCTAGCTGCCGGAACACAACAATGCTACAAACATTGATGTTATGGCGACATATTTAGATAAGATGGTGGACTTGTAGTATAAGGCGACATTACTTGCCAAACTTCATAGTTCTACGTCAACGGCAAGTACCCTATGAATTTTGATTCCCTTGAGCCGGCTTGAAACGGCCGTATTTTTTTTTCGTTAACTTAGAAGTATGATTTTTTCACAGCTTCAAAGGACCGCAGACTTGAGTATATGGTTTTAATTTCAACTCGATACCTTTACGTGTTTCCAAGATAAAGGGTCTTGACAGACAGACATACAGACGGACAACAAAGTGATCCTATAAGAGTTCCGTTTTTTCTTTTGGAGGTACGGAACCCTAAAAACGTATGGCTTATCTTTCATCTGCTCAAATATGTTTCTACGCCTATTTGTGTATGATTGATTGTTTAATCGTATAAATGTATTTATTTTAATTCAATTTATAACCCGCAAACCTCTTGGGATAGCACATGATAGCTCCGCCAGGGGTCGCGTAGTACGCACAGCAAACAGTGCCCATTAAAGACTTTCACACCAGCCTGATACGAGAGCTGCCACAAGGGACAGGGCAGGGGACAAAGCGGGTGACCGGGCAGGGGACAGGACAGGGGACAGAACAGGGGGCTGTATTTGATGTTAATTAACGCTGTTCTGGAGTTAACGCTTTCCACAAAAGTGTTAAAGTTTCAAACCGAACATGGGAACAGGATAATGAGATCACCGGTGCGCGTTAATACCTACTGGGAATTTTGGTGTTTGGTTAACAATTGATTATTAATACCTTTGATTATACGTATACGCGTCCTATATAGTAGGGGGAGACATTTTCCATCAACTCTTACTTACTCTCAACTTTACAGTTAAAATTAAATGTTTCTCAAACCGATTACTTTTAAAAAATAGCTTAACTTAAGAGTGTTGTTGAAATTAAGCAATTATTTTTTTCGCTTCCTTGGTATCTCAAACAAACCTTAAAGTTTATTTTTTGTCAGACCATAAGTAAATTTTAAATTAAATGAAACTATATGTCATCAACATCATCAGCTCATTTTATGGCCCCACTGCTGGGGCACGAGCCTTCCCTATGGATAGATATGGAGATCGGGCCATAAACCACCGCGCGGGTCCAATGACGGATGGTGGTTATAAAAGCCTGCTAATGTAGCTAGCACCAACGGCTTTACGTCTGAAGCAAGGAGGAGCTCGAGATGATAAAGTTTTTAGTCACCCATCCGATGACCGGCCTTTGCGAAAGTTGCTTAATCTAAGCACTCGCAGACCGGGCGGGTTAACCACTGCGCCATCGAGCTCCTCAAACTATATATCCTTAAGGGAAATACAGAGATATTGATAGTTAATAGAGAACTCATTGTGCGACACCAGTTTTCGTCGGCAAAAATTTAAATAAAATTTTATTGAAATGTTTATTGAAAAACAGTCCGTACTCAATTGTTGCTAAAGTCGAAAATTTGTTGCTGATTTCTAATATCACTGATTCCTGTCGAACACTTGAGTAAGTTTCGTTTAATATTCGTATTGATTTGATTATGTTTTTGAAAACGAAAATTAGTAGGGCCTTGAAGCAGCGCCTCCTGGCGACATATGAGAAGACTTAAAATTTTGTCATACAATTTCTCGCTTTCGTTAACGTGATCGAATGGCGAATGAAACTCGAATTAGGAATCCAGAATAGCATACGAAATGTTTAATAGATTTACGGACTTCTTGGCAGGAAAGTGAAGAGTCATGTCTGCGGTTTTATTTTATTTTCTAAAATTTGTGATAAGTCGAAATTAATGTGAAATAATGGTGGATTATTAACCGTAAGTGTTCGTAAGTGCGCATGAGTGTTGGCAAATGAAACAAAACGATGCAACTTCACTTTTCAAATTCTCTCCAGAAGTTCGCCTGAGGAACTAGTAAAGCCCCGCCATATCATTTCTCACTTCTCATTTCTATTATCATTCATCATATTGTATATTTATGTATTACTTGTAAGAAAAATTACTTTGACACTGGCTAAATGTGCTAATTGCACGAAGCCATGAACTAAAGGAAAAAAAAATAACATTACAAAAACGTATGTTAAATTAAAAAAACCTATGCTTTTACCCCAGCAGTGGGACATAAAATGAACTGATGATGATGATGATTATGATTACAAAAACACAAATGTCAAAAAAATTTCCACGAGCAGGATTTGAACCTGCACCATTCTACATACCGGGTCAGGTGCTCTCACAATTGAGCTATCGTGGTTCTAACCAGCCCGCCGAAATTATTCAACACTATTTACTTTTTACTTTGAAAACCGTCATTAACATCCGATCATAATATTTTTACAAATACTAAAGATCAGTTAAGAAGTAGGCAAGCTATTTATAAAATGTTTTTGTTTGTAATTGTAATTTGATCCGCAACGAAATTTGCTTTAAAAATTATATAAACAAAACAAAAACATTTGATGATGATGATGTTAAATAATGCCGTTTACATAGTTAATATTTGACACTGACGTTTGAACCTTTATTACTAGGACCGAGGTTACAGGGTGTCTTCCCGTAAAATTAATGCGAGTATAAAAAACGTTTGTCTTTACACAATAAACTACTTACTTTCATTTACTTAGAGTAAGTGTTTCAGCCCTTTAGTATTTTCTTCTTATCTTATCAGTTATCTATCACACACACTCACTCACATCTTACACTTCTACATAATAACAAGAGAATAACAAATCAATCAGCGAAAACACGAACAAACGCTCCACATCAGTGTTATGTTCACAAGGCAGGTAAAGGCGCTGCGCTTGCCGGCTGGCTGAACAGGCTAAACAGACCAACGGGTGGAAATTAGCTCAGAAGGGTCCAACTATAGCAGCCAGGGAGCGTTCACACATGCGTATTTGAAAGGTTTTGACGCAAGAGATCGAGGTAATCCGTTAAAATATGTAAAAAAATTAGCGGACTGCGCAATCTTACGAGGATTTATAAATGAAAATATTTATTTCTTACGGTTTTGATTTGTGAATGAAAGTGTCCTATATAGTAGGGGGAGACATTTTCCATCAACTCTTACTTACTCTCAACTTTACAGTTAAAATTAAATGTATCTCAAACCGATTACTTTTAAAAAAATAGCTTAATTTAAGAGTGTTGTTGAAATTAAGCAATTATTTTTTTCGCTACATTTTTTTTTTAGCAAATTTTTTCGCTACATTTCTCCGCGTGATATCTTCGCTAATTTTCTCCTATGCTATTTCTTAAGCCTTGGCTTGAGGATAATGGAAATATCTAGCGAGTTTGTTAAAAAACATTTGCTCCTTCAATTTTATGCGATTTGTAACCTTTAGTGGTTGTAAACCAACTATTTGAGGTAATACGAGATAATCCAGACAGATTACTTGCACAGGGGACCATGTAGCACTAAGTACGGTTGCTGTTTAATAGCAGAAAACATTCATACAAAACCATCACGTGAGCTATTTCGAGAGTGTGCTCGCGAACGCGGTGTATGACGCACCGAGTGATGCATTTACTCGAATCAGACACGCATTCAGAGCGCGATGTGATAGAAATTCCGATCCTAGCGGCATTGAAGATGTTTGCAGGTCGGTATTACATATTCATAGATGTTACATACATAAAAGCCCGTCACAGGCGTAGTAGCTATGATATATATTAATATGCTGTGCTATATATTATATTATAGCATTTTAGTGTCCATGATAATTTGTTAGGTTTTTTGAAGAAATTATATTGTCTATTAGAATATGTCAGTTATTTCTCAATGTCTTGTCTCTGTGTGCTTATGGTTTGGATATTTTAACTTATGGTCGTGCTCTGCATATTATTGTTAATACACAGTCGCTCGGTTGACAGTTTGTACATTTGGGATGCAAGAAGTAAAGTTTCATACAGCTGAAGCAAATCACGTGTAACTTTGTAACTGATTCACATAAGAAAAAACCGGTCGACGTCATTCCTACACCAACAGTAGATCTGTGACAACTCGGAATTACCTTTTTCCAATCGCTTATTACACAAAGAAATATGAAACAGGACAAGTTTTGCGTTCAGTTAAATCTGCAAACCCCTTACTTTTATCGTTACATAGAAACTTTATGCCTACCACAGAATATGGAAACTCAGATGAAAATGGCAGATAAACTTATTTCACATTGTGCTACCTGCCGCACTGAAGCGGGCGCTTTTTCGCACGAAGTCTCTTCAAATTTGCATTCGTTTACATAAAAGTATGAAACGTATCCGTAAATCCGGTTACACCATGGGTAAAAGCCTCATGTAGCTGCCATTAGGCTTCACGCACAGAGACCAACGTTTTTACGGGCGGCAAATTTAATACGAGAGGTTGATTGTACCGCCTTTACGGTTGTCTCGCGACAGCAGAATGTTATTTGTTTCGTTTAGGAAAGTCGAGTCTTTTTTTACTTAAAGGGGAGTCGTGTTGTATGTATTCTCTTTTAACAATGATACGTCCTAGTTATCGAAGATTGTAAAGATACGGTTCGTCTTCACATGATAGCTATACTACACTATATACACTCACAATTATGTTGTTCAGTCCGCAGCCAAAGTTGGTAAACATTTTAGAACTATGTCGAACCAACTGAAACCAGGAAAGAAAGAAAATCATTTATTAATAAAACACACATACATAATATACAAAAAATGATGAGGCAGGCAGTAACTGAATAATCTTACAAGCGTTTGCCACCTTCTTGTAAAGCTATGACAGGCCTAAAGTAAAAAAAAAATAATTCAAAATTCAAAATCATTTATTGAGTTTAACTAATAGCTCTGAATAGCTCTTAATGTCACTATGCCATCGGTTCGTAAGTCTACTCTGGGCGGGAGACCTCGTACTGAGAAGAACCGGCAAGAAACTCAGCAAGTGTCAAGCTTTTTTCTCCCTTACAGCGTCAAAAATATTGGAAAATGCCCTATCATATAGGACACAAAAAATAAAGGAAAATCACAACACGCAAAAACAACAAAATTAAATATCTAAGTTTGCAAAAATTACATCAGGGATTTTCGCTGCTAACTGTACACTTACAAACGGTCAAATTAGTGGGTTGGACGCTCTCTTTACAATTTTTTAACTATTAATTCTAGCAATAAGTTGAGGATTAATGGTAACATTGCTAGAGCAGGCGTGTCAGTAATAAGCTACAGGTAAAATTTTTGTGCGGCCAGCATCGATAAATCGTTGGCGGCCAGCAACGATTTCGAACCAAACGTGGACTTATTTTATCTTTTTTTTTCTTTAATGGGTATACGTTCGGCCTTCATTTCATCTGGATGTCAACGAAACGAAAACTGAAATTAAGGTGACTTATGTGACAAAATTTAAACACTCCTCGATTGTCACTATGAGTACAGAATAACTAATAGTACCGTGGTACACTGCTTCAATGCCATACAAATTCTCGGTTTCGTTATGGATAAAACACGCAGTAGGCACTCTGATTTTAGAGTAACAGTATGGCTGAATATGGAAATGCACGTAAACTCTTTATTATTTCACTAGCTGACCCGGCGGACTTCGAATAACGATTCATGACAGTTTCTATGACAACAAAACAACAGAAATCGTTGAGTAACAAACAAATAAAGTCACTTTTTTATAATAATAATTATATCTTTGATTGAGAATATGTGTACAAAATTTTATGATGATCGGTGAAATAATTTACGCGTGAAAACGTAACAAACAAACTCACTTTATGATTATACTCCCAAGGTGTCGTTACCTAAACGCCGACCGCAGCAAAGCTACTCTTGACATTATGCTCATAATATCGGTACTCGTTTAACACTTTTTTTTGGGTTAAAATTGCGTCCGACGCGCAAATTTATCGCGTTGACCTGACCCACATTTCCGGCTTTATTTTTCGAAGATTTCGCCCAATATGAGCGCATCATAAATTATAGAGTCACTTTCATATCCCGAAGATTTATTTATGAGCATGGTAGGGGTTTAATTTTTACCGTTACAAAGTATGATGCTATGTTTAACGACCTCCGTAGCCGAGTGGCTTGCACGCCGGACTTTGGGTGGCGCTAACTGTAGGGTTTGTTGACTCGGGTTTGGACTTTTATGCACATCAAACACCGTTTCACTGTATTATTAATTTTCATCAGAGCACAATATTCACAACGTGTACATTTCGGATCGCAGCAAAAGGAGAAGAGAAAAAAAGGTGTAACCACTACAAAAATAAAATAAAACAATTTGTCGGTGTTGCCGACACTAACTCTGAGGTCCCGGGTTGGATTCCCGGTCGGGTCAATGTCGAAAACGAACTTTTCGATATTGTATCGGGTCTGGGTGGTTGGGGCAACAACAACGATGGTTCGTTGTTTCTGATTTGCTTATCTTGGGATCAGAACAATGTATGTGATCTTGTCTAATATACAGGTTGACTTTTTTATCACCGTCCAAACCTTCTGAGATGACTCCCGTGATACAAACGAACAACTCTTACTATTGGACCAACTCCCTAACTCGAAATTAAAATTTATACATTTTGGTGGAATGAATATTGATGCTTTATATGGAACAGCTGAATTTTATTCAGTCATCATCAGAAGGTTTGGACGGTGATAAAAAAGTCAATCTGTATATAATATAATTATAAATGTTTATATACTTATTTTGTATTTTATCATTGCATCAAGCATTAGCTGAGGGAAAGCCGATTTTACATTAAGTTATTTGTTCGTTATTTCTCTTTTTAATACAATATGTGTATCTGTTTTGAAATGTCATAAGTTAAAACGTTCCTTTCTGTCTTTCTTCTTTTCTTCAATCGGAGATATAAAATCGTAAACCAACTCAATGCAGTTTAAACAGCTGCTTTCATTCACCAAACGGGGCAACGCCCAAACGTACCTTCCAAAACGTACGCAGCTCGATATAATTTACTTACGTTTGGGTGATCGTTGAAAGTTAATGAACTTTTGAGATCTTGAAAAAAAAACTTTCCATCATATAAACGCGTTAGTATCTGAGCCATGAAAGTTCTTGTATTCATAAAAATATTTAAAATGATGTAAAATTGTCAGAAATATATTTATAAGTATTATTACAACTACCTCTTATCAACAATTATACCTACAAATGGCATAGTCACTAGTTCTGTTGAGGCAAATGCCATATTTATTTTTATTTAATAATTGTTCTAAATAACATCATATTGTATCCTATAAAAATAATAATAACAATATTTATGAATCGACTTAATGTTCTTGCAAATAATCTTGATCGTACTGAAACTCGGTCAGCGTCGCCCGCCTCCCATTCGGATTTGTCCGAGCAAAAGATTTATTGGAGACCATTTGAGAGCCCGCTGTACGAATGCTGCTCGATTGAGATATAGAAGTCAGGGATGTTTCTGTATTAACAGCAGTTAATGTAGGACGGTCTGATATAATGGGGTGAACATGAAAATTGTAAGGCGCGCTAAAAGGTCTGGTTGTCAGCAGAAGTCGATGATGAAAAAATATTTAATTTGCACAAAACTAAGTTTGAGATACAATAATAATTTGTTGATGATGCCACTGCAAGAAAAGATTAACAATGTACCAGCGAAATATTATCTTACTTTAGATAACATTATACACGAAGACTTTTTATCGGTGATCAGGGCCTACTGATTCCGACTAAGTAAATGAGGGCCATTGCAATAAAAATAGTAGTTACATGTTTTCTTTTTAGGGTTCCGTAGTAAACAAGGAACCCTTATAGTTTCGCCATGTCAGTCTGTCTGTCTATCCCCAGCGTAGCTCATAGACTCTTAGTACTAGAAAGCTGTTATTTTGTATGGATATACTATTAATCACGCCGACAAAGTGGTGAAGTAAAATTGTGAAAATATTTTTTTTAGGTTGCCTCTACTACACGTGAAGTGGGGATGTAATTTTTTTTTCTTGTCTACTTCATAGTGTGGGGTGTCGTTAGATAGCAATTTCAATTGTGGGTTTGTGAAAACAGTTTTTTGATTGAAGCATCCGTTTGTGAACTATTAAGCTTTAAAGTGCAAAATTTTGTTAAGAGTCAAGTGTCCCCCCTCCCCCGTGCCAAATGATTGTTTTTGGATACGTGAAAAAAATCACGGTAGTTGTATATATGACGAAGTTAAAAGGAAAATTACTATCACAGCTAATTAGGCTTTACAAGTTTACGAGTAACAGTCGACCAACTTATAAAATGTACTTGGCGCAGTACAAATACCTCATTGGGAACTACTTAAATAACTTTATCAGGTGTGTGAAACTGGTAGTATCTACATTAAATAAATGTTCATAAAACAACACTCTTCTCAGAGTCCGCATTATTGGGATGGGCTACGGAACCCTACGCTGCGCGTGGCCCGACACGCACTTGGCCGGTTTTATAAATTTAATTTTGTATTTTTAATTAGGTAACTGAAATTAATCAGAATGTAAGGTCTTCCCATATTTTTATGAAGATTAAAGTGTTTTTTTACGTTGTCTGCCATTTGACAGTTTACTACTAATAACATGAAAAACTTTAAATGTTCAATGAGGTTTCGTTGTACCTGTACTTATGGAGAGGTTTTATTTGTAACAAGGAGGAGTAGGATGACCATGCTTTCAATATTCATAGTTATTAACTTTACTTCCCAGACAAAAAAAACAAAACGGAACGCTGATATGTAATGAAACAACTTTTACGGATCTACTCGCGTTTATTTTACACATTAGTTTTAATTAATGTTTATCCTGACGTTTCATGACGTGACGTGTTCATTTCAATGTGTAGTGTTCGCGTAAACTTTAGAAAACAATATAGCTGATATGTATGTTTTATTATTATTGCAATGGCCATCACTAAGTAGTCGGAATCAGTAGGTCCTGATCACCGATAAAAAGTCTTCGTGTATATGTATTGAACATTGTATTGAAATAAATAAAAATGTGTTCGAATTTTGAATTTGAAGCATTTTTGCGTCTGTTTTGTATGCCTAACATTATCTCTCAATAACATCTCTTTATAATATCACTGGGGTTCCGTAGCTAAAAACTTAAAATAACTCCTCTCAGTTGAAGATAATATCAAAACTAAAGTCCACGTTTCCTTGGAGATGCTAAAACAAGCTAAAATCGGCGTGGCTTTCGATTTTCGGAATTGATATACTACTTACGAGTAAGTAGGTAGTATACCAATTATTATCATTTTTATATGTAAGTACATTATTAGGTATTTACAGAACAATATGAAAAAAGGCAAAAGGGTTCGAATCCAGCTCGTGGTTTTTTTTCAATACTGTCTTTTTTCAAATACTAATTTGTTCACAACAAAGTTTGCGTAAAATTATATATTACCATACGCTACAGTATATAGTATAGTATATAGTACAGAACACTTAGGGCGCGAGTCCTATAGTCACACTTGTTATTATATTATTATAAAATTATTATCACATCGGGTTTAAGAACATTAAAAGCACTATTCAATTTCAAGCATTAATTAATTAATAAATTAGATAAGAAATGTCAACATGAACAATAGATAATACAAAACACAACATTAATAATATAATAATAACTTCATTGAACCATAATGATAACAACTGAGCATAATCTTTCACTGGTTTACAAATAAATATTCCTTAAGGCTATACAACATTTTATCGTATAACCATCTGTACAAGGCAGTCTTAAACTTATAAAAAGGCAATTCTATTATATTTTCAGGTATCTTATTGTAGACTTGCATACACATCCAACAGCATTTTTTTTTTTGAAAAAGCGTGTTCTTTTGTATATATCTGATACCAGTCTATTACAATTTCGTGTATTAGAAAATTTCTTTCTTGTTAATGCTTGTCAATAAAGTGAAATGTGGATATTGTCACGTAACTACTAGCGTGATGTCACGTTGGCATCAACGAGCTAATTACCGTCGTCTAAAAATGAAGACGCCAGCGCGACGTAGCTTAATCTCGAGATGTCTCTCCGTCGCAAACAATTATGGCGAGACGTAATTGCGTAATTAAAAGCCTTATTTACTCCGGGATAGTAAAGGCGGGCCCGTATCGACATGCAAATCCTCCAAGGGACTACCGATTTAGAGTTCCTCACACGTCTGTTAAAATCTCTAGAATTTATGAAGTACAGAACGGGATCTAAAAATTTTTATCATTGTAAACAAAAATATTTTTTAAATAAAAACAAAATATTTTTTTTTTCGTACGACAACACACCATGTGTTGTGGTATAAGTATTAAATGGTTATTATTTATTAATTAAAATATAAAATTGCACCTAAAACCTATTATATTTACGTAAAGACTGGCGCTCTACCCCAGGGTTCTACCTTTCGAACAGTACTACTACTCGTATTTGAATGGTAGTGCACCCGCCATTTCACGATTTATTTTCTTAATGTCTATTGATTTATAAATAGCACAAGAAAAGCATTTTACTTAACGCTGAGTTTACGATGATGAACAAGAATGACGAATGATGGGAAGCATGATTCATTATTGTTATGTACGGCGGGCGGCTGGGGTGTCAAAGTGAATACGCCTTATTTGTTTATTTATATATTTATATTTATTTTACTTATACAATTTAAGGAACCCTGGCTCCCCGGCTAGTAAAAACAGTAATATGGGAGCCAGTGCCATGTAGCTGATATATTTATTACGTTTGTTCGTAATACTGTGTCTTTCAAAGTGCCTAATATGAATTTTGTTTACTATCCGTATTCTTTCGATTACCGTAACGAAAATATGTAAAGCATAAAAGCGGCGCCTCCTAGTGGAATACTTTAAATTTTTTCCAAACGAATTCTAGTTTTAGTAATCGTAATCGAATGACGAATGAAACTCGCACTAGGCGCCCGAAGACGTTTGGCTGCGACTAGTGAGGCCCTTAACATGGCCGCTCTCACTGTGCGCAGGAGTGACATCGAATTACCCTCGCCAAGTTAATAAAAAATAAATTTATCAAACTAGCTTCGCTGACAATTATTGTAATAGGTTTTGAGCTTGTTTAAGACAGCTTTAGTCAATTACATGTACTTATCTATTAAAAATTTAATTATTCTTAGAAGACCCTTAGCCTTGCCCGCGTCTTGGCTGTCTTTTCCGAAGGTAATTATTATTTTTTTCGCTCGTAAGCCGATTTTAATTATAATCTCTTAGTAAGCATTACGCCAAGAGCAACGGTGCCCCAATCTTCCCTAAACATGTTTTCTAGTCGTATGTAACCGACTCATTCACCATATTTTATTCGCAGGCCTTTACGCAAATCATTCATTATTTTGTTATCGGGCAACTGACGCAATGCTTCCACAAACAAATACTGTTATGTATGAGTAATGATAGTAAACAACATGTGTAATGGCAGCGACGCGACGTGAGGCGTCGGCTACTACATTGGCTGACTTCTTGAGGAAAAATAAAAGCTCGCGATGTTTCGAAACCGGCAACGATAATTCTCATGGTGACTGTACACTCTCGGGCGTGACACGGCGGGCTCACTGAACATTGGCAGCAACTTGCACCCAATTAAAAAGATATTTTGTATTGCTTCATTCATTATTAAGGAGAATATATAAATAAATATAGTACCTACAGGCTGCCCGCGGAGTTAAGTCAAGTAAAGTATTGTCAAATAATCGTGATGTTACCATTAGTATTTTACCGGTTCAGACTGCAGCAACATCAATTATTAAGTTGCTCCATTAAAAAAATACTATAAATCATGCTTTTACCGAATTTAAATAATATTTAATTATAAAAAGTGTTTTTAACGACTGTGCGAATGCGAATGCGTTAAATAAATGATCGAATGAATAGCTGGCACTTGCCATGTAGTTCGTTCATGTCACCTCGCCTCTAGAGCTTCAGCTTGTTACTTGGTATTTAAACCAGTATTGGATAAATGCTAAATGCTAATAACGAGGCTTTGTTGTTACGCTGTGTTGACCGCCAATTTTCCGGTTGATTCAAAACATTAACAATCGCAATTTTGCGGTGAGCATACTGCAATTAAATATGACCCAGTTCAGTAGGTGGTTTGTTTTATGGTCTGGCCAGCTAGCTAGGTACCTGCCAGACAGTATCCACCTGATCTTATGGTTGTGCGGAGTCCAGAAGACCCAGCACAGCGTAATATATCCAAGAGGATGACATTTTCTCCTTTTCCACATTTTGTCCTCCCGTTCTTCTTTACCTACTTACCATATTTCCTCCATTTGGTTACTGCGTTCTGAAGGCGCACTTTGCGACTCAGCCACCGAGGCGTTATCGTAGCCAAGGGTCAAACGGATTTGCGTACTCATTTATTGAAAAAACCAGGAACATTTTGCAAAATTCGGCCTCTCAGATTAATAAAATTATTAAAAATAATCCTTTTGTAAAGAAAATCCTCCTATTCAGATCTGCCCTCGTTTCTCAAATTATTATCTGGCAACCCTAGGTCCCGCCATCCTATCGCCATAACAACGCAAGTAGCTTCGTTGTGTTCGGACAGTTAGAAATAAGATCTTCGTTAATTGAATATACCGGGTAAAAAGAGCTTCTACCTTCGGCCTCATCAACTTACTAAGAGCCTAGTTCGATTGATCATTTGATTACGTTTACGTAATGGTGGCAACAGACCGGAACGATCATCGTAACGTAACCGTAACGTTCGCGGCGAGCTGGATTCGTCATTGCTAACTCACCGATAACAGGACGGTGGCGAGCGGCTCGGCTCACTGTACTGAGCATAGACTATGTATAATGTACTGACCATGCGGATGCAAGCATCGATCATGTTACGTTACGTCAAAATGCTCCGGTCAGTCTCTACCTTAAATAAAATTTTATATGGCAACAATGCGGCTCACCTCATTTGTCACTAGGAGGCGCTGTTTTAGTGTGCTGTTTGCCTCAGACGGCATTCGGGCTTTTTTGGGGGCGGCGAGAAACTTAAAGGGTTCCTCAAGCCGTGTGAAATGATTCACCGTCAGAGGTTTTCTAGAGGGAACGGCATCACGCACTTGTGCGTGTCCCCTTGCCCTACTAGATTCTCCGAGGGGTTCGGTTCGGATCGGAGGAGGCGCTGACATCACTAGTTTACTTTATGTTCCCACTGCTGGGGCACTAGCCTTACCTATGGATGGATAGGGAGAATGAGACATAAAACACCACGCAGGCCCAGTGCAGATTGGTGGTTGTTAACGACTGCTAATGCAGCCGGGACGAACGGCTTTACGTGCCTTCCGAAGCAAGGAGGAGGCGCTCTTTAGCATGCAAATTCTCGTGGTGAATAAAACTCGCACTTAGCACTAGTGAGATGCAGAATGCCTTGCGTCGAAAGGCACATAAAGCTGTTTGTGCTAGCTGCATTAGCGGTCGTTAACAACCACCAATCCCGTGGACAGGGCCCGTGTGGTGGTTCATGGCCCGTTTTCCCTGAGGTGTTTCCATGAATAGGAAAGGCTCGTGCCTAACAGTGGGGGCATTTAATGAGCTTGTGATGAAATGAACATTGACCGTGTTCTTTAAATATATCTATTTATTATACAATTTTTATTTTGTTGCGAACAAGTAACAATTTGGAAAAATGATAAAGATGTTTTTCAACACTTCCAAATACCATGTTAATGGCTCACGAAGTAATCTTGTAAGATTTAAATAACACAATAAATCGTTATCGAAGTGAAAGTGCAAAATAAATTGCCGCTTCAGGGCATTATTGTTATTAACATTGCAGCTACGCTTCCCCGATCTCATGGGATTTGCCTAAATATATTGTTATGTATTCGAAACGCAAATGTTGGATCTCGAATATCCAATAAGTGTCATGCGCCGCGCGCCGCGGCGACCGCCACTTTTATATGAACAGTTTGCCTGTGCAAATTTTATTCAACATGTGATCGCGCAAACATAACAAATTAACTTCAAAATAAGAATAAAAAACCTATTCAAGACGTCTTACGATTCCATCTTTAATGGATCTCTTTGCACAGCTTTGTAGAAGTAACGACATTCACAAAGGAAAAAATAGTACCTATGGTGTTACCAAATCGCATTATTATATTTGACAATTAAACTCGCGACAGGGCTAATCCACAGAAGAAAGATCGTAAATTAAGATGGGGGTAGTAAGCACGGCGCACTTCGAACAAGTACCTACACATAAACGCAAAATTGCGATTGCTTAGGTATATTAAACCGATCGGAAACAACAATGCGTCTGTAAGCATTTATTATATTGTAAGGGACGCTTCTTT